>CM076255.1:6912519-6985019 GCA_038380765.1 Odontothrips loti
TCTCTCCCTCCCTCTCTCCGTGTCCTTGACGCAATAATATTGTCACCGTCCCAAAGCACTAGGGTTGCACAGGCCGTGGCCCTGCGGCCGCACCGAACGGTTTCTCAATGCGGATTTACTCTCGACCCGCCGCTCGTTGTTACAGCCCAATCAGAAGGACGGATCACGGACGCGCTGCCGAGCCAGGTGGCCGCCTGCAGCCTGCACCGCCAAAATGCAAATCAGCTCCAGGCTGGGCAGCGCGATCATTATTCGCCCGGAGATTAAACTTTTCATCGTGCACGCGCGCGTTTGTTGCAGGCTTTGCGGGGGGCGGGGGGCATCGAACCCGCGCGCGGACGTCTTAATCAGGGCCGCGCGTGCATATGTGGACACCGCGAGCGACCTTTAGCCGGAGCTGCCAACTATTGGGCAACGTAAACAATAAAGAGAGGTTGGCCAGCCTGCGCGTGCACGCCTGGGCTGGGCGCACGCACGCCCGCCCGCCGGCCTGCCGCGCCGGCGCCTCGTGTGAGGACGGCGTGACCCTGAGAAGCGGCGGGGCGGGGCGGGGCGGGGCGGGGCGGGCGGGGCGCGGCGGGGCGGGGCGCGGCGCGCGAAGCGTTGCGGAGCGTGGCGGCCGAGGAAATCTTTTTTGCATGTGTCGGCGACTGCCGCGGAGAAAGTGAGAAGGAAGGGTGGGGCGGCAGCGGTGGCAGCGGTGGCAGCGGTGGCAGCGGTGGCGGCGGCGGCGGCGGCGGCAGCGGCGGCAGCAGAAGCATCAGCACTGCCGCATCATGTGAGTAGAGCAATCCCGACCCACCCTAACGCGAGCGGACGAGGGCGACCATTGGCGCGTCATATTCAAATCACCACCACGACACTAAAAGAAATGGCAGCGCGGCTATGGCTGACGGCCGGTGTGAACCCTGGGAGGGGCACTACGGACACTAGAATACTTAAAAATGGGTTGGCCCTACCCCATGAGGTACCGGACGTACCCATACATATTACGACGACAGTATTTTTTTTGAAAAAGTATTTCTGCATATTGTATTTCTCTGATGGGAAAAAAATGAAAAAAAAATACGATGATGACTACCGTACCGTGCGCTCAGAGGGGAGCAGTAGTGGGGGGTATGACCCGGCAGGTGTTGCACAGACGTATACGCAAACGCAACGGCGCCCCGACACGCCACACGGCACCGCAAACACAAAGGGCCTAACCTGCATTCCTCCTGGAAAGGGCAGGGGCTCCGCAGGGCCCACGGCTCACCACGCGTTTTATCAGATAGCTAATTACGGGCGTGCTCAGGCTGCAAACACCTCTCTCTCTCTCTCTCTCTCTCTCTCTCTCTCTCTCTCTCTCTCTCTCTCTCTCTCTCTCTCTCTCTCTCTCTCTCTCCTCTGTCTCTGTCTCTCTCTCTCTCTCTCTCTCTCTCTCTCTCTGTCTCTCTCTCTCTCTGTCTGTCTCTCTCTCTGTCTCTCTCTCCTAGCCCCGTGCGCCCCTTTTCGGCTCCCAGCTAGAGCGCCGTGATGGGTAGGCCAGCCCGTAAGACAGCCGCGCACTGCGGTGTTGCCTACCCTCCCGTCCACAGGCGCCCAGCCTTCATCGATGACAGGACGGAGGCAGCCTTTCCGTTCCACGTTTGAAAGTGTCTCCGGAACCTTGAAAGTGCCGTAATTTTCTCGGTGCGCGCGCGCTTTGTCGATAACCGAAGCGGCCGGTGATACTGGCAGTGCTTGAGTTGCTGCCGCCGCCGCCGCCGCCGCCGCGCCAGTAGCAGCGGCGGCGGCGGCATGCCACCGCACGCCGCGCGGGTTAGTGAAAGGACAAAACAGTAACCCTCAGGGACGCCGCAGCCATGGCGATGCACAGGCTCCGCAGACGTGATCCGGCCTCGCTGGGAACGTATTTACTTACGTCACTCCGAGAGGGGAGGGGAGAGGCGCACTGAATGTATGTGAATTGACGCGACCTGCCGCCCCGGCTACCGCCTCTTTTAAGACAATCACTGTCACAAGGCGCACACTGCAATCTCCGAGGAAAACACTCATACTTGAGTAAGACGTTAATCACAATTTTTTTTTCTCTTCGAAAATGCAGTTTTTTTGCGTTTTGGTGTGCGGCGGTGGCTGCTGCTCGGCGCTGCTTGGCCGGCCTGCGGTATCGGCCGCTGTGCATCTTCTTCCTGGCTGCTGCAGCCGGGATGCCGCCGCCTTGGCTGCTGCCGGCCGTCCAGCTGGGCCCTTAAAGTCGACTTTTGTTCTGGCCATAAAGATCACACGGGATATGTTGTTGTGTGGAGAAAGCGGGCGGGCGGGTGTGAGGCGCAGCCGTATTTCACAGCTTTGGCGTTGGTAAGCGCCGGCCTATGACGAGATCGGCGTAACCCTTCCGAACGGAAACGGGTCTGTTTCCCAGGGAGGAACAGTGACTTTAGTCGAACACCCCGCGGGCCCCGCCCCGAGGCCGTCCATAGGACCGACTCCAGGTCCAGGACCCGCCCCCAACTCCTTGGTCTCCGACAGACAGACGTCGGGTAATCCGAGTGATCCGGGTAATCCGGGTTATCCGGGGTAATCCGGGGTAATCCGGGTAATGCGGGGTAATCAGGGTAACCCGAGGTAATCCGGGGTAATCCGGGGTAATCCGGGGTAATCCGAGGTAATCCAAGGTAATCCGGGTAATCCGGGTAATGGTAATCCGACACACACCAATTTTTCGAGTTGTTTCCCCCTTGCCCGCCCCTGATCAGGAAAAATAGTATCGGAGACCAGAAAAATAAATCAAAAGGATCTGCGGAAGGGTCAGAGGACAAACAGGTAAAAATGTGTTAAAGAAAATCAAATTTTGATTTTAAATCATGTCGCGCTTGCATCAGGAGTGAGCGGTACTCTTTACACGACCCGCTGTGTACCCGAGCGACTCTCTTTGCCTTCTTCCCACCGCCGTCGCCTGCACGGTCGTCGCGACGTCACGTCTCACTTTTGCCATGTTGTCTCACTGAGAGCTCCTGCACTCTTTTTTTTTTCAGGTTTTGTTTGCAGCGGCTCTCTGCTACTGGTCTGCTGAAATGTGGAGTCCGCGTCGTATGCAGCTGTCGTGAGACTCGGTACGGCGAGTCAGTCCTTCGAGTCCGCGCAGCCTCGCATTCCATCTGCCCTTCTGTCTATCCATCTATCCGTCACCGAGCACACCTACTTTCACTGACGAACATTATGCCAGCATTGAATTTTTTCCCCCGGCAATAAGCGATCGTAATTTCTTCCAGTGGGTGTCATTATGCAACGCAACGCATGTATAATAATGCGAGTATGATCGATATTGCAGTCGGAAGAAGCGCAGTGTTCTTATAACCCCTTGCGTGTCAGTGGCCGAGCCCCTGCGAACCCGAGGGTAGGCCGGCCCGCAGAGCGGGCGTGTCGGGCGGGGCTGCCTACCCGGGCAGGCGTCAGCTGGCGCCCGGACCGTGCATCTTCCGCGGATGGTAATTGACCTTTACCATTGTGTGTGGCTCTAATCGCTTCGCACACTCCCGACCAGTCAGCCTCTCTCTCTCTCTCTCTCTCTCTCTCTCTCTCTCTCTCTCTCTCTCTCTCTCTCTCTCTCTCTCTCTCTCTCTCTCTCTCTCTCTCTCTCTCTCTCTCTCTCTCTCACGTACCCCTGGGTGCGATGGCACGTTGAAGTGAAGTGAGCGAGAAGGGAAGTAAAAGAATGTAACGAGAGAGAGAGAGAGAGAGAGAGAGAGAGAGAGAGAGAGAGAGAGAGAGAGAGAGAGAGAGAGAGAGAGAGAATAAAATAAGGAAAGAAAAATACGTCATGAAAGCATTGCACTTGCCGGCGGCGGTACGGTGCGTTGCGTTCATCTTAAATGTTGCCGACAGACCCCCCCCCCCCCCCCCCCCCCCGCAGGCGCTACTCGCATCCCGACGCGATATTAACCCCAGAGAGCGGGTGCTTCGGCTTTGTCGTAAAGTTGTACGTGAGTACTGCGTGAGCACCTCGGTGAGCACGGTACAAAAACATGCACTAAATCACCCAGAGAGCTGCGCCCGCATTTATTGTGTTGTCTTTTTTTGGCCGGGAGTAATTTTTTTGGGTTTAAAGACCCTCTCTCTACACGAACACGTATCGCATGCGAAATAAAAACATGTGCGCAGGGAAAGTGGAGTGATTTTGATCGCGGCGAGGCTGGGAAAATGCGGTATTTCTGCACGTTTTCCGCTCCCCTTTCGGCCCCTTTCTCCCGTATGCAGCCGGATGGCCGGGGGCTGCTGGTGCCAAACGAGCAGTGCACATTATTTCGCTTTAATCGTTTCCCACGTCCGGACGTTCTGTCCCTGTCGCACCCATGCACCGCTTCGGGTGCTCTGTCCTTGCCGTAAACCGTAAACGGCTTCGGCAAAGGGAAAAAAAGAAGGTGTCGGCGCTTGCTTCGGTGGAAACCCTCCTTGTAAGGTCCTTGCAAGGACCTCACAGTGAAAGTGTCAGAGGTGTGAAAGCACAGTGGGCACAGCCAGCAGGGATTAGGTTTACCCCTTTCGATCTCCTCAGCATGTGTGTGTGTGTGTGTGCGTGTATGTGTGTGAGTGAAGCGACCCGGCCGGAGATTTACGGCGCCGTAAACTTAGAACCTTGTTGTAGTAGAAAACGGCACCAGAATGTGCGCGGCCACGCGGCACGGCGACCACACGGCCCGCTAGCAATCCATTGTCACGCAGCCAGAGGAGTATAAGTGGCAAGGCGGTGAAAGGGAATTGGGCCCCCCAGCGAACAGCAGCAGCAGCAGCAGCAGCAGCACCCTCTGCAACGTCACCACCCCCTCCTACGTAACGCTCGGCAGCGGCATGCAGCCGGGGGACGTGAGAACAGCAGACGATATTTGTCGTCTGCTGCTTTATTTCTCATAGCGAATTATAATAGGAGCGCCGCAGGAACCCGTGATGAGAAATTCCGCGGAACGCGCAGGGCAGCAGCGGCGGCGGCGGCGGAGCGGCCTGGGAAGCTCTTGCCCTCTACCCTCATAGACAGACCCAATGGGCTGAGGCAAATTTCAATTGCTTGTTGTGTGTAAGACTTTCTAATGAACATCGGGGGGCTTAGGCAGCAGCGGGCGCCGCATGAGCCGAGCAACGGGACCGGCGGCAGCGGTGGTGGCAGCGGCGGCAGCGGCGGCAGCGCCCGCTAGGGGTCAGCACGGCGACGGCCAGTGCTGCTCGCTGCTAACTACTGGCTGCAGCCGCTGCAGCCGCTGCAGCCGCTGCAGCCGCACTGCTGCGAGGCGGCCGTACATGACGAGGTCAATACCACCTTCCGAGAGGCCTATGGCGAGGCCTGGCGGGGCCCGGCAGAGGATGAGCGCCGGGAAACACAGCCAATCGTGCTCAGAATGTAAACCTGACGAGACGATTCATTTTGCGGGGGACTCGTCAGGAATGTGAAAAAAAATCTCATCGTTAAAGGAGGGGATTTTTTTTTGCCTCTTTCAAAACGGTCCTGTTCCCGCGCGGTGCTAAAATGTGTGTCGTTCTGCTCCGCAAAGGCTGCCAACCTTGCGGTGCGGTCGCAAAGGGTACTCATAGAAAGCGGTGGTGTGTCGTCTGCTGCGCTGCTCTTCCAGAATTTCCAGGACACGGCCATAGAGCCCTGTGGGCCCCCGCGGGCCCCCGCGGGCACCTGCGGGCTCCACAAGGTCGCTGCGGTTTGGACGGGGCAGAAGGGTTCAGCCAGCGTTTACCCGTCCGGACCGCGACCGACTTGCGAACCCAAACGGAACAGCGAGAGGAGGATTTCTCATACGGCACGGCACGCTCGGTCGGTATTCGAACCCGTGAGACCCGCAAGCCACCGGTTGAGGAATCCTCCGCACCCTTCCGGTCCTGGGTTCGAATACCGCGGTGCGCCGGCACGGTTTCCGTCGGGAAATCGCCGATGTGCGGCACAGGATGCGAGACACCGGACGGGACGGGACAGGACGGGACGGGCTGAGCGGCTGAGCCCCGGGCTCTGGCCGGATATCAGCGGTCTGGGATCGACTCCCGGCCCCGGCGGCTGACAGAAAGTGGGCGAGCTTTCCACTCTGTCACAGCCCGGCGCCAGCCTGGCCGTCCCAAATTTTTTTTAAATTTTATTGGCAAAATCATATTTATATTTTAGAGCGTGTCGACAGCTCATTTAAACCCTAACAGGCGAGAACGACCTCATGGACCCATCTCTGCTCACGGTTCCCGGTCCTCGCGACGGTGATCTGATTTTACTGCCGGCCGCCGCCCGATTCGCTTTCGTAACGTGTCTCCGACTGCCGCTGAAATGTCATCAGGGTTCCGAGGGAAAACGAATCGTAATATGAGTCTGGTTGGGCGGCCGTCGGCGGCCGTCGGCAGGCCTCGGGCCTCACAGCCTCCGCATAATCTGGCCGGCACATCAGATCGCCACAGAGCAGAGAGCAGAGCAAAGCAGAGCCGCGGGGAGCAGCACGGGGAGCTCCCACGGTCCGGGCCGGGACTGCGTGCGCCGAACCGCAATGTGAATCCGTCCTCGTCTGGTCCCGTTTTTCAAACGCGCAATAGCAGCACCGCCCGGCGGGGTGGTAGGGAAGGGAAGAAGCGGGGCGATGCTCGACATTTTTCGCACGATGACGGCCGATTCTCAGTGGCATGGAGCCGCCATGCGCCATGGGTGCGTCGTCTGCAGGACGTCGTCTGCTGGTGCAGGGGTCAGGAGGTAAAAAAAAATACCCCTGGATATTATTATATCGCGGGGGTACATTTGTACCGGGGGGTTAGGGGTACATATACCTCCTGCCCGGCCACAAGATGTGGGTCGCCTTTCCTTCCTGGGGCCGTTCGCCCGCGTTCCGCCGCATTCTAGTGTTGATTTCAGTGCGCCGCCTGCAGAGCGCTGTTGCAGATCGGGATGTGGCGCAGCCCGGATCCCGGCTCCCGGAGCTGGAGCTCGAAGCCTGGAGCCTGGAGCCCGGATCCTGGAGCCTGGATCCTGGAGCCTGGATCCTGGAGCCTGTAGCCCGGATCCTGGAGCCAGGAGCCTGGAGCCTGGAGCCCGGATCCTGGAGCCCGGAGCGGCCTGGACGCCCCGGAGTCAAAGGCTCCACCCGATCCGCGGCGTGCGCTCTTGTTGCATAACACGGGGTTGGCGGGTCAGGGGGAGGGGCTGATCCCATAGCGCTCCGCGGGGGGCGGGGCGGGGCAGGGCGGCGCAGTGTCCAGCCGGCCCGAACCCTCGTTGCCACACCCCCGCCCTGCCGCGGCCGCCGCACCGACCCACAACCCGGCTCATGTCAGCACACGCCTTGCGCCACACGCCAATACGTACTGACGGACTAATTAAACGCAATAACAACGGCGCTCCTTGCTTCACTTTTAAACGGGTTCCAATTGTTTTACTCACTGCATTTCAATTTCGCTGCTCCATTTTTTTTCTCTTTCCTTTCCTCACTGTTTTTTTCCCAGTGTTTTTTTTTCATCATATGTCTTCATTATTTTTTTCATCACGTTTATCTTTTCCATTACTTGATTTTTTACTCATGACATGACTCCAATGTTTCTTTTTCCTGAGTCTAAACTCTGGGAGTGTACGACGCGGCACGGAGCGCTGATCTATTTGCTTTCCCAGAAAACGGCGGGTGACCAGGCCAGACCCGCGGCGGGCAGTGACGGCTGTGTCGTGGCTGTGTCGTGGCCGCGCCGTGCCGTACCGTGCCGCGGGGCTGACCGACATTACCCAGGTGACGGCGCTGCTCGGCACGGCGCCTGTGATTACGGCCGGCGCCACCTGCTAAGTAGCCGCCAGGGAAGTCGTTTCCTCCACCGGGTCACATTTTAGCAACACTTTCCCCTTGCTCTTTTTTTTTAAATATCTTTTCTTTCGATTTTCTTCCCCGCGCCCGTCGCGCCCAAAAGAATTAAAAAATTCCCGCCCCCGTTTGTGTGTCGCCTTTGCGACGCCTACGAGAGTGAAAGGGGATCCCTCATGTCGGACATCGCGGGATCATGATTTTGAATTTTCGCGCGTCATCCTGGCCGCCGCCTTGCGGCACGCCCACGGCGCCGCGTGCCTTCTGCCTTCTTCCGGACGCGGGCCGGCGGCGCATTTCACTTGGAAAAGAGGATCACCCTGCGGCGCGGGAGATTCGAATGTCAAGCCCACGCGCGCGACTGTATGGAATTGGCATGACTGCGCTTTGTTCCGAGCGGACACAACGCGACAATGGGCAGCTAAGCGCTCGTGTCCGCGCCCATGGCGGCCCGTGGCAGAGCCATGACGGTGCCCTCCATGGGGTCCGGCCGCTCGTGAGCTCCGCGGGGGGTAGTGTGGTGCGCTAGACATCTGGAGCACATTACGAAATTTCCCTCAAGCCATGTTTAAAGACAAAAACACGCTCTACAAAACAAAACAGCTAAAAAAAAATCGAGATGGACAAATTTTCTATCAGTTTTCGTTAAAAAGTAATCAGTCGTTTTCAAGCACAATCAAGTTGGAGACTCGATTGAGTTTTGGTAATCTTGATTTTATTTCTAGTTTTGATTCAATCCTCTCGGAACCTTTCGCCGTGGGGCATGAGACCTGCTTGCAGGAAGGCCCCCGGTCCCGATCCTCACCCTGCGCTTCTGCGGGGTTTCTCCTTTTCCTATTCGGGAATCCGACTGGAATTTTTAGGGGAAGGTGGTAGACTTGCTGTCGACACGCGTTCTCGTCCATCCCATGGCGCGCATCCGTCCGTCCATGGCGACCCCTATGGCAGCGGAGCCCCTATGGCCATAACTCATGGACAAGCACCTTTCTCCGGCGCGGATTAAATTCGTGTCCCACGATGACAACAAGCACATCACTTTTTTTTTAGCGGTCGCATAATAAAACCCGCGGCCAATCTGCACAAGCGATATAAAAGTATTCGCGAACAACCTGTCAGCTTTTTTCCAACAGCAGTTTTCTGCAGTATCTTGCGCCTCTCCGTATGACAGCAGTCTGACAAAACATTTAAATATTTCCTTACTCCGAGCAGGAACATAACGCTAATGAAGCTCCTTCTTATTTTCCAGCTTTAGGTTCAGCCACACTTGGCACGTCGTGCTGCGAAAACCTGGAGGGCTGCTGCTGCTGCTGCTGTGCGTCTCGTAATGAATTTTCTAGATAATTATGACGCTCGAAGACGCAACGTTACGAGCCGAGGCAAGTCAGTGACCGTGTCCGAGAGAGAAGAAAGAAACACACCGGAGTAACTTTTCAAGAGTTTTGTGCGCGTGGCGACGTGACGCTCGCTAATACATTGCGTCACGCGAGCAGCGCGGCGCGCACGCGTGCACGCACACGCACGCACACACTACTGTGGGCCGGAGAGATAGCGATACGGACCCCTGGCGGAACAATTACAATCACAAATGAGTTTTGATTTCGCTTTCCGGTTAGGGTTGTGTGAAGCGAGACTGAGAAGAGAGAGAGAGAGATGGAGGAAGGTAAGGCAGTCGGGATTAATGTCCCATGGCGCCTGCGAGCCTCAGGGTAGGCCGTCCCGCACAGCACGCATGTCGTGCGGGGCGGTCTACCCTGACGTTGCCAGGCGCCCGTCGCCCGGAGCCGGAGGGTCATCATCCTCGCCGGCCCACGCAAGAATCTCCATATCCTTTCACCCCGGGATGACTAACAGAACTGACTCAAGGGGAGTGCCCTGCCCTGAGACGGAGACACCCTGCTCTGTCCTCGGCTGTTTCTCAGTCCCCGGCGGTCCCGGGTGTCGTCGGAAAGAATGGCCCCGGTCCCGCCCCGCCCCGGCCGCGCGAAAAAAAAAACGATTAGTGGTCGCAACTAATTTTGTAGTTGATTTCACGACAAGCAGAAAATTTTGGTTCTGAAAACTAAAATTTTGGTTGAGGAAACGATTTTTTTGTTGTTGCACCAGCGCCATTGCGGGCACTGAACTAATTTTTTAAAATCTGATTTTAGCATCTGCAACGGACCTCTTCGTTGGAAAAACAGTTCCCCCAACCAATATTCACTACTTGTCTGGAAATCAACACAAATATTTAGTTGCGACCATCAACATTTTTCTCCGTGCTGTGGCCTCTTCTGGGGACAGCCGCGCCCGACGTCTGGCTGTCCGAATAAGTCTTCTCACTGCAGGCGGCACCCTATCAGAGCAGACCAGAGCAACGACGTGATTCGATCGACCCAAATCGACTGCCTCTCGATGGTATCGATTGTATCGCTGCTGCAGCGCCCTCTGCCGGCGACAGGTCGTGCTGCGCCCGCCGCACCCGTCATCCCTCCCCGTCTCTCTCGCTCTCATGGAGAGCGCCGGGCTTTTGTTTCAGCCATTCCCGTTAGCCTGGTCCTGACGAGTGTGTTGCTTTATCCTTTTGGAATCAATCGGCCAATGCAGCGGGGTCGTCCCCCCTCGGTCGCCTCCGGTCACCTCCGGCCCCCTCAGACAGACACCTCTATCACCGACGGGCCATCGCGACTGTCACCGGACCGGCCGCGTCCACACCGCCTTGTCGTGGACCGCCAGCGGATTCCCACCGCCACCACCACAGAGAACGACGCAGAAATCGCGTACAAGGCGCCGCCGCCACTCTCTCTTCGCGACCGAAATTTTCATAATGTAACCCGATCCTCTCATCGGTATCGGACTCTGTTCCAGCCAATCAGGAGCCGTGCCGTAAGCCGGCGTGCGAGGCTTCTGGTCGGCCGCCGCCCCCGATGCGGGGGGCCGCTGGCCGCCGCTGGGCCAGTTTTGCATCGGGGACGGGGCTGGGCCGGCAGTTAAGGCCCGTTTACGGACCGGTATGGACGCGTTTGCTTGACTCCCACTTTCTTCCCTCTGCCTCCCTCTCGCACGTTCTTCGTCCCAGTTGCTTCTTCTTCTTCTTCTTCTTCTTCTGCTTCTGCTTCTTCTTCTTCTTCTTCTTCTTCTTCTTCTTCTTCTTCTTCTTCTTCTTCTTCTCTCTTCTTCTCTCTCTCTCTCTCTCTCTCTCTCTCTCTCTCTCTCTCTCTCTCTCTCTCTCTCTCTCTCTCTCTCTCTCTCTCTCTTTCTCTGTTAATGCCCCGCGGTCCAACACCTCTTTCTTCAAATCGCGCAGTAATTCACAATTTGCATGTTTCAGGAAAAAAAAGCATTACTCTCTCTATTCTTACTCAACACTTCGTTGCACCATTTTCTTTTCCTGTTTTTTATTTTTTTCATTTTATTTGTTTGCACGCGGCTATGCCTCGGCGCATTACTGGCACGCCAAACGCATTATTGGCACGCCAAACGCCAACCCCACAACGGCTCACCGGTTATCGTCTTTTAAAGCAGGAAGCGGCGTGTACGTCATAAAGCATGCAAGGCGAAGCAAGCGAAGCCAGCGAAGCCAGGGGAGGCCTACCTGTCACACTCGTACCACACACACACACACACACACACACACACTTACACACACACACAGGCACGCACACACATACACACACGCACACACACACGCGCGCGCGCGCGCACTTACGTGCTCTAAATTAAAATGAGTAATAGACTGGACTCAAGGACGGGCGCGCGCGCGCTCGCAACTCCAGGCATATTCGAAGGGGCCATTTCGTAAAGGCCCTGGCCCGAGACGCGCGCGGGAGCTGTGCGGGCGGCGGACGCGGGTTCGATTCTCCTCGGTGTGGCGTTTTTAGTTCCGCTGCTGCGGTTTGATATATTAAAATGAAATAGGGAACGGACGAGAGGCGCGCAGCAACATTTTTCTGCGCCGCGCGCGTTGTGATATGTGTCCGTCTCTGTCGCACGACACGGCTGCAGCTATCCGCGCTTATGTGACGGAGCGAGATAGATATATAGATTAAGAGAGAGAGAGAGAGAGAGAGAGAGATGGGCGTGGACCGACTTTTGCGGTGGTGTGCAATAAAATGAGAGAGACAGAGAAGAAGTCGGGAGATAGATGCGTAGCGACGGTCGGCAGTTGTTGTTGCGACGTGGTCGCCGGGTCAGTCATCAGGAAGGGACACGGTAGCGTTATGATGGTATGCATGTCCGGGCGTGGCGCGGCGACAGGACAGGGAAGTCCTGGTGACAGTCCGACAGACCACAGAGACCGCATTATGGAAGCAGTCGGTGGCGAAGGGACGGTTGGTGGTCACACGGAAATAACTTACCTCCAGTGAAAATGAGGTAAGAATCACGGGGATTCATGTTGGCTGATGCTGTTTGGGGTTCTATGAGGGGTTACCATGAATTATTATCAAAACATAATTTTTCTCTCTGTTTTTTTCCCCCTCTTATGTTCTGATTATTTCGGATTTGTTCCTGACTTTTTTCTGTTTTTTTTTTCTTCTGATTTTGTTAGTGAGGGACTCCTTCCTTTGGAGTTTGGGGACTGTGCACACTGCTGTTTTGGGGATTTCTGTGCAACACTCTGTTTGGGGGTTCTACACTAGTGGCGCCCCGCCCTATGCAACCGGCCCAGGCCCATTCTGCTGTCCGACGGGAATAAATTCTGTGTGGGCTCGGGAAGCCATCTGCCCGCAGTGATAGACTGGCTGGTGCTGCTGCTGCTGCTGCTGCTGCTGCTGCTGCTGCTGCTGCTGCTGCTGCTGCTGCTGCTGCTGCTGCTGCTGCTGCTGCTGCTGCTGCTGCTGCTGCTGCTGCTGCTGCTGCTGCTGCTGCTGCTGCTGCTGCTGCTGCTGCTGCTGCTGCTGCTGCTGCTGCTGCTGCTGCTTGCTGCTTTCTTCGCTGTTGACGCATCGTATGCCACCCGTGCCGCTCCGCTCGGCTCCGCACGCTGCGCCTTACGTAAGGGCAGTCTCACACTTTGCCTTTGTGTGATACGGCTTTAGCAGATTTATGTCCGTCCTTGTGCATTGGCTCCGCTTGGCTCCGCTCGGCTCCACTCGGCTCCACTCGGCTCCGCTGGCGCCCCGTCGGACCCCGAGGCTAGGCAGCAACGCCTCAAGCAGAAGCTCTTCCACAAGTCGAATTCTTATTTTTTTTTTTTTAAAAAAGAAAAAACTCCCAAACCAAACGCAGCGGAAATTTTCATTCCAGCCTAGAGCGTTCACAGACCATGTGAAATTTTTCGGGAGTTTGGTGGGGGTGGGTGCTGGAGAAAACTGTCATTGGCACGTGCCAGCTGAGTCAACCCTTCCCCAGGCACGGTCGTGGGTTCGATTCCCGCTGGCTTAATGACGTCTCACGTGGTTCCTCACGCGGTTCCTTGGTACAAAAATTATGATCTTTTATTTTTCTCCTGACGCGTGTGCACTCCGGCTAGCAAGGACGAGCAGCTGGCCGGCGGCGGCACAGATGCACAGCGCACCCCGAGCCCAGCCCCGAGGCAAAGTCGTTCGTTGCGTTGTGTTGTAACTGTTCAAACACCGATTGACAACAGCGACAACCTTTCGGGCGGCGTGAGGTAACACACAACAACAACAACAACAACAGCAGACGCCCTGCATCATCTCCAGCACGCAGGTAGTGTGCCACCCGGAGCATGTGAGTGAGGAGAGGAGTGGAGTGGAGTGGAGTGAGTGCCGGCGGTGGCATTTTGGTGGCGAGAGGTGTGACGGCACACCGCACAACAAAGAGGCGGAAAAAAAAAGTGTCAAGGAAAACACTTTATCGTTGTCTCATTTCAAGAATTCTTCCGCTCCAGTTTTGTCACACGCATATGCCGCCGAATGTGGGCGAGGAAAAAAAAGTTTTTTTAAATCATTTTTTTAAAAGAAATTTGCGGCAAGGTGATCATCATTAGCCTCACCCCGATCTTTTTCACCGCCGTTCCGCGAAGCTCGTCCGTTGACTGCCGTTGATCTGCGAATAATTTATTATATCCATCACGGGATGCCCATCGTAGAACTAATGCACGCACGCACGCGCACACACGCGCGCGCACACACACACACACACACACACACACACACACACACACACACACGCAGTCCTCATGCATCACGCGCTGTGCACATCAGGTTTTAGGCTCTGTTTCTGAGACTGTTTTGTTTGTATTGCAAAGCCAAGCGCGCTGCAAACGACGAGGGAGTACACTGCGAGCGGGGCATTAAAAGTCGATGCTCTCCGGCTAGAGGAGGGTGGCTGCTATCTCTCTCTCTCTCTCTCTCTCTCTCTCTCTCTCTCTCTCTCTCTCTCTCTCTCTCTCTCTCTCTCTCTCTCTCTCTCTCTCTCTCTCTGATGAGGTGTCATGCACACATCCGTCATCCCGGGGGGGTCTTCCCTCGCAAGTCTTCCTGTCGGGTCCGCGGAGGCCCCTGGGGGCCCTGGGGGCCCCGGGGGCCCTAGGCGCGTAGAGGTGTGTGTCCAGGCCGTCACCCGGAATAATAAATTTCCCTGGCCTCTCGCGCAGATATTAATTCGTCCCGCCTTACGGTGCGTTCTAGGAGGTGGGCCGGGGAGATTGCGGGGGGCCTTCGCTCCAGTAATGGGCTCATGTGGAGGTGCCATTCATGGATACTGACTTCAGAAATACAAAACAAAATCAGCCTTTTTTTTTCGTTTAAGTGGTGTGCGCAGGTAAAAAATCACAGCAGGTGAAAGTATTACATACTTCAAAAAGAAAAAAAATCACTTTAACTGAAGAGTGCGACTTTTTTTTTACCTGCTCTCGTGATTGTTTGTCCAGCGCGATTCAAGTACATGCACTACCCTATAACCTGGAATCAGAACCGATACGCAAAAATTCCGAAACGGAGGAACTGCACGGTCCACCGGCAGTGAAAATCGTCGATGACGTGAGCAGAGCAGGGCAGAGAGTTTCTCCCCTGGGCTTACCATACCGGGTCACTGCTGCGTTACACATGCGTTATACACCGCCCGCGGCCGCTCTCACCTGCAACAAACAAAAGACGGCGGGGTCGTATGAGCACGGGCAGGTATGCAGGTGTGCAGGCAGGCGTACCAAGTCACCGGGACGATACGCGGCGCACACACTGCGGACGTCTGCCGGGCCGGGCTGCGCTATCCTGATCAGCGCACCAGCGTATTTCTTGTCCTCTTCTGCTTTTTTTTTTAAATTCTTTTTTATTTGGTATGTTTTCTTTACCTCGGAGTCCGACGGCGCCGCCACCGGTAGCCAAGGGCCTCGCCAACGGCCTCGCCAAGGGCCGGCGGGCGCGTGGACCGTCCGGTGGGCTGCCGTCCGGCCTCCGGCCCATTACTACTGTGCGTGCCGCGTTCCACCGCCCGCTAGGGCTGCCGGCCGGTGCCACGCACTCAGCTGCGAACCGTCCCTGCCTGACACACCACGCAAAAAATTGTGTTCGGAGAACTATAAAATTTTGCTGGGGGAACTAAATTTGAGATGCACCAACAAAACGCTAGTTGCGCCAACAAAGAGGTTCGCTGCGAGCACCAACCAATTTTGTTTCTGCTTTTTGCTCCGTCAGCGAACCTTAGAGCAACAAAATTTTAGTTCTCCAAACAAAATTTCTGGAAATCGGCTTCAAAGTTAGTTGCGACAACTAATCTTTTTGCTCCGAGTTTTTTTCTTCTTCCATTTATCCTTTTTTAGTTTAGTTTAGTTTTCCTAGTGGAAGAGGAAGTGCATTTTGAGACCTTTTGGGAACATCATTTCCGGGTTCCCTTCCGATGCTAGACATGCTATTCGGGCCGCCCGACCCGAGTGGCCCGCATTAGGATTCAAATTACCCGGGCGCGCTATCGTCCTCGCGCTCTGATTGGTGCCCGCTCATCCTCGCGCTCTGATTGGCCGCTGCGACGGCGCTTCCTTCCGGACCGGGTCCCCCTATTGGTTGACATGTTACGCAAGCGGGCCGCACGAGGGACGCGTCGATAAAGAAGGAGATCCCTGTCGCCTAGTCTCGTTACGGGCCGAGGGATATATCTCATCGTCCTTACGTCATAAGTCGCTTCGAGATCTCCAACGATCCATTTTCACCCTTCGAGCACGAGCACCGCCAGTTGCGCTGTCGATAACCATAAAACTATCACGAGTACGTTTTTTTTCCTTTGCCGCGGCCGGCTGTATTTTTGGCGTCATGAACTACTATCATGGACACCCGTGACAGCTGCGGTAATTCCCTTCGCGTTGCCCAACACGTGTGTGTGTGTGTGTGTGTGTGTGTGTGTGTGTGTGAGTGTGTGCGCGTGTCTGCGACTCGGGGCGAAGGGGACAGTAAACGAAAAGCGTATTGCTGACCACGGTAATGCGAGGTCGCACTCTTCAATCATAAAAGGGCTCTCCGACCAGAAGGCCCGGAGGCGCTGAGCCATGAGCAAGCCCACGTTGGCAACCCTTGGTCGAATATGTAGAAATTACAATAATGGCACGTTTGGTGTAGAAAATCGTCTGAAAAATCGTAAATATATATATATATTTAATACATATTACATATAAAAATAATTTTTAAAGAAGAGAAGAGCAGCCTGGTTGTTTCTTATCACGGCCCGAGTATCGGCAGGTCCTAAACACAACGCCGCATCTGCCGAGGCGAGGCGGGTCCAGTTAGCGCCGGGCAGAGATGCGGCGTATCGAGAGTCTCGAAAAGGTCAGCGCCGCCCTCGAGAGGCTGCGGGCGGCGGGCGGCTGCGGGCGGCGGTGGGCCCGGGTCCCGGCCCAGCCCAGCCCAGCGAGGCCGTGTGGGAAAGCGGAGCGGCCCCAGAAGTGGGACGAAAGGCTGGTGCTGGGCTGGCCGGGCTGCATCACTTTCGTTAGGGCGCGGTTGGCCCATCGACCGAGACCATATTAGTTAATAGGCTGGGCTCGCTTTGCACACACAGTTTTACCTCCCACGGTTCGCAAAAAAAAAAAAAAAAAAAAAAACTCATGCGAGCT
Source organism: Odontothrips loti (assembly GCA_038380765.1). NCBI lineage: Eukaryota > Metazoa > Arthropoda > Insecta > Thysanoptera > Thripidae > Odontothrips > Odontothrips loti. The sequence continues at coordinate 6,929,302 of CM076255.1, forward strand.
AGAACAAAAAAATCTAAGCCAGCGCAGTTTTTGGCTAAAAAGTAGGCCCCGGGGACAGAAATAGAAAGAAGAAAAGAGCAAAATCATTTCGCTTTTCGCCACTCTGTCCCATGGGATGGGATGGGCGGTCGTGGCCTTGATGGCGCCCAGCCTGCTCACTTTCAGCGCCTAGGCGGGGGCGGCAGCAGCGGCGGCGGTTGGCTGCCGAAGAAAAATCGTGACACTCGGATTGTCCCAAGCGATTACGCGCGGTAAAGAACACGGGCGGACCGGAGGAGGGGGAGGGGGGAGGGGGGGGGGGGGGGGGGGGGGCAGGTAGGGAAAGGTGCCACAACAGCAGACCTAGTTCTCCACATTCCGACATCCCTAAAAGAGGTGCATCGGCTCCGCCTCCGCGATGGAACGGAAGGAGCCTCGCCAAGTTCCAGCCGCAGCCGCGAGCGGCCCAGCGGCCCCGCCCAGTCCAGAGCCCCCCGGCGCCCGGCCCCGCCCGGCCCCGCCCGGCCCCGCCCGGCCCCGCCCGGCCCCGCCCGGCCCCGCCCGGCACCGCCCGGCCCCGCCCCGCCCCGCCCGGCCCCGCCCGGCCCCGCCCGGCACCGCCCGGCCCCGCCCCGCCCCGCCCGGCCCCGCCCGGCCCCGCCCGGCCCCGCCCGGCACCGCCCGGCCCCGCCCGCACCGCCCGGCACCGCTCGGCCCCGCCCGGCCCCGCCCGGCCCCGCCCGGCCCCGCCCGCCCCGCCCGGCCCCGCCCGGCCCCGCCCGGCCCCGCCCGGCCCCGCCCGGCCCCGCCCGGCCCCGCCCGGCACCGGCCCCGCGCTCCCCACGGTACATTTAGGTTATCTATGTAATCCACGCGCCGAGTTCTCGAGCCCGTTTGCATCGTTAACTCCATGTCACTTTTCCGACCCATAGGTCGCCCTCTAGAGGGCAGCTGCCGCGTGCAGATAACCGTTGGAGAGTCCAGCCCGCCCTTTTCTGGAAACCCTTCCGGAGTCGGCTGCAACAACGGCAGGAAGGCATTCTGCTCTAAAAGCCCATTGTCGGGGTAAATGACACGGCAGCGGCTGGCCGGGCCGGACCCAGCGGACCTGCGGCGCGCGCCGGACGTGGCGGCTATGGCAGCGCGCGGCCCCGTCTGGCCCTGTGTTATGCCTTTTTTCTCATCTCCACTCGCTTTTTTTTTGTTCTGATTTTTTTTTTCAATTTTGACTCTTTTCTTACTTTTTCTTAACTTTTTTTCTGATTTTTTTTTAAAGCGTGTACATTTTTATTTTACATTTATGTTTTAGTGAGTGAAGAACTACTTGGCCAGCGGTCAGCGTCAGAGCCAGGGGCTTGCCTGCCCCGCTACTGTGCTGGGGGCTGGGGCGGGGCGGCGGGGCCCGGATCTGTGTTTATCCCCGGGATGGACTAGTTCCTACGCCGCCGACTCACACACTACTCACACGGGGGTTACAGCCGGCGGCCGCCCTCTCTCCCCATCCTCGCCGCTTGGTACGCCCCTTCTTTCTATTTTTACGCGCGGAAAAAAGTAGCGCGGGTTCGAATTCCGGGTGCAAGCGCCGCAGGCTTGTATAGGCTGACTGGAATATTTCTTTTCCTTTTTTTATGTATTTCGTTATTGCGACTTCAGTTTTGCAAACGACCGCGCTTAGTTTCATAGAATGGCGGCTCAGTGGGCCGTAAACCCGCGAGATGCACGGAAAATTAACCTTTAGCCGGCTGGGGCAGGGCCGGTTGGGGCCGCTGGGGCCGCTGAGGCCGGGCCGCCGCCGTGCTCCACGCCGCGCCATAAACTTCCTGTACTCGATTTGTTAACACGGTTTGGCCTTTCGTCGGCGGAGCCGGGGAGGCGCCGGGGCGGAGCACGCGGTCGGTGGCGAGGACGGAGGTAGGCGAGGACGAGGTTGATGAGGACGCGGAGGGTGTGTCCGCGGAAAGGAGGCCGACGGCTGGCTGCCGGTCCACGCCGCCATGCCGCGGGTACCGGTTGGGGTCCGGCCCCCTGCTGCCCCTGCCCCCTGGCGGGCACTTGTCTTGGCACGGCGCTGGCATCGACATTGCTTCCGTCTCCTCTCTCTTCTCTCTCTCTCTCTCTCTCTCTCTCTCTCTCTCTCTCTCTCTCTCTCTCTCTCTCTCTCTCTCTCTCTCTCTCTCTCTCTCTCTCGCGGGCCGGGCGAGATCGCGGAGGGGTCAAGGTGAGAAGTAGTCGTGGTCGCGGGGTTCGAGTACTGGCCGACCCAATAATCCGGCGCGCGTTCGGGGAATCAAAGAAGAAGAAGAAGAAGAAGAAGGAGGAGGAGGAGTAGGAAGCCGTTGTCGGGGGCCTCCGGGACCGAGTGTCCTTGCAGCACGCCACGGGCCGCGGATCTTTGGGTGGCACCCGGAATGTGGTCCGCTCCGAGCGAGGCGGCCGCCCATTGTGGCTGGGCTTCGTGCTCCGCGCTCCGGGCTCCGGGCTTCGTGCTCCGGGCTTCGTGCTCCGGGCTCCGGGCTCCGGGCTCCGGGCTCCGGGCTTCGTGCTCCGGGCTTCGTGCTCCGGGGGCTCCGGGCTTCGGCTCCGGGCTCCGGGCTTCGTGCTCCGGGCTCCGGGCTCCGGGCTCCGGGCTTCGTGCTCCGGGCTCCGGGCTCCGGGCTCCGGGCTCCGGGCTCCGGGGCTGAGGCTCCGCCATTGAAGCTCACAATGACAGGCTGCGGCTGAGGCCGGCCGGAGCCAGCGGAAGGGACCCAGACCAGACTCGGCTCGCATGCACTCCGAAAAAAACAGCATGAATGAAGAACGGGTTTCGCCAAAGTCGGTCGCATTCATGCGTCAGGCCGCGAAGCGTCAGCGGGTTCTAGTCCCACCACCAGATTTGTGCCGTATTATTCGGGCCTGGGAACCGCAACCCTTTCCCCGCCGCCGCGAACATCTTCGCGAACCCGAGCAGCGCTCGCGCCTCCCTGCTCTGAACACGATGAGTCTCAGCCGGGTGTCGGGTTCGAATCCCCCCGACCCCGACGCGCCAGCAGCGTCATTGCAACAGACTTTTCCTCGTGGGATATAAAGGGGTAAAAACATGCGCGGGTTTCCACAGCTTCGCGCGTGCAGCACACAATGTCCTCCATTTGCCTGCTGCTGCCGCTGCTGCTGCTGCTGCTACTACCGCAGCCTCCAGCCGACGCCGAAACGCTTGTCTTTTTTTTTTTACGCAATCCGTACGCACAACACAAGGCACAAGGGCACAATCTGCGGTGCGGGGGAGTAGTGCGGGCGGCGGCGGCCGACCGGGCATATGGCAGGAATGTAGACCCCAGGAATGCAGTCGTCGGCCAGCAGGAGAGAGAGAGACAGAGACAGGGGAGCGGCTCTACAAATGCAGTCCTTGTGTATACACGCAAACACCCCGGACAGCGCGCACGCACCTGCTCAGCACGCGCAACCCTGTCAACGTGGTTCTCTCTCTCTCTCTCTCTCTCTCTCTCTCTCTCTCTCTCTCTCTCTCTCTCTCTCTCTCTCTCTCTCTCTCTCTCGTCGCGCGGAGGTATACATGGCGCCTGCGAATCCAGGATAGGCCAGCCCGCCACACACGCACGTCGTGCAGTGTTGCCTACCCTCCATCTGCCACGCGCTTCTCTCTATGTCTCTCGCTTATCTTTTCTCTCTCTCTCTCTCTCTCTCTTCCTCTCTCGCCACTTTCGTTGGCGTTTTCCCCTTTCGTTCGACCTGCGGGGCATGGATCCGAGAGGTACGGAGCACCGACGCACACACACACACACACACACACACACACACGCTGTGTAAACAATCGGGTGCAGCGTGGGAGACACACGTCTGCCCCCACCTCCGTCTCCTCTGAGCCGAGCCCCACCTGACCCCACCCAACACCCGACGTGGTCCACGTCCACTCAGAGGGGGCCGCTCCGACGACGGCGTCGACAAAACCTGAATTAAAAACAAATCTGAAAACAAATCTGAAAACAAACCCTCTGCTCCTCGACCGGTGCGGCAGAGAAACATATAACACACGTATATGATCTCCACCACCGTCGTCTCAAAGGGTCCTGCGCTGCTTAATTTTCGGAGGTGCAGCCCAGCCAGCCAGTAAGAGGAGATGCTGCAACAGCGTAGACGGAGTGTCATTTGATAGCCTTGCGGCAGAGGTGTGTGTGTGTGTGTGTGTGTGTGTGTGTGTGTGTGTGTGTGTGTGTGTGTGTGTGTGTGTGTGTGGTTCCCCTCCTAATCCCATACGTGCACCGGCTCCCCCAGCGGAGCGTCGTCAGGGGACCGTCCCTGAGCTACATGGCGCCGGAGGACATTTTCGGAACTGCGAGTTCCTCCGCCAGTGCCGAGGGCCTGGGTTCGATTCCCGCCGCCGCCGGGTCCCACGCACCGCTTCTCCCGCTTCTTGCTTTCTCGCGCGCTGCGAAATGACGTCCATGCCGGTGGCCGGCTGCCCTGCCGCCCGCCGCCCCGCCCGCCCCACGACGCCCAGTCTGTCTAAATTCTTATTTTCGCCGCGGCGACTGCTCGGGAGTGAAACGGCAGAACAAATAAAGGTCTTTATTAGGCCGCCTCGCTGCCTCACAATGGGCGCGGGGCGCATGGGCTCCGCCAGGCTCCGCTCCGCACCGCACTGCACACTGCACGCATTGCTAATGGGAGCGTCATTGAGCGCGCAGTACTGGAACGAAACAATCGGAAATAAGGAGAAGGGAAAAACAAGTCGGCTCCATAAAACGCTCATGCATTTCATCCATATTAGTCGGTGCGCGCGGGTCATTCCTTCGCAATTTTTTCTTCCTTTTCTCTCTTTTTGCACACAGAAGACTTTCCTTTTCCCTCCCGTGCGGACCACCGTGGCAGTCAGGACGACGACGACGACGGTCTCGGAATACAATCGCGAGTTTAGAAGTTCCCGGGTTCGAAACGACCCGTGTCGGCGTTTCTTTGGGGCGTTCATTTTTTGTTGCTTCGCACAGAAAACCAAGTGATACGTGATCACTTTTTATTCTTCGTTTTTTGTTTTTGTTTTGTTGTTGTTACTCGGCGACGCTAACGCAATATAGAGGTGCTGATGAGGTCCTCAGAATACCCCCCGCGGCGCCACGGCCGCATCTTTCCCTTTTCCCGGAGCGGAGCGAGACACTCTGCTTATGCAATCCCCGCGGAAAACGCAATAGACTTGGCGGCGCCCAGCGCTGCCTGCTGTCTCGGCTCTGCCTGGCTCTGCAGGGCGACACGGCGCCCCTAATCGAACACCACAAAAGGGTCCGTCCCCCGTCCCGTCGTGTAACTGTGCCAGCCCTTCCTCCCCGCCGCCGGCCCCGCCAATTTTCGATTTCACTCTAAAGAAGGGCTGCCCCCGGCCCTTGGCCCGGGCCCCGGCCTCCCCCGTTACGCAGTTTAATTTCGGCGCCAGGCTTAACGCCCGAAAGCAGAGCGCGCTCCCAGCAGAACGGAGGCGGGCGGCAGCGGCAGCGAGCCTGGGAAGGTGCAGCAGCTCTCGGTAACGGTAGCAGAGGACTTCCGGGGCCCGCCGGGGCCCCCGCTGGGGTCTGAGGGCGGCCGGCGGCGGCAGCGGAGACACATACGGCCAACAATCTCCGGGGGCATCGGGCAGACAGACATCTCTGGCCGCCTCTGCCCGCCTGCGCCCGCTAGATGGTTCAAGTGGTGTCGTGAGAGAAGGCAGCGGCAGCGGCAGCGGCTTCCGCAGGCCGCGTGCTGAAAATCTTATTTGCAGATTTTTTTCTCAACAAAAAATAAACGTTAAAGTTTATGTGACCCCATTTTTTAAAAATATTTTCTGTAAGTCTGATTCGGGTCTTAGATCGTGAAAATCGCGGCAGGTTAAAAAATAAAATTAAAAATAAGTTGCTAACCGCCATACAAAGTTAGGCGACGATCTCGACTTTTTCTCAGTCAGTGTGTGTACTCCAGTATGTACGGACGGGCTGCGCTGACGGGCTGGCGGCTGGAGGCTCCAGCAGGTTCCAGCGCTGGAGGCGTGACGCTCCAGTGCTACGCTGCGGGTCCATGGCGGCCGGCCGGCCACCCCTCGTCGCGTCACTAGTTGCATAAGCTGGAGATGAGCCGGGCCGTGCTGGGCTGAGGGCCCGTGGCCGGCCGCCGCCCAGCCGCCGCCCAGCCGCCGCCCAGACCGACATGGCCTCCGTGTTCGCTTTCTCTGAGCTCATTGTGGGCTCATGGAGGCTCACGGCCCGCCACGCACAGGTCTTGCGCCGGATGCAGGCTAGGGGGCCGGGGGTGGGGGTGGGGGCGGGACGGGGCGGCACCGGTGACGCGATGTCGCCCGTGTCTCACGGGGGGTCCAGCCTGTCCGGCCCCGCCCCCGCCCCGCCCCCCTCCACGCACACGGCCGAGCGGCGCAAACCACAGCCAAGTGCACGCCGCACGCCGCACGCTGCGCGCCATCATCCGCTGGACCGATTCAAGTGCGCCGACCGGCCGGCCGCAGTCGGCGGGGCCGTCCGCAAGCCACGTCGGGGGTCTGAGCCCGCTCACGTGAGCAGTGCGCACCACCCCTGGAGGAGTAATTTCTTGCTCCATCTCCCTATCTATCACGCCGTGCAGCAGCGCACATTCATTTCGCGAATGCTCGCCACTTGACCTCCCCCAGCCACCGGGCCGGCTGTGAGTGTGCAGAGGCAGCTGGTGTAGTAAATGGCGAGCGCCACCTTGACAGCGGAGGCGGCGGCCGGCGGCGGCCGAGTCGTGTCGGCCTGCCTCACCCACTGACTAAGATTAAGCATATCACTCGCCACCTCTCTCTCTCTCTCTCTCTCTCTCTCTCTCTCTCTCTCTCTCTCTCTCTCTCTCTCTCTCTCTCTCTCTCTCTCTCTCTCTCTCTCTCTCTCTCTCTCTCTCTCTCTCTCTCTCTCCGGACTGCGGCGCTCACTGATCCTTGAATCGCCAGCTAACCGTGCCAAGACGAGGTCACTACCTCAGGGGGGGTAATTATATCACCACCAGCTCATTACTATCACTCCCCCGCCAGTGCGCTGCCAAAAACAAGGTTGTAAAAATACTTCACAAACATTAATAAATAAAAAAAGGTTCAGGCGTGTGTGAGGGCTTTTATGGAAAATGAAAAACCCGTTTGCCGGTAGCGGGACTCGAACCCGGGTCGGGCGGTGAGTGTCGTCGTGCCGTCGCTGCCGTGTTGCTGATATCGAATCTTTGATGACATGGATGCAGTAACCGGAGATACCAAGGCGGGCTCCGTTACGGCAGCGACACGGGTCGGACACGGCAGAGCACGACACGGCAGGACACGGAGCTGCAGCAGCAGCAGCGGCAGCAGCAGCAGCAGCAGCGGCAGCAGCAGCAGCAGCGCACCCCGACCCGACCTCCGAGGAGGTGTCATTTCGCTTGCACAATGTCCATTATTCTGGTAGGAAGTAGGTAGCGGGTCGGAGCCGGCGCGGCCCGAGCCGTGCAGGAGCCGTGCTGGAGCCCGCTGGAGTCCTGCTGGAGCCTGCGGACCCCCTGCGGAGCTCCAGCAAGGGTCAACCATCCATCCCTTTATAGGGCGCAGAGCGGAAGAACCATCGGAGCCACGCCGTAACTGGACTGGGCCCGCACGCCCAGCTACGCGGCTCTGCCATTGGCCACCGCTTGCGTCATAATGAGTCCTGGAGCGTCCTGATTGGCTCAGCCCATCCCGCTATCGAGTTAGAGCGCGCGCCGCTTCGATCCATCGAACTGTCGAGTCACGGCTCACGGCGGCGCGGGGTTCGGGGGGTCGTATTGTCTCGCTTTTGTATCCAGAGTGGGTTCAAATACCGACCTCGGAATAAGTGTTTCGGCGGTATTTGAGCCCGTCCATCTGTCAGCGGACACCCATCGCTGCCAGAGCAGGAACGTTAAAATACTGGCTTGGAAAAATAATAATTACGGTATTCGAACCCGCCCTCTAGGTGCGAAGACAACCGGGTTCAAATACCGTCTTCCTCATGCCGGTATTCGAACCCGCGACCAGTGCGCGGATACAAAGGTTAGGTTAGGTTAGGTTAGGTTAGGTAAGGTTAGGTTAGGTTAGGTTAGGTTAGGTTAGGTTAGGTTAGGTTAGGTTAGGGATTTAAAAATACCAGTAAGATTCAACCTTACGGTAAGTTACGGAAAGATAGGTAAGTTACGCGTATTTTTGGTAAAAATGAGAAAGATTTATTTACAGCGGGTATTTGTTAAAAACCTGGTACACTGCCAGCACGCGCGGTGCCAGGCCGGGCCGGGCCCCGGGTGCCGCAGTGCCGCAGTGTGCCGCAGTGCCGCGCCACGCTCGCCCGGTTATATTGTTCTGGGAAATAATTGCGCGAATGGAGAGGAAACCGCACGGCAGACTGAACCGAGAGCGGAGCGGGGTGCCTCGACACGGCACGGCCCGGCACGGCCCGTAGGGCTAGGGAACCAAGGTCCTTCCGAAGCCGTCCGGGGGAGCAGCGAAACTCACTCACACACACGGGAGCTATTTGCTGGCTGTAATGGCACCCGAACACTACACACACTTTAGAGCGGCGAATTATAATTATGGTCGGCTGCAGGCCGTTCCCCTCTCGAACATCGGCTGGCATTTGGCGCGCTTCCGCGACTGCCGGGACTGCTGCTGCGGCCGCAGGGGGCCGCAGGGGGCCGCAGGGGGCCGCAGGGGGCCGCAGGGGGCCGCAGGGGGCCGCAGGGGGCCGCAGGGGGCCGCAGGGGGCCGCAGGGGGCCGCAGGGGGCCGCAGGGGGCCGCAGTGGCCGCCTCCCACACCACCGCCGAGCAGGTGACATTTCTCACGGAGCGCGCGCGGCTCGCCAAGTCATCCGAACGCCAACACGGCACGCTATTCGCAGTCTTGACCACCGTCGTGCAAATAAGAGCGACGGAGGCTACGTCCAGAGACGCGCCGTATGGTGCTGCGGCAGTTGTGGTGGCCGCTGCCGCTACGTCGACCCCCGCCCTGCCCCACCCTCGCGCCGGTGCCCCGCCACGCCCTCGGTGGGGTCCCGGCGCGGCCCCCGGCCGTGGCCCCTACGGAACCCGACACCTGCACCGTTCCTTGAGACAATGGCTGGACGCCGGCGCCCCGGCCAGCCCGGAAAAAAATAAAGCAGTCTGACTCGAAAAATCTATATATTTAAAATGGAAGGCAATTTTCTATTTTTCTATCTTTCCGGCCACTTTCCGCATAACTCTTACACTGAGCAGTGTGTTCTGGACCGGTGGCCCCACCGCGCCGATACGACGCATGGGATTTGTCCGCCGCTCACAGCGCCTGACGAAGGCAGGGTAGGCAACACTGCAGCGCGCCGGTGCGCTGCGTCCTCGCATTTTGCCTACCCTGAGGTTCGCAGGCGCCGTGTGCGGAGACCTGCACGCGGGAGCGGGGCTGAGAGTCAGGCCCAGGCCCGGTGTGCCGTGGGCCAGGCCGTTCCCAGCGTCTGCGTCACATGCACCACGTACGGCGCAATGTTATGCTGAATGAAACTAAATTACGACAATGTTTATGGATTAATAAAAGATGCAGAAGACAGTGGACTCTATTTTTTTTAAATGAAGGTGTGAAGATATTTTTTTTTTCGAACCGAGGTAGAAGTAATGGGGTGGTCAGCACGGCTGCCCACAAGTAGCAGCACAACGATATGGGCCACTATCGGCGAGGCTATCGCGAGGGCTCAGCGCGGCTCGGCGGCCAGCGTAATGCTGGTCAGCGCGATATCGAGTTGCCGCGGTGGTTACCGACCCCTCCGTGACCCCAGCAGCCTCAGCAGCCGCCGCCGCAGCAGCAGCAGCCGCGGTCCTTAGCGACGGCGACGACGACGCGGAAGTCCGGAGGCCAATATCGATATGGCCTCCCCGCGCGCACGAGGCCGCAGGCCGTACACCAAACGACCCACATTCACATTCGCGCGTGCTGCTGCTGGCTGAGGAGCCCCCGAAGAGGTGAAGAGCGGCCGAAGCACCAGGAGGGAGATAATTTCGACGGGGAAGTGGTGGCCATTACGCGACCCCGGAGGCGGAGTCGCTGAAAACGTACACGCTCCTCGGTACAAAGCGGCGGAGCTCGGCTCAGTGCGGGAGGCCGCGAACAGGACCCACAAACAAGCCGGGGCAGCACGACCTGCCCGCCGTGGGTGCTGGCAAGCTGCGGGGACCGTCAGGAAACTACATGGTGGAGATCCCGAGGGGCGGGTACCTCATGCAAAATACAAAAATCAATGTACATCCTCAAAAATAATTTTTAAAAAAGTCAGAAAAAAAATTAAAAGGTCATACAGAGTCTCAATTTTTTTTTTAGAGAGAGTCAGAAAAAATATTTAAATCACAGTGAAAATATAGAAAAATCACGTTAATGGGTTGGCCGCGCATGATCAGACCTACCACTAACCTCCTCCCATTTCCGCTCTACATTACTTGTGGCCGATCCCCAACGAGACGCACGGCAGACGTGCAACGAAGACACACAACGTTGACAGCATGAAAAAAAGTGACTTGCGAGAAGGCGCAAAAATAAAAAGGGAAGAAATGTACGTGAAATGAGCGAGACGTCGTGGCAGAAACGACGCGAGACGACGAGCGTTTGTTGACTGGCATTTCCATAAGGCACGCTCACTAGGATGAGGGGGCGGAGATAAACAGAGACAACGACTGTGCCGCTCTGTGTTGCCGTGCTTCCCACGCCGGGGAGTGACCGACGAACCCCAGTCCGGCGCTCTGCAAACTGGGAGTGGAGTGAGCCGACTCGGTGAGACGAGACGTATTCGTAGGCTACTTCCGTGACAGCGCCCAGCCAGTGTCGTCTGCTCTCGACTCGACACCAGTTTTGGGCCCACCATTCATTTTCCCCGCCCCGCCCCGCCGCCCGGAATCGAATCACAGCGAGCAGACGACGCTCTGATTCACGATCGACGGACCACTACGGCGGCGGGACATCTCTGCCAGGGAGAGGGCGTTTTAAAAAAAAAAAAATAAAAAAAAAGATGGCGGCTGCCGCATTACTCCAACAGGCTCTGCAGTCACGACAGTGGACACGCTCGGGACTCAGAATCCTCGGGTTCAAATACCCCGGAGACCGCGCGGCGATTTTTATAAAACCCTCTCCGATCGCCTGCGCCGCCGGCTGGCCGGCGTTTTTCCAGCCTGCACTTACTCTGCCCTATCCGTGCCTTGGACAGGATATCGAATTGCAATGCGAATGCGAACGTGCCGCGCGTCCGTCCCGGCCAGCGCCGGCCAATGGGAATCACTCATCCGGTCGCGCTCGACCAATCACAGGCGATTACGCGGCCGCGCACCGCATCTCACATGCCGCGCGCTCGGATGAGGTCCAGCATCTCTCTGCGGAGGAATGCCATCAAACTACTCAAAGAAGCTTCCATCAATTTGTTTTTTTATTCGTTACCATTTTCTTTTTCACAGAGTCTTTTGTGATTTCGGGTGCGTCCGCAGTAGCAGGGCCCGCGTGACGGAGGAGGCCTTGGAGTAGGGCCGCTGTACTTTACGTGTAGGAGCAGCGCCCTCTCTCTCTCTCTCTCTCTCTCTCTCTCTCTCTCTCTCTCTCTCTCTCTCTCTCTCTCTCTCTCTCTCTCTCTCTCTCTCTCTCTCTCTCTCTCTCTCTCTCTCTCTCTCTCTCTCTCTCTCTCTCTCTCTCTCTCTCTCGCACACGCGGTTGGGGCACGTGCGAAGCAAACCGAGTAGAAGCGACAACGAGGCAGCTTTCGAACCTGGTGGCGCGGAGCGAGCGTACTACTGTGTGTGGAGAAATCAATAACAGGCCATGTACGGCACCGCCGGGCACGGCGCGACACGGCGCGGCACGGCGCGGCACGGCGCGGCACGGCGCGGCACGGCGCGGCACGGCGCGAAGCGAGGCGGCCTAGCGGCTCCCGCCTCCCGCCCGGCGCCGAGAAATTAAACGGAGTGACAGGAAGCAGGGCGGCGGCAGCACGCGAAAAATTATAGCGCCGCCCGTTTATTAGCGCGCTGCCAACATGACGGCCGTGTGTCGCGTGCAGCGCGGAGAGTGTATCTGCGCGGGTTCGTCCCGGACGGGGACCCTTATGTATTTTTTTATTTTTATTTTGGTCGTGTGCTGCGCATGCGCAGGGCAGCGGCGGGTGGTGCAGCAGCAAAGGCCCCGTGTGTGTGTGTGTGTGTGTGTGTGTGTGTGTGTGTGTGTGTGTGTGCATGCTTCATATGTGCACTTTCTAATGTTTACATTGAGGTCACCGCCGCCGTACCCATGCCGATGAGCAAAGGGACACTGATCCGGCCGGCCGGAGGAGAGAGAGAAGAGGTAGAGAGAGAGAGAGAGAGAGAGAGAGAGAGAGAGAGAGAGAGAGAGAGAGAGAGAGAGAGAGAGAGAGAGAGAGAGAGAGAGAGAGAGATGAAGATCGGCGGGGGTGGCGGAGCAGAGAGAAAAGCCGCCAGAAAATGATATGCGGCCACGAGATCGCGCATCCTCCGTAGCCGGTGCTCGAACACGAATACTTATGAAAAAAAGCTGGGCTCAAGTCATTCACGTTTTGGCGAGTATTTTAATCTTTTATGTGTTTTCAGGTGCATCAGAAGTTTATATAATTTTCTTACTCGCGTTTTTTTCCCTCTTAAACATTTAGCGTTCGTTAAACTAAAAAAAAAAAACAGGGAAAAAAGATGAATGGTGGGGATTCGAACCCACGGAACGACAGAGCGGTGCAGAATCCCCAGTGCTGTCACGTCCCTCTGTGGCTGCCTGCGGCTGGCTACGGCCGCCCCGGGCCGGGCATGGCTACATGCGTCCGGACCGCCAGCAGAACGCCGACTGGCTGACTGGGCGGATCACATGTAATCTACATAAGTTGCGCACCGACCTGTTCACATAGAACAGAATTACGGCGGCAGGCGCTAGGCGGCGCTAAGCGGCGCCCGAGGAGTATTATCATTACACTCTGGTTTTCGCGTCTAATTATTTCACTATTTTTCCTCGCCCTCCCCTATTTCCCTCCCCCCTCCGTTTATTCTCTCATTTTGAATTCACCGCGCGACGAGCGGCCGCCTGGCTGCCTGGCAGTGTGGCCGTCCCGTCCCGTCTGTGTGCTGTTTGATCATATTGTTCGTGTCACGACCCGGCAGAAGACTGTTTCGACATCGGCAGCCAATGCGGGGAGGACCACCAAAGCGATTCCATCTCGAGCACGATTTCACGTAATCCGCGGCAATATTATGTCTGTCCCTGTTTGTCTTCCCGAGTCCAGCGTAATTCATGTTGTTTTTTTCTTCTTTTTCTTTTTGTTCGCGCAAGGAGCGCCTGTGGCGATACTCATGAGTCATGAGCGGCGGAGACAGTTTACCTGCAGCCAGCAAAACCAGGCTGTCTGTGCAGTCAGTGCAACTTTTCCATGCAAAAAAAAAAAAAAAATTGTATTTGTTCCTTTATAACTTGATAAAAATAAAAAAAAATCCTTTTTTTTTGCGTAGCGTAGCTCCTCCTGTGACTTGTAGGTTCACCAAATTCGTTGCAATTTTTCCGCCGTCCAGCTGGCAACACTGGGGGGCGTCCGGCTTGTGAGGCCCATGCCGGCCGCCGTAGGCCGCCGTGTCCAGCGGTACGGCAGGGAAGGCGTCGCGGCGGTGGCGGCGGTGGCGGCGCCCGCGGAGTCAACGCCCTCCTCCCCTCCACGCCGCCGCCTCGGGACCGGACCGGCACGGTGCCATAAGTTGACATCCGAGAATGCAGCAGCTGCTACTCCCTTCACAGGCTGCAGCAGCAGCAGCCACTCCTGCGGTAGCTAAACTCCTATGCGGCAGCAAGCCGGCAGCCACTCCCGCAGCAGCGCCATACTCCTCTCGTGGCGACGGGTACGGAGGCACAGCGAGTAACACGGAGTTTTCACGTAGGCCGACGAAACAAAATCGTACCAAGGCGAGCCAGCTCACGGGCAGAGCAGAGGCAGCACACGCACACGGGCACGGCCCCGCGCAGCTGCCTCTCACTCCAGTAACGCGCACGTACGATCCCGTTGAAGGAGACTTCTTTCCTTTTTTGCACGACGAAAAGCACGCGGAAAAAAATAATTACACGCGACGGGTAGGGAAAAAGAAATGTATCGATTTTCGTAATTTTCGGGAGGGGGTCCGAAAACTGGTTCCACGCTCCGTGCCGAACGGTATCAGAGCCCCGAGGGAGCGAAACTCGCAGCCGATGCGATGACAAGTTTTAGTCGGCGAGAAAAACAACTAGCCATTCAATTTCAAGGTCTGATGGCTGGGGCTGCTACTGCTGCTGCTTGTCTCCTTCGGTCTCCTTCGGTCTCCTTGTTTCGTCACGTCAGAATCACGTTCCGCCCCACTGGCAGCCTGACTACACTCTCCCGGAAAACCCCACCCAAAAAAAGAAAGAAAAAACGCTCAAACACGTCGAGAATTTCAAACAAAAAATTCATCAAAGTTCAATCGAAAGATGTTTCTAAGAGATGTAATGTTTTTTTTTAACTCTTTTGGAAAATATGACTGAAAAGTTTCGTAAGTTTTTCCGAAGAAAAAGGCATCGGGGGTTCATAGAAAAGAACAGAAACGACGTTGTTTTCAAGAAATCAAATAAATAATTTTTCGCACCTGTCGACTGCGACCGGAAGTGGGCGACAACGACCCCACCTGGCGGGGCACCGACGTCACCACGTCACCCGTCACCCGCCGCAACGTTATTGACTGTAAAAGTCCGCCTCGTACGCGTCATCTGACGACGGCTGCAGGCGACACACACACACACACACACACACACACACACACACACACACACACACACACACGGGCACGTATGTGCTAACCTATAATTCGCAGTACGAGCCCGAGGGCTGGGGGCTGCACTGCTCGGAGCGCTTCGAGCCGCATCGGTCGTGCACCAGGCAGCGGACGAGCGACACCCAACCGCCTGCCGCTGCCGCTGCCGCTACCACCGCTGCATCCCAGCCATGCAGATTGCCCACCCCGTCGTCGTCTGCTGCTGCTGCACCCAGCGAGCGCGCTGACCCCGCCATAATAATGACATTTTAATATTTCTTTTCGCGCCGTCTGCAGCGGAGTGTGTGTATGTTGTTCTCGTCACATACGCTTCTGCGATTATTCATATGTCTCTTCTTTTTCTTGGCATGGTTTCTTTTTTGGTTTGTGTTCCTTAAGAAGCTTACCCCTGAATTGACGTCATCAAAGTGCCGACGTGGAAAAAACAAACATGAATATAAAATTTCAAGTTCAATGCGCGATACCAAAAACCTTCGGACGGAAAGAATTCCCTCGCTAAGATTCTATGGCGTTGTATTATTGGCAGTGGCCGGCTCTGGCATGGCAGTCACATCGCAGCAGCAGCAGCCGGGCTCCGCCGGGCAGGGGCGCTGGCATCGCCAGGCATCGCTCTCGGTGCCATCACCATAATCTCACGTCCCAACGGCACCACTAGAGGGCGCTGCAGGCGCTGCGGGCGCGGCACGGCCGGGCCCCAACGGCCCCAACAACTTAACTCTCTAATAAGGGAGGCGCTTCCAAGTGTGCGGTGGAATGTTGCAGTGCGCGTGCCCCGTGCGCACCGCCTGGAATTTTTTTTTTTTTTTTTTTTTTTTGACCCGCGCGGAGCGGGAGGAGGGCGTAAAAGGGGAGGCAAGAAAAGGATGGGAAGAGGGAAAAGAAGAAATTGGCGGTGCTGGCGTTCATCACAGAGGTCGTCATCGCGGAGGTGCGCGGCGTCGGTCGGCCCCGGGGATGCCGACGGCCCCGAAGGTCAGGGCCAGGCGAGAGGGAACACCACGACGGAGTCGCAGAGTTCTTCTGCGGCGCTCACTCCGAGCTCATTCCGAGTCGGTATTCGTCGCGGCGGACCTTTCCGTGTTCTGCCAACGGGGAAAGGGGCAGGGCAGAGCGTTTTTGAGATGCGATTGAAAATTCCACGGATCAAAAATCAAATTTCAAAGTATCGGTTAGAGTGCCCGAAAAACTACCGGAAATTAAAAAAAAAAAATTCTGGAAAGTTTAGAATATTTTCGAAAATTTCTGAGAGACTAGAAGCGCTAATGAAGAGGCTCGAAGTTGTTTTCCGCCTGGACGATGGCTCCCGTCCGTGCGAGCCTCCGTTATGTAAGACAGAGCGCCCCGGAGTCATCACTTCCAGCAGCGCCTTTTGTTGTCCGGCGGGCCACCCAGCGACACGGACTCTCTGTCTCTGTCTGCACCACGCGCCCAAGCAGCCCAAGCCCGCGGAGCACGCGGGTCCGAGAGAGACGGCGACAAGTGCCGCATGTTCGACCAGCAGCCCCGGACCAATTACATGTTGTGCTGCTGCAGGCAGTGTGGCCTGGAGCACACCGCTCGCTGTGATCTCATCTCAGTATCTCTTGTTGTTGTTGTTGGAGACTTTAGGGCAGAGGTCTGCAGGCGGTCGGTCGAGGCGGATCGCCTCTGATCGCCTGCAGACCTCTGCTTTAGGGGTGAACAGAGAGGCGGCGGCAGCAGCGGCAGCAGCGGCAGCAGCGGCAGCAGCAGCGGCAGCAGCAACACCAGCCAACAGAGCACACCGCAGAGACAAAGGGTGCCCACGCCGTTCGTGTTTTCGCTTAGCGACCTCACCGCGCGTTCAACTCACCACACCGCAAGTTCACTGCCACCGCTGCCGCCGCTGCCACCGCTGCTGCCGCCGACGCGCCGCTCGGCTCTCGGTGCGCCGTGCGCGCCAAAATTCAAATTCAAACCCGGACGACCGGTATGAGAAATGCGTGGGTCTGGAGGCGCGTCGCGCGGTGGCGATCGTAACTCTCCGACAACAGGCGACGCCATTAGGAACAGCATGGGGGGCGCGCGCACACACACACACAACACAGCGTGTGTGTGAAACCGTCGCACGCATATGTACTTGCCCAAGAATTTCGGAGGGGGGAATTCCTACGAAGTTCTTATATCTAATCACCCCCGGCGAATTTTTCATCCACACATCCGCTTCGAGATTGCATTATTCCTGGAACGGCGCGTTTCGGCAAAAGTATCATGCGTGCGGCATTTCTAGGGGGCGCCGTGCCGCGCCGTGCCGCGCCGTGCCGCGCGGGTGTTTGTGGGAAGACACTCGGGAGTGTTGGTACTACTGGCGCGGTGAGGTGAGTGCTGCGCTCCGAGTGCCAAGCCCGTTGTACAGCCTGATAGCATCAGGGCGGGCTGGGCGGGCCCCGCAGAGTGGCGGCCCCTACGACACACACACACACACACACACACACACACACACACACACACACACACACACACACACGGAGGCGGCGTGAAAGGTCACCTGATGCATAGGGGCATTGCCATTGGCCCGGGCCTACAGCACGGATTACGATGCAGAATAATCCCCCGCGCGGCCGCGAAGGCCGCGCAGCCTGTAATAAGCAGACGACACGCACCGAAAACGGATCTCAATATGTATGTGCCGCGGCCGCAGACACTTTTTCGATTGTTTTCGAACGTCAATCAATAATGAGATGAATGTCAATGACGCGCTTCGTACTACACGGCCGCGACTGCTGCGGCGGGCGATTGTATGAGAAAACAATTGACCCCGGAAACGGAATCAGATCCGTATCGCGACCGGATCTGACCTCGAAGGAGGACCGCGCGCGGGGGGCACCCGCTGTCACGTGACATCCTCGATGCGATTTTGTTAACGCCGTACCTCTCTTTCTATCTCCCCGCACGCAATCATTGTGCGCGTTTTTTGTCTCTCTTTCCCCGACCCGACACGGGTAGGTATGAAACAATCGTGCAGCAAACGTAGAAGTCATTCCCTCTCTCTCTCACCCACGAGCCCCGCCCTCTTCAAAATCCGTCGTCCTTTACCGCCTTTTTCATATTTTTTTCCTTCCCATTCATCCTCTTGTTTCATCACATTTTTTCTGGTGTCATGAAGGTGCGTGCCCTCCCCCTTCACTTGCACTTGTCCCAGTTTTCCTCCTCCTCTCCTTCATTTCCGGCGGGGATTCGTTTGCAGGGACGTCTCATGAAGCAGACCCAGGGGGACGCGGCGAGTCCTCGTCACGCCTTGCCTACCTCTCATCTCACCTGCCTCACATGTAGCAAACACTTCCTCAGTTTCTCCATTTATTTATTTTTCTTGTTTTTTCTTGTTTGAAAAAATAATAAAATATGAATGACCAGTGTTACCAACTTAATTGACTGTACCGAAATGAGAGAATTTCAGATTGATTTTTGTTTCAGTGTCCCATACAAATGATTCTAATTGAGACGGCGCAGATCATTTTTCCGTCTGCCTCCGCGCTACTCCTGCACCGCGCTACTCTTCAGCCCCGCAATTGAGCCATCCCGTCCCGTGCGGCATCGCTGCTGTCGCATCCCGCCCTGCCCCGTCCCGTCCCGTCCCGTCCCGTGGCCTGACCTGCTTTCCGATCCGCTCCGCCCCCGGCCCGGCACAGAGTTGGCGGCACTGCGCAGGCACTGGCAGTCAGTGCCGTGTGCTGTGCTCTGTGCTGCTAATGACGAGCAATTGTCTCGGGACTCATCACCGTACTGCGGCACTGCGGCGCTCTGCGGTGCGTTATCGTTGAGCGCTTTTTCCCGGCGCCTCGTCGTCTCGGAACGACAGCTCAGTTTGTACGGTGCTCTCTGTGTCGTCCGCCAATTGCGTCGCGCCCCGATGGGTACCGCGCGGCGCACATATCCGGGGAGGTACAGCAGCGTCCTGGAGTGGGACCCCTGCGCGGGGGTACATGCTACCTGCTACCACCTCGGCAGCAGTACATCAGTGAGAAAGTCATCGTCGTCGCACAATTTTCGGCGATAAAGAGGATATATGTTTTGAAACCTTTGCCTCTTACCAACACTCTCGGAAAAATAAATTTGAATTGACAAAGAAAATCAAGTTGACTAAAATTTGTAGTCGATTCAACCAAAGATCAGTCGGTTCCACTAAAATTTGGTCGATTTTTCGATGATTTTGTTAGTCAATTAAATTTTATTTTCCTGAGAGTGGACGATTTGAGACCTGACTCCGTTAGGCGCTAAGACTTCAAAAATGGGGGCACACGACTTTTGTGTGGCGGGGTTCACCGTGGTCGCCAAAACTCGTTATTTATCTTCCGCATTTTCGATCAAGCAAGGGTCATGTGACCACATTTTTGGAATTCTACGGTGCCAAGCCGAGTCGAACCCAGGTCCAAATACGATACTCCGGCGTGACGTGCTTCGTGCACACGCTGCACACGCTCCCCCCGGCTAATACAGCTCCTATGCGGGACCATAATTCTAAACTTGACCACTACGTTACGAGGTCGTTGGTGCCCTGGCCGCCAGCACCGCCGCCAGTACCTTCGGGTACCTTTGCAAGGCGAAATCGATCCACCATCTGCAGCAGCAGCAGCAGCGGGCTAGTTGTTGTTCTACTTCATGACAAACAGGAGGCCGCACTCCTGTAAGGTCACCCTGTAGTGACCACAGGGTGTCTGTCTATCCGTGCCTTACGTGCATTATTACGAGCATTTCGTGCACCGGCGGGGACTAGTGGGGACCAGAGGGGACCACCCTCGCCTCACCGGAGCCGATGGCGGCGCCGCCCCGCTCCGTGCAACACGCCATTGTGCTCTGCGCGATGAACGCCGCCGCCGTAACCTTTTGACGAATTAAATATCAGCGCGCCCCGGCCGCCCCGGCCTGCCCCCCCCCCCCCCTCCCCTGCGGTCGTGGGCGAGTTGACTCAGAAGTTTGCTCTTCACTTTACTTCACCTGGCCGCCATCGTCGTGGTCTGAGAAAATAATAAAATGGTGCCGGCAGCGCCGTCCCCTGACCTTAATCACTTCACAGCGCCATATGGCCAGTGCTTAGTGTGCGAGACCGACAGGGGAAAAGAAGTTAACTGTAAAGCCTCAACTTGCGTCAAAAACTTCCCCAAAACCTTAGTTTTACTCGAAACTTCCATTTTCCGCTTTTCGTTTCCAAATTTCACTCCAAAATAGTATAGTTTTTGCCTTTGTAAAAACTTTGACTTTTTTTTAAATTGTAGCAACTTTCATGCATCAAACAAAATTTCGATGGAAACATTTTTTATTATTATTGTTGTTGTTGGTGCGCTGAGGCGTCCGGTTTGCACACCGCGTCGGCTCTGCATACTGCATGAAGGGTGGGAAGCCTTGTCGTGATCCGGGGATCGACTCCAATATGCCCCGCACGCCTGTGTCGGCCGGGGCGGGGCGGGGCGGGGCCGGGCGGGGCCGGGCGGGGCCGGGCGGGGCCGGGCGGGGCCGGACGGGGCCGGGCGGGGCCGGGCGGGGCCGGGCGGGGCCGGGCGGGGCCGGTATTACGACAGGGCAAAAATTGGATTACATATTCGAGTGCGTGGCGCTGCTGGCGGCAGGACTTGACTCCTCGGCGGCGGCGGCGGCGGCGGCGGCTGCGGCGGCCCCCGAGTTATACCCGCGTTACACGCCGAGTTATATGCAATGAATATCGACCACTTAGTTGTTGCCGCGAGAGTGATTCGAGTTGTTGCGGTCAGACTCCGCGGCGGCTCGTCTCCTTAATGCTGAAGGCCGTTGAAATAACACTTCTCCTTGCTGACGTACCCGAGTACCCGGCCAGCGCACCAGCGCAGCATGTGCAATAATTTTCCTAACCGCATATCTCTCTCTCTCTCTCTCTCTCTCTCTCTCTCTCTCTCTCTCTCTCTCTCTCTCTCTCTCTCTCTCTCTCTCTCTCTCTCTCTCTCTCTCTCTCTCTCTCTCTCTCTCTCTCTCTCTCTCTCTCTCTCTCTCTCTCTCTCTCTCTCTCTCTCTCTCTCTCTCTCTCTCTCTCTCTCTCTCTCTCTCTCTCTCTCTCTCTCGCTCCTCCCCGGCTCTGGAAGGTCTGATGCGAAATGACATCTCGCAGATGTTTGTGGGGATTTGATTCCGCAATTGCACCTGGCAGTAAAATCATGATTTTTTTTCCTTAATGTTGATCATATGCGTTAATTAAAAATTTGCAAAAAGTTTTTTTTTTTTTTTTGCAAGCCTTTCCGGATGACCTCTCAGTGGTGTTTCTCTCCGCTGCTTGTCGTCCTTCATTTAAAACATTTTTTTTCTTCCCGCTCACACGGGGCGCGCCCGCCGGCCGCCGGGTTCCTAGCTGTCATCCCATCCCATCCCATGCGTGCACCTCATGTCCGCCGATGGCGAGCGCCTCGCCTACTGCCTGCTGCACTGCGGAGCGTGGCCAGGATGTTGCACGAGTCTGCGCAAACAATCCCTTTTCCCATGCTGCTTCCTTGGTCCGCGGGCGGGTCAAGTCGAACCAGTTTCTGCGGAGGGAAGAGAGAGAGAGAGAGAGAGAGAGAGAGAGAGAGAGAGAGAGAGAGAGAGAGAGAGAGAGAGAGAGAGAGAGAGAGAGAGAGGGGGGGGGGGAGAGGAGGGGGAGATCTCATGGTGCGTCATCGCAATAAGACTGAAATACTGCTTGGGAAATTATGCAAAAAAAAAAAATAGTTTTCGTTTTCGGAACTGCGGCCCGCACATGATGTCCGGCGGATGTCAGGGCGATATGTCCGTGTGTTTCCAAACAGAGCCTATCTCCCGGAAGACATAAAAAGGTGAAGTATTGCTGCCGCGGCGGCAGTTTGAGCTCGGCCACGAAAGTTGATCACATACTGTACCACTGCAAGCCGCTTGCTTGCTGCCTTCTCCTTTGGCACCCGCCAAAATGAGACACCGCGTGCCGCGATAGTGGTGCTTCTGGCGGCCCCAAATAACAGAGCGAATCATCGAGTGCTCTCTCTCTCTCTCTCTCTCTCTCTCTCTCTCTCTCTCTCTCTCTCTCTCTCTCTCTCTCTCTCTCTCTCTCTCTCTCTCTCTCTCTCTCTCTCTCTCTCTCTCTCTCTCTTCCTCTTTCTCTCTTCCCTGTGCCAATAAGGCGTGTGTAAAACTAACACGCGACAGCACAAAAAAAAAAAAAAAAAAGATCCGCGCCGCCGTCGCGGGGAGTCGAACCCGTGACACACCGATGCGTTCCAGGCTGACCGCGACGAAATGCAAGCGGCCGGGTAATCAGGTGAATGAGGCCGGGTGGGGCCTGGGCTGGGTCTGGCCTGGGCCTGCTAGCCGGGGCCTGGGGCTGGGGGGGACCTCCCTAGTGGCGTCTTGGAACACCACCAGCCCACCAGCCGGTCCACAGTTGGTCCGCCCCGCGCTACGGTTTCTACCATTAACGCTTTCTATCGGTAAAAACGACCCGCTCGATTTTTTTTTATTTATTCAATAGACTCGCTAGAAATTGGCTACAACGCGGGGCCCGGTCGGCAGGCAGGCATGCTGGCTGGCTGGCTGGCTATGGCTGGTTCTGCTGGCTTCTGGCTGCTCATTCTTCCCAAGATTCGAGGCGCACCGCCAACGCCGCCAGTGAAAATACTTTCTATTGTCTGTCGATCGGTGATGGTGTGGCATTGTGTGCACAGTCTCCAGCAGCAGTCTCCAGCAGGCCCGTCAGGCTCCAGGCAAAGGGCTGCCGTGCCTATCCGCCTCGAGGCGCGCGGGGCCTTCAAGCAGGTGTGACTGATGCCTCAATGACACCATGCGGGGCACGATGGCAACGCCCCGCCCCGCCACGCCCCGCCCCGCCACACCCCGCCCCGGGGCCCGCAGGCATGCTAGCAGCGGGGTGGGGCTGCTGTACTCACAGGCGGCGCAGATGCAAAAATCAACCTCGTAAAAAATTGGGTAGTCGGCGGCGCCCAGTACTCACTCAAACACACACACACCCACCGCTGTAATGGCAGGCCCACAGCTGCCCGTTCCCACACCGAACAGGAGCGTACCTGAAAGCAGAGGAAACGGCAAACGTGTTAATTACTTCCCGCGAGCCGCAGTGTATTACATTCCGGACCGGGATTAGCCGGGAAGCGGTGTCTGGGGAGAAAATCAATTCGGTTCTAGGAAAATCGAGATGGCAGTCCGTCAAGTTTTGCAGATTTGCAATCGAATCAAATCGAATTTCTGTTTTAAAGTTTTGATTATTTCTTTAAGGTTGCTTTTAAGGAGGCGAGCGCCGTGCTGGATAGGCAATGCCGCGGTCTGCAGAGCGCACGTGACCGCCGGGTTGCCTACCTCGCGCCGAGTCAGGGGTCAGCCGTGCCGTGCCGCGGTCGCATTTTCACTCTCACCCCGCAAGGTGGCACAAAGGTGGCACAAGGTTTCCTGACCTCGCGCTATCGCCATCCCTCTCGCACGCACGCGCTGTCCCCGCGGCGGTCGTCGCCCCGCCGTCTCTCTTCCTCCCGCAGACAGGCCAGGCCGGGCCGAGCCCTCCCGGACCGGCAGCGCGGGTGCAAGTCGTTTTCGTTTTCAAGGTGGCGCGCGGGTGACCCGGAGGAAGGGGAGGAGGGGGGGGGGGGCAGGCCGGGTCAGGTGGTCAAGTGGGTCAACCATGAGAGCAGCCCGTTAGGCCGGAGTGGAGTGGTGCCTCCGCTGCCTCCCGGCCCCAGCGGCGGCCGCAGCAGCCGTCGGACGCGAAACGAGTTGGACCAGTCGAGTGCCGGTGCCCCCGCGGCCCCCCGCGGCCCCCCGCGGCCCTCAGGGACCCCGCCAGGACCGCCCCCCCCCCCCGCGCCCCGCCCCACCGCAACACGGCAGCTACTGAGCGTCGGTATGCAGAATATTTGACAAGAAAGCCCCACCTTGCTAGAGTGTGCGGTGCGAGCAGCCCCCCCTCTCTCTCTCTCTCTCTCTCTCTCTCTCTCTCTCTCTCTCTCTCTCTCTCTCTCTCTCTCTCTCTCTCTCTCTCTCTCTCTCTCTCTCTCTCTCTTCTCTCTCTCTCTCTCTCTCGCTCTCTCTCTGCTCTTCCTGCGTGCGGAGATGAGGTAGGTGTGGTACCGCATCAATCGCCTCGGGTTACTGCTTTGACCTTCACCGCATGGCCCAGCAGCGGCCCAGCGGGTCACGAGGTCATGCATGCAGTACGCGCGCACCGCAATTTCCCATCCTCTCCCTTCGGTTCCCCACTTCATTCATTCAAGGAAGACTCGCCACTCCTTTCGTCCTCCGTTTAAAAAAAAAATACTTCTTATTTCACGGCGGCGGTCGTAGTGGTGGTCGTGTGTGTGTGTGTGTGTGTGTGTGTGTGTGTGTGTGCCCGACACATGCACAATTTATACCTTTTCCCCCCACCACTGAAATGATGGATTCTCCTCTACATTAAGGCAGCAGCGGTTTGGTCTGGTCTGCAGAAGGTGGGACGGCACGAAAACCCGGCCACACCCAGTCTGCGCTGCGTCTCTGCGTGCGTGTGTGTGTGTGTGTGTGTGTGTGTGTGTGTGTGTGTGTGTGTGTGTGGACGCGGTGGCAGATCAGCGGTGAAAGTGTATTATCCTCAGGCCGTCGCCTTCTTCTTCCCCTTTCGCCTGCCCCCCCCCCCCCGGGACCTCGGTGGTTAGTGGCTCCCGGGGACCTCGGTGCTGTTAGCTGCTGCTCTGCCTGCTGGCTGCTGCTGCTGCTGCTGCTGCTGCTGCTGCTGCTGCTGCTGCTGCTGCTGCTGCTGCTGCTGCTGCCGCTGCTGCTGCCGCTGCTGCTGCCGCTGCTGCTGCCGCTGCTGCCCGCGGCCTCACCGCTGTTCGGCAATGTCAGCCTCCACCTCTTCCAGGCGCTATCCCGTTCTCTCAGGCCTCGCAAGGACTCCGTCAGACTCTCCTGAGGCAGTGTCAGTATCTGTCAGCCTCTCCTGTCAGTCTCCGTCAGCCTCTCCTGTCAGAATGCTGACAGTCTCCAGCAGGCAGGTTCTCTCGCCCGCCACAACAGCAGAATCAGAGACTCCCCCTGGCGGAGTTATTGCACTGCACAAGGCCTGTCCTGTGCACTGCGACGTCTCAGCTCCACGGCGGGGCGGTCTGTCTGTCTGTCCGTCCGTCCGTCTGTCTGTCCGTCTGTCTATCCGTCGGTCTAGACTGAATGTCCGGCCGATGGCTGACCGGTGAGCGACGCAGCGTTTTGCAGTAAATAAGCTAAACCTGCCGCCCATTAACTGTCGTGTCTTTTCTCCGCGGAGGAAAGGAGAGAGAGAGAGAGAGAGAGAGAGAGAGAGAGAGAGAGAGAGAGAGAGAGAGAGAGAGAGAGAGAGAGAGAGAGAGAGAGAGAGAGAGGGAGAGGGGGGTATAAATAGTGGCTGCCCTTCATTATTGGCGAGCACACAGCACGCGCGCGCGCGTTCCTAAAACGATGAGGCCGTAAACAAGATTCGAACCCGCGACACGGCACGGTGTGCAGGCGGCAGGTGAGGTGGTGCCGGGGCTGGAGCGGGGGGGGGGGGGGGGGGCGCTCCTGCATGGTCGGGAGCGGGAGTGAGTGAGTGAGTGAGTGAGTGAGAGATCAGGAGACGCGGGGAAAGTGGGTCCCGGCGGGTCGGGTCAGGTCGGAGCTGGCAGGCCAGGTGCTGCCGCGGGTGGCCTCGGCAACTCTTGGCCCTGACTGTACGTCAGATATGACGGCCGGGGTGTGCCGGAGTGTACCGTGCTCCGGATGCCAACGCCCTCGTCCAGTTCCGGGACGCGGCAGCCGGCTGCTGCTGCCGCTGCTGCCGCTGCTGCCACCGCCGCTGCTGCCGCCGCGGCCGCTGCTGCTGCTGCTGCTGCTGCTGCCGCTGCTGCCGCCACGGCCGCCATGTGACACTTGGACAGCATCCCACGCCGGGCTGGCCGCATCGCCCGCCCCGCACCGCCCCGCTCTGCTCTCCTACTTTTTCCGCCCCTTTCCGGTCCGCCCTGGTCCGCCCGCGGTCCGCATGATTCCAGGCCGCCGTCGCGCACACGCGGGTAGCTGAATGCGTAGCACGCGCGAATTTTGATCGAAAACTCGGGGTTCGAATACCGTTAAAGGTTGAGGCGCTGCAACGGGTGTTCTTGTCTGTTTTTTAACCGATTTTTCCCTTCTCCAGGCACTGAACTCATGGCCAACCTCATGACCACCAGACATGCTGTTTTACGTCGGCCTCCGGTCATGACAGTGTCACACACATGGCTTTCATGACCACGGCCGTCGTGATGTGATCCCGGCCCCGGCCGTTGACACTGCGCCGGTATTTCTAGCAGGCCGTCGTCTTGTCCAGTCGGGGCACGGCGCGGACACGGGCAGGACACGGTCCGGACACGGACAGGACACGACGCGGCACGGCACGGCTGAGACCGCGGGAGACCGGTCCGTTGACGGGCTGCCGGCGGTCGGGGTAGCGACTAATGGCGGCGACGGCCGCGGGGTGGCGCTGGTGGCGCTCCAGCATGAGCATTGTCCCCGAAAGTATTGTGCACCGACCTGCATCTAGCCCTGACATCTTTACCTCTCTCCTTCCCTCTCTCTCTCTCTCTCTCTCTCTCTCTCTCTCTCTCTCTCTCTCTCTCTCTCTCTCTCTCTCTCTCTCTCTCTCTCTCTCTCTCTCTCTCTCTCTCTCTCTCTCTCGTAGTGTCTCACAAGCACTAGTTGAAGACGACTGGTCGGAGCGGACCGCGCGGCTACAACGCGCTCAAAACCAATTACCTCGTCGCCACTTAGTTCATATTTTTTCCGCCTCCCGGCGCGCCTCGGCTGCTCTGCTGCTGATGGCAGCTTACGAAATGGCCGACATCTTCCCCCGACCATCCGGAAGCTGTCGATTACCCCCGTGCCCGTGACGGTCCCCGACGGCCGGGGTCCGGGACTATGCGGCCGCCGTCAGCGCCTGCGAGCGCCGGGGTAGGCCAGCCCGCACGACACGCGTGTGCGGCAGGAGCCGCGGCTGCCTACCCCGCAGGCGCTATCGCCCGCCCGCCATCTCAGATCGCCGCAGACCTTGGCGAGCCCTTCGCGGGGGGTCCCGGCCGGAATCGTTCCCACGACGCGATCGCATCGACAAAGGACTCACCGTGCCGCGTCAGTTATGAATGAACATCCTTGAACTGGCGCCGGCGGCGGCAGAGTAAGGGCCTTGGGGAGGAGGCGCCGGCCTGTCGCGGGTTCAAATACCGGCCGCTCACTCCGACATTGTCTCGGTAGCGCCGTCGCGTGATTCGGACACAGCCGCGGTGCGAGCAGTGCCACCCACCTCCCACTGCTGTGGAGAGGAGCCATGTCCGATCAGTAACTCCCACGACAGGTTCGCGTACGGCTAGCATCGTAAGCGAGATAGGACCGCAGGCCCGTAGGACCGTAGGACCCGAGGGGGGTTCCAGGTCACTAAAGAAAGCGGCTCTCGCACACGAACGTGTTCACCGACGTGTTCGCAAAGCGCAGCACGCGGCGCCGACCCCGCCGACACCGACCCAGCTCGGACCCTGCCTGCCTGGTAGACACGTCGCCGGCCAGCCCGCAGCACCCAGCCCGTACACAGCTGACAGCAAACACCAAAAATGACAACTCGGATTTTTTCCTAAAGTGTTTTTGTAATGTGTACAACCTCGTGAGTTTATAGAATTTTCCGTGAATGTTTTTAAGAAAAATTATTTTTTTAAAATTATTCTAACGTTACTGTGATTTTTTTTCCCAGTTTGAAATTTTGGCGAATGGGTTGAATATTTTGAAGTAGTTTGAATTTGAATTTTTAGTGTGCGTCTTATTTTGCGCGCGCTACCTCTCTCCTTTTTTCTTTTTTCTTTTCGGGCGCTGTCGCTGTGCCCCTATCCACTCTGGATGTGTAAGCTGCACCTCGACAGGAGTGATCATTTCGAAAAACAAGCTCCGTTCTTTTTTATATTTCCTTTTTTTTTTTTGAGGGAGGGGGAGGGGATTCGTTTGTCGGGGCTAGGAGAATAAATGGCGGGGAGGAGAAAGGCGGGGTGCCGGCGTGGCGCGTTGTGTTGCGTTGCGGAGGTGCGAATGCTGACGAGGACGGTACGGCCGACACACGAGGTGTACACCTCCAGCAGCGTAGCAGCCATGTTTGTTGTGATCGTGCAGTGCGGTGCGCTACACGATCAGAGAAAGCAGCGGCGGCAGCGACAGCAGCAGCGGCGGTGGCAGCGGCACTGTTCCACACCAATACGCTTCTCTTTAGCTGGCGCTCGGCACGCCGTGGCGCCTACACCATTGTGCATGTTAATGCCACCACCCTGCTGCCCCCTCCCCCTCAGCCCCTGCGCCCCTGCTCGTCACCGCCTTGCCTTTCCCTGTGCGGTGTTCCAAAGCCATCAACAGGCAGTTAGAGGGCAGCGACAGCGGCGGTGATTTATGGAAAAATAAAAGGCGAGGGGCGGTATGCAAAAGGATTGTCGTAGGCCAACAGGGCGAACGGAGGATGAAGGCTAAACCAAGAACCACGAGGGAGGTAACCAGATCAACTCGGATTCGGAATCCAGGAATAGATAGATCCCGAGTCGACACGCCACTGAGGTTGCACAAATACTCTACAGAGTTTCCTCTATCACTACTTTTGCAATCACCGATCCTAATTTAGCAAAAAAGAAAGGAAAACAATAAAAACAAAAAACGCTACAGCTTTTCAGTGTTCAATCCCGTTCTGATCTGTGCAGCCGTCCGCGCCGCAGGCGGACTTCATCCCGGCAACGATGATGGAGGAGAATCCGCGGAGTAATTATCAGAAGGCCTCGGCTAATGGCGGTGCCGCGCTGCCGTCCGCCGGGCTGCGGCCGTCCGCCGGGCTGCGGCCGTCCGCCGGGCTGCTGCCGTCCGCCGGGCTGCTGCCGTCCGCCGGGCTGCGGCCGTCCGCCGGGCTGCTGCCGTCCGCCGGGCTGCTGCCGTCCGCCGGGCTGCGTCCGCCGTCCGCCGGGCTGCTGCCGTCCGCTGCGGCCGTCCGCCGGGCTGCTGCCGTCCGCCGGGCTGCTGCCGTCCGCCGGGCTGCGGCCGTCCGCCGGGCTGCGGCCGTCCGCCGGGCTGCTGCCGTCCGCCGGGCTGCTGCCGTCCGCCGGGCTGCTGCCGTCCGCCGGGCTGCTGCCGTCCGCCGGGCTGCTGCCGTCCGCCGGGCTGGCCGTCCGCTAGGCTTTCTCGGGGACCGACAGTGGCGGCGGCGCCGGGCCATGGGCGGGCGTCGTGCGAGAAAGTAAGATGAGTGGCCGATCCCTCTTTTAGGGAGAAGAAGGCCGCCTCGTTGGGAAAAGTGTGTTCGCCTGTAAAGTCCTAGCAGAGTCGTTTGTTGCCGCGTCACGGGAGCGCCCTCCTCAGCCTTCGCGCCGCGCCAGCCGGACACTCCAAGTTTAGCCTCTCTTTTTCTGCATTTTGTCTACATTCAGAACTAAAGATGCAAATTTCCAGAGAGCTTACAATTTGACAAAAAAAAGTCGCTCTTTTTTAAATGACAAAAATATGTAAATTTTCAGAAAACTTAAAATTTGGCGAAAAAAAAATCCAGCAGATTTTTTTTATCTCTATGTTTAAGACTGCCTTTTTAACAAAATTTAAGGGAAAAATTTGGGCGTGTGCAGACAGGACCGCATACCTCCAGGAGGGGTGCAGTCCCCGGGGACGACACCGTGCCGCCGAAAGGCTATAGCCATGAGCTGATGGCGCAAAAGGTTGATGAGAACACGGGGACGAGTGAGTGAGGCCGTGAGGCCAAGCACAGGAGAGGAGACTCTTGTCGACGGGTTTTTCGTTTGCTTTTGCAAGCGAGCATTAGCCTTGTGGTTACGCAGCGCACACAAGAGCGTAATAAAAAGGTGGTCTCGTTACCCGACGTTACCCGTCCCGGCCGCGCAGCAACGCCCACGCCTTGATTAGCGTCCATCTGCAAAGCTTTGACTCCTTTAATACCGCTCAGCCCCCGCCGCTGCCTTGGACATGAGGTCACTTACAGCGGCTGCTCTTGGTGCAGCCCGGCCCGGCCCGGTGTAAAAGGGACCACTTACCCCCCTGAAACTGTACCCCCCGGTACATTTTCCCTAGGGGCCATGTACCCCCACCAACCGACTCGGGGGTACACCATCCCTAGGGGCCATGTACCACCCCGGGGGTACACCATTCCTAGGGGCCATGCACCCCCCCGGGGGTACACCATTCCTAGGGGCCATGTACCCCCCACCAACCGACTCGGGGGTACACCATCCCTAGGGGCCATGTACCCCCCCCCGGGGGTACACCATCCCTAGGGGGTACCCCCCCCCCCCCGGGGGTACACCATCCCTAGGGGCCGTGTACCCCCCCCCGACTCGGGGGGGGTACACCATCCCTAGGGGCCATGTACCCCCTAGGGATGGTGTACCCCCGGGGGGTACATGGCCCCTGGGGATGGTGTACCGGGGGGCACCTCCTCCCTGGGGGTATGCCATCACTGCCACACCGGCGCCCGAGGCTTCGCCCTGCGCCCTGCGCCCTCTGCAGAGCGGGCCGCGGACACATCCTCCACAGTGCGCCGCCAAAGCAATTGCAGACAACAACCCCGCCGGGACCGCTTTTTTTCCGTCATTATTTAATTATGCTGTTTGAACACCGGGTGTTTACGGGAGAATCAGGCGTTTCCGGTCGCGTCGTCATGGTTCCGCGGAGCGTGCACCTACACAGACTAATTGGCGCGGAAAACTTTTCAACTTTTATTTTTTTTTTTTTGCCGGGTCGACCCGAACAATTGTTCAGTTCTGTGGATCACAACTGGGGAGGAGGATCGGGGCCCGACAGGGAAGTCCTCCCGCGTCGGGGTCTCTGGCAGCATTCGGGGATCCCCCCTGTTTGTTGTTTTGGTCGAGCGAGTCGGACTATAGACGTCGCTTCTCTCTTTGCTGTAGGGCAGGGAGATACCAGATAGCAGCCCCCGAAGCCCCCCTCCCCACTTTCGTCCAATTGTTCCCCGGCCGGCTCCGGCCAGCGCTGCGCAGCCACTCCTAAGTCATGATCTTATTTTATGCACTCTGCATATTACACCGCAGCATACATTATACAACGTTAAAAATAAAATACACGGCCGGGGACAAAAGGCGCGCCGCGCGCACAATGTGACCAACCGTC
Organism: Odontothrips loti; assembly: GCA_038380765.1. Taxonomy (NCBI): domain Eukaryota; kingdom Metazoa; phylum Arthropoda; class Insecta; order Thysanoptera; family Thripidae; genus Odontothrips; species Odontothrips loti. The sequence continues at coordinate 6,960,177 of CM076255.1, forward strand.
CGGGGACAAAAGGGGGCGGCGCAGTGCCACCACAACAGGCTGCTCCGCTCCGGTACCTCCCGATACAAACACTGGTTTCAAATTTTCAGGGCGTCGCCGGTGTGCTGCGCTAGCGAAAGGGAAGGGCAGGGTGTGGCTACCTCTGCTCCGCCGGGCCGGGCCGGGCTGGGCTGGGCCCGGGCAGCCGAACACAAAAGCCACTAAGTTTCCCCGGCCCGTGATGCTCGTTTTCACCTGTTGTTGGTGCTGATGCCATGAGGCAAGAGCAACAGAGTCCAGGACCGTGAAACGGGCTCCAATATTCCACACTCGTAAACGCACTTTTTTCTCTTTTTTTTTTTTTTTTTTTTTCTCTCGGCACCGTTTACACCGCGGACACGAAACTGGGGACTATAAAGTGATCATCACTCGGAATATTTCACTATGATCCTTTGCGCATCTTTTTGGCAGTGGGCCAATGTGTTAATGCGGGGTGTGTGAGTGTGCGTCAGCTGTGAGCCGGTGTTGTACAAGGTGAACCTCTTCGTTGGCGACCGAATTCATCTAAACCACGTACAAGAAGGCACGCCCATCGCAGTGGTGGTCCCACGCCTCGCCTGATCAGATCCGCTCTCTACACGCACACGCGCACACACACACACACACACACACACACACACACACACGGTGATTAGAAAATGCCTAGGAGTAGAGTGCTTAGCGGGGCCTACAGAGGCAGCGCAGGCGGTGCCCGGCCCGGCCGCTCAGCCCGTACTCGTCGTATCCCGGTCACTGTGCTACGCTGCTACCCTCATTACTATCATCTAGCGTCGTGCGAATAACGGCGAGTAGTGCCAACAACGCCCCCCCCCCCCCGCCGTCTTTATTGACAGGGCGCGCGCGGCGTATGTGTGTTTGACTGGCACTAAACCGCAGCAGCAGGCAGCGGGGACACATCGTGTGAGAAACCGATTATTGGCACGCAGTTTGTGTCGACATGTAGTGAAAAGTGGGCCAGCCCGCCTCACCTTTACATCTTCGAATTTCGCCTTTGAAGATAGGTGACGTTACTGACATTACAGCCTATCGTGTTAATTTTTTCTAAATTCTTCTTTCGATTTTTTTTTTTTTGCAGCGTTCCTACCCCCGTGTGTGGCGTTACAGTCCCGAAAGGGAAAACGCACTCGCGACTTTATAAATTCCGACACGATAAGGATCTCCCATTCTCTCTCTCCAGCAGCCGTATCACAGGACCATCCACCCGCAGCAGTAGCAGTGTGCGTGAGTGTGTGTGTGTGTGTGTGTGCGTAAGTGTGAGTGTGTGTGTGTGTGCGTGAGTGTGAGTGTGTGTGAGTGTGTGAGTGTGAGTGCCCGGCACGCATGAAGTACCTACCTGCCAACACCTTTCACCTGATGGGTATCGGCATCACCGTGAGGTGAGTGCGCACGTGTGTGTGTGTGTGTGTGTGTGTGTGTGTGTGTGGCCGTTGCGTGCAACACGACGAAACAAACTGCACACACAATAGATCGCCCCGCCCCCGGGACCTACACCACTGCGGCGGAGCGCCTGCCGAATCCAGGGTAGGCCAGCCCGCTCAACACCCGCGCTCGGCGGCGTTGCCTACCCTGCCGCCGTCAGGCGCCACCTGTCTGCCCGGCGGCGCCGGTTGGTCCGTGGGCTCCAGCCTCGGCCAGACGTACGGCAAGTCACTGGACGCCGTGGCGGGGCGTGGCGGGGCGTGGCGGGGCGTGGCGGGGCGGGGCGGGGCGGGGCGGGGCATTCAGACAGGGCAGCGTAGTGGAACGGACTGGACTGCCTCTGGCCTGGCCTCCAGCTCGCCTCTCTTGTCTTGCGCCCCATCGTCCCCTCTTCGACGTCTTGTTACGACAAAGTCACCTCGTCTGAATGTTCCTTATCTGGCGGACCTGCCGCACCGCTGGGGCTCTAGAGGAGCCGCGGTGTGTGTGTGTGTGTGTGTGTGTGTGTGTGTGTGTGTGTGTGTGTGTGAGCTGTGAAACGCACGCAAAGCAGGTATTCGAGCCCGCGCCGGGGTCGGGCCGCATGTCCGTACGACATTCCCGCATAAAACGCGAGTGACATTTTCAGTCTCCGTCGCACCCCAGAGAGCGTTGGATGGCACCGAGAGAGAAAGAGAGAGACAGAGACGGACGCACGGCTGCGGAGTGCTTGTTTCAGCACTTCCACGCCGAGAGGCGGGGCCGGGTATTATAGGGGCTTGTCAGGCAGCAACTATGCGCTGATGGGGGCTAGGCAGGCCGCCTGTGTTTGGTCCGAGGGCTCATTACTTCTGTCCCGAGGGCCTCAGCGGGGGCTGCGGGGGGTCCGCAAGGGGGCCGCGGGGGGCTGCGGGGGGCTGCGGGGGGCCGCGGGGGGCTGCGGGGGGCTGCGGGGGGCCCCGCGCACACACGGGGCAGGAATACGAAACCTTGCCTAACGGGCTCGTGGCACCGCGGCTGGCCACGCGAACCTGACGCTGACGCTAGAGCCGCCAGAGGCGGCGGATGCACCGCGGGGGCTGGGGGTGAGAGAGAGAGACAGACAGAGAGAGAGACAGAGAGAGGGAGGGAGGGAGGGAGGGAGGGAGAGAGAGAGAGAGAGAGAGAACGGGTGACTCACGGGGGGACGGCCGGGCACTGGCCGCTGGCCGCGCGCGCCGGGGGCCTTTAAATCCACCTGACGGGCCCCGCCCCGCCCCGCCCCGCCCCGCCCCGCCCAACCCTGCCCCGCCCCGCCCCGCCCCGCCCCGCCCTTGCCCAGCCCTGCCCTCCCGCCCCCTTGGCAGGCGCCGCGCACAGCAGCCTACTTCGTTATTAGCGGCTCGGCCAAACGGGGGTACTCGGATTCGAAGTCACGGCCAAAGCTATCGAACCGTTTTGGCATGATCGCGCGACCGCCTGCTTGGCCGCATGCCGGGCCCCGTGGTCGTCAGCGACATCCTCGTCCCTGGTGCACCTCGTCGGCCTTCTCTGATTTTGAGTTCACCCAAAAATGTCAAAGCCAAATTTTAAAATATTCTCAGTTCACCCAACCAACAAACCGACAACAAAAATTACAAAATCTTACACAAAGAAAAATCAGGAAGTATTGCAAAAAAAAAAAAAATCGCTAAAAATTTCGAATTGACAAAGATGTTTACCGAGATTTCAAAGTCCTTTTCCCGTTGTCTTTCCCCCGGTTGTTGCGTCCTCCTTGGTCGTCATATCCTCCTCATCCTCTTCATGCACACCGCCTTCCATCTTCTAGCCCGGGGCCGCGCGCCGCTGCGCCGCTCTATCCCCTGCGCGGCCGCTCTCTGCTCTCTATCCTCCTCTATCCTCGCCGCTGACCGTTCCATTGCTAGATATATAGCCCGGCGCACCGTTAGCTGTCATGCGCGCGCCATACCAGGGGCCGGCAGGGCTGCCAGGGCTGCCAGTGCCTCGCCGAGCCGGTGAGAGCGGCGGCGGCGGCGGCGGCGGGCGGCGGAGGGGAGGACCGCGCCGGCGCCGGGACACCGCCGACGAGAAGACGAATCATTTGAAAATCTGTAAAAGTCCCCGCCGCTCCGCGCACGGACACTGACATGATTTTAACAGGAAACACGAACAAGGGGGGGGGGGGGGGGGGGGGGGAGGGGGGGAATGCGCAGAGGCAGGGAAGAGTAATCCGGCCTATAATCACCGCTTCCTGGATGCGGCACGATGCTGCACCGCCACGTTCCTGGAATCCGAGAGACGTGAGCACTGCCTCCGCCGCCACCGCCACCTCCGAGTCCATCTGGGCCGGCCGGAACACACACACACACACACACACACAGATCAGAAGCGTGGCAGGCGGCGAGGGCGGCAGGGCCGCGGGCTGCGAGCACACACACACACACACACACACACAAACTCACACAGTGCGGGACAGAACGGAGACTCCCGCGGGCTTCCGGCTCAAAGTGAGGTTAGGTAACTCGTTCACACGTCGGCACGCGCATGCGCACATTCCGCGGTGGCGGCCGGCTGCTGTACAGGCCAGCCCAGACCCGGCCGCGCGTGCCTGGACTCCTGGACTCGCTCGCGTCCTCAGCAGTTTCTCATCCCCGTCACCCCCGGCGCCGCCAGCCGGAGTGTCGTCACGGCGCCGCTGTTGACCTCTGGACAGCCGCCGCCGCCGCCGCCGCCCACGCCGTCAGCGTTTCTCATAGGTCACCTTCGCCAAACGGAATACTCGATGATTGCATCAACGCCCTGCCGCGCTGCTGCGATGCTCCGGCGATTAAGGACGGCAAGCCCTGCTCCCTGCGCTAGCTATTGTCAGGAGCGGAGGACCGCCTAGGAGGCTGCGGGCCGGGGCCGAGGGCCGAGGCCGGGCCGCCATTGTCGGACCGAAAGGCGGCCGCCAGCTCAAGGAGGCCCGCGGCGAACGCGGCGACCGGAAATACAACATGCGGGGATGAAAAATGCGGCCATTGCGGGGTGCGGCCGAGGCCGAGGATACTGCCACTTCCCTTCCGCTCGCGGCTCCGTTCTCTGGAATCACGCGCACATCTTAGGCGGGGCGGCCGGCAGCGCTCCACTTCGGACATGAGAAATTCAGCGTGCGGCGCGGCGTCTTGTTTCCGACAGTGCCCGGAGGCCAGTCACCTGCTCCTCGCGCTGCGGCTCTGGGCTCCGGGCTCCGGCTACGGACGGGCCCTGTTCCCTATCACAAGGCATTCCCTCTCCCCGGCTCGGCACAGCGCCTCTGGCGGCGCGGCGCGGCGCGGCGGAGAAACGTATAATATGAAAAACAAACTACGATAGTAAGACCGTCCGTCTGTAAGGTGCGGGTGGAGGGGGGGGGGGGGGGGGACTCTGTTCGACTGGAGGTGCCCGATGATAGCGCACCGCTTTGATGTTGTATATTCAGCTCCGGTCAGCGGCGGCTTGGGCCCTCCGGGGCCCTCTCCTCCCCCGATGGGGCAGTTCCTATGCGACCCACGGGACCCTGGCCGACCATAAAAACACCGGTGATGGACAAAGCCCCCCCCCCCCCCCCCCCCAGCGCATACCTGACTCAAACCGAGTGTTCCCACCACCGCACGATATGGAAAGGGACAGAAACAAAAACAAACACAACACACACACACACACACTCAGCCTGAGCCCACATCGACCGCAAGGGATGTCATTATTTGACGCAAGCCATATGCCCTTGTTCTTGTTGCTGTTTTTGCTGTTGTTGTCCCATATAGTGTGGTGCGTCCCAGGTAACGAGAAGCATGACCCACATCGCGGGTACAATCATGCCATTATTGCGTTTTCCGTATACACTTTGTTTAATTGAATCTTGACGCGTGTACACGGCCGCCGCAGGCCGTGGCACGGGCGACACTGCGTTGTGTAAATTTCCAATGCTACTTCTTTTTATAAATTATTTGAATTATTTTTGCTGTCGTGAATTTCTTGTTTTAGCTTAGGGGGAGTTAGTGTAAATATTGTGTATTAGTTTTTTTGAAGTTGTATTTTTTACTGTACACTCAAAAACATAATTATCCCCCCTTCCCACGGGCCGGTGGTGGGACGGGCCGGACCTGTCGGGGGTCGCAGCGGGGATGCCGTCAACAACTCCGTGTACTACTTTACTATCCAGCTGATTCCAGAGAAAATGAAGACGGCGCTGCTCACCTGAGGAGGATGCGTTGTCCAGGTAGCGCGGGTCCGACTCGTTGTCCGGGGAGGGCGCGTGGTCCGAGCCGATGCCGGATGACCCCCCGGAGGAGCCGACGGGGCCGCCGCCGCCCCTGCCGGTCTGCCCCGCCCCGCCGCCGGTGCCGGAGCCCGAGCCGCGCTTGCCGGCGTGCTTGGCGGCGGGGCCGGGAGCCGACGTCTCCTCCTCGGCGTTCTTGACGTTCTTGGCGTTGATGCCGACGATGCTGGTGTTGAGGCATCGCCGCCGGTCCACGCTGGCCAGGTTGCCCTTCTGGCGGTGCACGGTGTCGTAGTCCCGCGGCGGCAGCAGGATGGGGGCGTGCCGGCCGTGGCCGTGGCCTCGGCCCGTGTCCTCGCCCAGCTTCTCGCGCAGCTCGGCGGCCAGCGAGTCGTACAGGTTGGTGACGCGGCCCAGCTCCTCCCGGCCCAGGAGCCCGCTCAGCCGCTCCGAGGAGGATCCCCCGGAGGACTCGGACTCGCGGGTGCTGGTGGAGCGGCCGTCCGAGCCCGGCCCGGGGCCGTGTCCGGGGCCGTGGGGGCCGTGGGGGCCGTGGGGGCCGTGGGGGCCGTGGCCGGAGCCGTGCCGCCGGGGACCTCCCGGGGGCAGCGGTGCGGGCAGCAGCCCCTTGGCGCGCAGCCGGGCCTCGATCTCGGCCAGCTTCTTCTGGTTGTCGGGCCTCTCGATGAGGGTCTGCAGCTGGCCGCACAGGATCTGCGCCGTCTCCACCGAGTCGCAGCGGTAGGCGTGCACGTGCACGGGGCACTTGGTGACGGGGTTGTAGAGCAGCAGGATGCAGGCCACGATGTCCTCCTGCTGCAGCACGCACGTGACGGCGTGGTGCGGGATCAGGTGCTTGACCGTCTCGGCCTTGGGGGGCTTGGCGAGGCCCTTGGGCGCCGCCTTGGAGGCCGCCGGCCCCGGGGGGGTGCCGGCCGCCGCGCCGGGGACATTCTGCACGATCTTGAGGCCCTTGTGGCTGACCTGCAGCGTCACCTTGAAGGGCTCCACCTCGCGCTCCCGCTCCACCAGGCTGCGCACCACGGGCAGCACATACTCCGGCCCCCGCAGCCCCCGCGCCTCCTGCGCGCCCAGGAACCACACGTAGTACGACGACTTCTTGATGTCCTTCCTCATGGCGCCGGTGGCATCAGTGGTGGCTCATGGCGATCATCCGAGGTTAATCCAAATATCCGAGCGCTGGAGACACACACACGCACACACACACACACACACACACGGTTAGGACAGCGGTATCAGCGCGGCGATGGTGGCAGGAGGCCCAGGCTCCCCGACGTCCCCAAGCAGTGCGTCAGCCTGGACCTGCCCCAACCATCGCCGGCGACATCGCCCCCTCACTGACTCTAAACACACTCGCGGCTCGGCGGCGCAGCAGGGAACGGTCCCGTCTGCACGCCACGCGCCTCAGTCAGCCTCAGGACTCTGGAGCCGAGCCGAGCACAGGTGGCCTCGATTCCCTCCCGGAGCCCGGAGCCCGGAGCCCGGACCACAGCAGAGAGCCGCCGTCGACGACGACGAACGCCACCGAGTCGGTGGACGGTCCGTCGTCGCGGTGCCTCGGCTCCCCGCGGACCCAGGCCGCCGCAGGGGAGGGACAAGGAGGCACAACACTCACTCGCTCGCTCGCTCGCTCTCACACGACGCGCGGACGAGACGCGGACGGACGTGACGTGCCCCGTGTGCGCGCGCGATGCCAGCCCGATGGCGACTGCTCCCCTTCCCCCTTCACGACCTGTTCACGGACCTGTGCGGCCTGCGGTTCGGCCCGGCGGAGGCTCGGCGGCCGAGGTGGTAGCGGGGGAGGGGGGAGGGGGGAGAGGAGGAGGGGGGAGGGGGGCAGCGCGGTGGGGCGTGGCGGCGAGGGAAGGCACGCCGGGTTTACAGCGCCCTCAAGGAAGAGGGAAAGGGGGGAGGGGGAGGACTCTAGGGGGGGGGGAGCGTCTGTAAAGCGTCGCCGTACCCGGCTTCCCTCTAACCGTTTGGACACACACACACACACACGCACACACTCACCTGATGCACCCGCAGGTTGCTTTTCCTGGTCTTGCAGTGGCGGAACATATGCAGACCGTGTTACATCACAGACGAGGATGCGCGTCTGGTTAAATGTGGCGGACTGGGTTATTCGTCAGGCCGAGGTGTGTGCAAGACCCGCGCAAACGCATAACGGCTCACTGAAGTCGCTTCCTGGCCCTTCCAATCTTTCCAGTACGTCTCCGAAACATTCTTAGTGCTCAAGAGATGTATGTGCGGTAAAACGCCCTCTCCAGAAACGAAAAATAAACGGGCAAACTTCCGTCTGAAACCGCGCCAGCAGTGACCCTGTTTGGCGATTGCCATGAGAAGATTCGTACACTCGTCTCCCACTCTCTCTCTTTCTTTTTCTCTCTCTCTCTCTGGCTGGTCCGGTGTGTGAGTGTGCGAGTGAATCTGAATCTGAATCCGCTCGCAGCGATGGCTGCCCTGGGAAGAGCACAGAGAGTTCCGAGGATGCAAATGAGGCATGAGCAGTCCATGGGCATGGGCAGTCCATGAGGAGTCCATGGACGGGACAGGCCGCGGGGACCGGGCCAAACAGGTGGAGTGGTGTCCATGGCAGCCTGGGCAGGCGTAGCCGCGGCCAAGACTCAGGGGGCGCTATGGAGAGAGGAAGAAAGGAAAGGTGGGGAGGGGGGTCTTGGAGTAGAACCCATCCCAACCTGAGCGGGCGCAGCGGCGCGGCGGCGCGGCGGGTGCGAGCGAACCGCGTGTAGGAGAAAGGTGGACGATGTGGATGTGGGATAGGGAAGGGGGGAAGGGGGGGGGGAGTGCTCGCGCACCTGCCTGGATGCGCCTCACATCGGAGTGAGTATGACGGAGGGAGAGAGAGGAAGACTCCTGCGCGGGGGGCGGAGGAGGGCGTGGAGGTTGACAACGGAGAGGTGCATCATGATCACGACGCCAGTCATTTCTTGCTTTCGGTCACTTCACACACACACACACACACACACACACACACACACACACACATTACCGCGGCCTGGAATGCGCTTTGCTGCGGGATGCGTAAGCGGGCAGCCTAGCCTCGCCCCAGGCTCCCCCGCGCCGCGCGGGAGAGTTGAATGCCAGAGCGGGCTATGAGAAATTCGTCCGCCGTTGACTTTGGTTTTGTATGTGTAGCAGTATTAGGGCCGGAACTGAAAAGCGTGATTATATATACATATTTTTTATTTTTTTTATATTTTTCGGGCGTTTCGGGTGATAAGGTGTCTGAGCCGACCTGGCTTATCAAAGGGGATCAAGGTGAGGAATGGGGGACCTGCTGCGTCCAGGTCAGGATCCCCGGGATGTGTGTGTGTGTGTGTGTGTGTGTGTGTGTGTGTGTGTGTGTGTGTGTGTGTGCGTGTGCGTGTGTGTGTGAGTGGGAGTGGCAGTGGGAGCAGCTCACCCGGTCGGGTCAGGTCCCGGTCAGGTGGTCCTAGGCGCGGCACTACATGGTCCCCCGCACCGCAGGGCTCCGCAGGGCCACCAGTGACACTCTTTCGGTCTTTCTTTCGTCTTTCGGTGGCATCCAAGGCCGCCGCGGCCACGGCCGCTCCGTGTCCGCCCGTTCTCCGTCCGGTCGGATGGAATGGGAATTATCGTCCCGTGTGGGCGGAAGCGGTTCGAATACCAGATAATTACATTTTCGATCCCCATTCCCCCTCGACTTTTTATTATATGTGGGGGAAGATGGGGTGGCCTTCTTGGCGAAATCTGACCCTAGAAACGAAAGTTCGGTTCTCACTGCGATAATAGAAATGTTTTCGTCAGAACTCGAACCCGCGGCGAGGGCTGACTGAGCAGTGCGGCACGTTTCGGGTGTGTCTGCCAAGTGCCGCCGTTGGCTCATGTCAGCTGTACGCAACGCCCCGCCCCCCGGCACGCCCCCGGCACGCCCCCGGCACGCCCCCGGCACGCGGCGGGCAGGCAGGAGGCAGGCGGGCGGCGGGCCTCCAGGCCACGATGCTCCGCGCGTTTTGGCCGTTTCTCAATTCGCTGAAAGTGCGCGACGGGTGACAAGACGCGCGTGCAGAGAGCACCTAGCGCGGTGTGTGCGCAGATGCGGTAACCAGGAGCGGCACCAACGCGGCACCCTGCGCACCCCGACGCCAGCGGCCGGGACCACCGGCTCACCACAGCCCACGGCCTCGTGAAATTCAGTTCGAGCTCATACAGAATTCAGTCCAAAAACTCGGACGAATTTTTAACCAAAATTAATCGATATTCACACACATTTTGTTTTGATCAAAGTCCATCGAAAAATTTAAAATCCAAAATTCGTATTTATTTTTTTTGATCCAAGTTTTCTGAACCCAAATTCATCCACTCCAGGTTCGATTCCAGTAGAACGTCGGAATTGTTTTTTTCTTTTTTTAAGGGTCTCCAATCGCTCTCCTACTCGCGGAATGGTCACGCTTATTAGTCAAAAGTGGGGGTGGGAGGGGTGGGTAGGCTGACCTCCTCCTCCCCGCCGGCCAAGGTGGCAACACCGCTGCAACCTCGTCGATGTCGGTGTCACCGGCCGGCTCCTGCTTCCCGGACCAGAGATTGGCTCAGTTTCGCTCTTTTTCCGGATTTTTGGCAACTCCAAGTCGGCTCTAAAACCTCGTACGATCTCCATTCAAAAACGGAATCGCACTGCCGGGAGGCGGCGAAAAGGTTGGTGTGAGTTACAAATGTGAAGAATTTGAACGTCAAAAGTTGATTTTCGCCGGGTTTAAAAGGACGGACCGCGCCAAATCCGTCCTATTGTAATGTTTATTGGTCTCCGGTGCTCCGGCAGACGTCGCGCAGTGTTGCATCGGTGGGAGGAGGGGGAGGGACGTCTTCCCCGCACCTCGCACCGCCTCACCCCGCCACGTGCGAGAGAGAAGGTGTAGCCTGTCCTTGTCTACTCATGCCTGGAACTCGAAACAGGCCCTTCTTTCGGCATACAAATCTCCAGTTCTAGTTGACAAATGAACAAGCTAGAAGTCTCAGCTTGTAGAGGAAGGACGAGGCTATGTTGTGAATATAATTTCAATTTAGTAAGTACTCGTCTTACATGAGAAAAACTGCTCTATTATCGGGTCATTTTCACGTGATTCCAGGAGCAAACCTGGAAATCGCAGGGACATGAAAAATATTTCACAACATAGTCAGAGTAAAGAACTATGATACTGCAAAGTTTCATCTCGATATCTATTCAAATTCTTGAGATTTGTATGCCGAAAAAGGGGAAAAAACGAAGGTTTGAACGTCTCTAGATCAAAAACTAGAAGGCTCAGAGGGCTTAGACACATATCACTAGAATCAGCGTGTTCTGAACTATCGATTTAGGAAATAAAAAAAAGATCGATTGGAGACCCTTAAGTTTTTATTTTTTGTCAAGGTGGATATGCTGGCGCTGGCAGTAGTAGATGGATTGGCGCCTCCGGACGAGCACGAGGAGGGTGTGCGTGACGTTTAGCAGCGCCCCGCGGTGCTGGCGGGGTGAGGGGGGGGACAGCATGCCGCTGCACGTCGCCACGCCATCGGTTTCACTTGATTTGCCAAAGTAAAGTACCTGCCGCGGGGCGCTAGGGGGTGCTGGAGGCGTTCGTCGTGACGCGACGCATTCCCCCTCGATGCCACTCGATACGGAGGCAGAGAAAGCGACAAGGCAGTGCCGTGCCGTGCCGTGCCGTGCCGTGCCGTGCCGTGCCGTGCCGTGCCGTGCCGTGCCGTGCCGTGCGGGGCGGCGAGCGCGAGTCACCGCCTTGCAAACCGACCGGGCGACCAGCATTCCGGTCTCGTCTCGTCCGGGGCTGTTGGGCCCCGCAGGTCCTGCCCTCCACTCATGTGGGTGCCCGCACAGGTGCCCCAGGGCCTGCGGGGGGTCCATCCTGGCACACTCCGCAATTTTCCGATGACTGATTTCTGCCTTGTGCATCTCCCGCCGCCGCCGACTCGAACTAGACCCGGACGACGCTCCGCCGCCGAGCCGCCGTCGGCGTCCTTGTCGGTGGCGCGCCGGGGCGTGCGGGCTTTCTGACATCCCGTTTTTATGGTCGAAATAGGTGCGAGAGATTTTCGCGTTGCGCAGGATTTGGGTGTTTCTAGGTGTCCACGGTTACTTTGGAGTGCACACGCGACGCCCGTTCTATTGGTATATTTTACCCCCCGTCCTCGGTCGGCACTCTTCCAGAAAAATGATGCCCCCGGCAAAGAGTTGAACCCCGCACCTTTCGGTCGCCAAGCAGCCCGGAATCGGGCGGGGTGTGCTCCGTCTGCGCTCGGGGTCTGGTCAGCCCTTTAGTGCCGACGTTGAGCATAGCTGTTGAATTTAGTCGTTGAATTTGTTACATAACTTGAAGCGAACTTATGTCCCTCAACTCTCCCGATGATCAATGGGGCCAACGGTCAAACATGCCATCAGGCTTTTCTTTCTCTGATAATATTCGAAATCACTTCGGTGTCTGCTCACGGGAATGATTGGAAAGGGACAGGAAGTGACTGCACATGACGCTGTTTCGTTAGGTGTACGGTAACTTTACTATGTGCTTTAGGTGTACCCTGGGGAAGTTCCCCCCCGGCCGGCGCGCTGTCGTAACGCCCCGGACACGGCGGCCAAAACTGGCCAGATTCACGTTCACATTCGCATTCGTCGCACGTACCCGGGTGTGATGCGCGCATTGCGGAACGGCGGTGGCGACGGCCCGCGTCCCGCCGCCCACCGCCTACTCCCGCTGGGCTGCTTGTTATTGCAAAATTACCGAAGAACGTTACATGCCGCGACCTCCTGATGCAGCCCCAGCCACTTCCCTATGGCGGTGACGGGTGACGGCCCGGCCTGTCCCGGCCCATCCCGGCCCAGAGGCAGGTCAGCAGGTTTGGCGGCAGCCTGCAAACGAGGAACGAGGCTGGGCTGCCCTTTGCGCCAAAGGACGCGACGGATGGTTCCTGGTCTCAAAACTCTCTCTCTCTCTCTCTCTCTCTCTCTCTCTCTCTCTCTCTCTCTCTCTCTCCCCCCTCTCTCTCTCTCTCTCTCTCTCTCTCTCTCTCTCTCTCTCTCTCTCTCTCTCTCTCTCTCCCCTCTCTCTCTCCCTCTCTCCCACTGACCCAGGGGGCATTCCCTCGTCCTCGCGGAGTTTGAATCTCCCGCGCCAGGCTGGTCCGCCGCGACGAGGTGCCGCGAACGGCCGACAGATGGCGGTACCGTGTAGAACGCTCCAGCGCGGCGCGCGGAGCCTCCAGCGGCCGCGCGAGCTTCGTGCAAGCCACGGTAGATGGCGCCACAAGGTGCTCGCGGCTCTCGTCTCTGGACAAGCCGAATGCACGGAATTTATAAACTAAATAAGTGCTGGATCTGTGATGTGTCCCCGGTGAGGTGACAGACGGCAGCTGAACTGCACCGAGCTGCTATCATCGTTTCGATGTCGCACGCACCGAGGGAACTCCCTCGCGAGGTTACCGAGGCTCCGGGCAGACTCCAGCGTCCTCCAGCAGCTCTGGAGAAAAGCTGTCGAACGGCAAGTCCTCTCCTGTCAACCCCGGCTTAATCTTCCCCACAAACTGACAACACCAGAAAATCTGAATGTTTCATCTGTCTTCCTCCCCCAGAAATCGTAGGGGTCCCGGAGATTTTTCCAGCGGTTCTCCAGCCGCTGTCTCCCCCTCCCCCTCCCGCTCCCGACCCGACCCGAGCCGATGTGCGCCGCGGTGGCTCGGCTCGGCGCAGGGGCCTGCCGAGCCGAAGCAAAATGAATTCAGTGGGTCCGTACCAGGCTACCCAGCGTGCAACGGAGCGGCCGTGCTTCGCCTGTGTTGTGTCCTTGTGGAATAAACATTCACTGCTACGGGCGTAACCCCTCGGCTGGGTTCGCTGGCTCAGAGTTTTTCCGCCGTCACTGGGAAATCGTGAGAGGTGTGTGGTGGTGTGTGTGTACGGCGCGAGTTTGGGGCGCAGAGCTTCGGAGGCGCAAGTGTTGAGTGTTCGCAGTGCGGTGCGGAGGCCAAGCGAAGTGTTGGGAGCGCTGGCAGGGCAGGGGCCGGTCCGAGCCGAGGGTTTGGCCTGCCTGGTTGTGGCTGCTCTGCTGACGTAGGGATGTAGTGGAAAGTCGGAGACTCTGCCGGGTTTTCCGCGGCCAGTGTGTGAGGCCGGGTCGCAGAAGCCGGGAAGCGCGGCGGTCTTAAGACGGTGCCGGATATGCGCGCAGTGCAGTGAAGTGCAGCCTGGATCTGCGTGTGATGTGACGGGGCTGCTGGTGTCTGAACCTAGCCCACTCGCTGCCTCAGACATTCCAGCCTCTCCCTGCCTATTTCCCACCCTCGGATTTCGACGCAAAGTTTGTGCCATCGCCACGGATATCTTGGATACGCGCCGCATCGGATGTACCTCCGTTTTCGTCGTTTTTAACATGGATTTAGGTGAGTTTCGGCAGCGTCTGTTTTCATTCGGGGCCTTTATTTACCTGGGCAGGCTAACCTCATTTTTTTTTGGAAGACGCTGTGTATGCGAAGAGCATCCAGCACAGTGGCACTAAACATCTTAACAAATTACAAACTAACCTGAATTTCACGTCTGGATTTGTTGGTTTTTGCATTGGAAGGCAATACAATACATGATTTCATAACCTCACTTTCGTTTGTCAGGGCAGTCAGTGGGTCTTAAGCAGTCTTAAGGCCCTTAAGGCCTTAATGGAAGTAGGTTGTAAGTGTTTTCTTTTCTAAATTCTCTGAATTTTTCTAAAACACAATGCTTCCAAAAAGTGTTTGGAAGAAACTGTTATCATTTTAAACTTAGCTTTCATAAGAAAATGAACAAGAACAGTAATATTGTATAAGTAGGACTTCAGTCTGTTAAGGGCGTGTTTGACAGTGATGCTGTATAATATCTATCTTTTATATTTTTAAAATGTTCTGTATCAAAACTGTTGCTTCTCTTTTAAGATAATTTTGCAGACAGCGAGTTTATTTCTAGTGTTTTAACAGAGAGTTTTGATTCTGTTTTCACACAAGTAACCAGAGTAAAGGTCTGATATGAAATTCAGTAGAAGTATTATCTTATAGAACTTTGAATTATATGTTGTACCAAATTCTCTGTTAGCTTATCTTAATTTTTTAAGAGCGTTTGAAATTCTTAAGTTAATAAATGCGTAGCATTTTCATGAGAAATCCTGGCGTCATTTAATTTTGCCTTGCAACAGTGTCAAATAAACTTTGTGAGTTTAAGCACCATAATGCTAATGTCTTTTTTTTTGTCTTTCATGCTTAATCAACAATTTTCAGTTACTAACTTGAACCTCAAAATGTATTTTATTAAACTACTAACCCCAGGATCGTTGTTGATTGTCGTACCTAACATCTGACTCTGGTCCTTAACTGGAATGACATTGTGCAAGGACCAGTTATTGTGCTTGGCCAGTTTCAGATTAATTAACATCTCTGCATGTCATATTAATTTGTATTCTCAACAAATTATGTTTTGTAATAAGTAAGTGGGCCACAAATGTGTTTTCTAAAATGTACTTAGGAATGTCTCAACAGAAAAGGTGTTGTCCAAAAAATTGGTCTGTCTTTAATTAATTAACAAAATTATGAACCTCATAAATATTAATGCCCGACATTGGTCTAACGTGGTACTGGTAAAAGATAACAATCCTTGAGTTTAGTTTCTCCAAGTTGCTGGGAAATGTATTCAGTTCCTGCCGTATCCCTGACGGAATGCCGTCTCCCTGCGGTACTGGAATGTTTGAGAGAGGAAATAATCATATTGCTGGGGGAAGGGGGGGGGGTGAATGGAGGCGAAACCGTTTATCAGCGCACTTGTCGGATTAAATGAGGTTTGAGCAAGGACCGGGAGAGAGAGAGAAAGAGAGGGGGGGCAGAGGGGCGCAGGCTACGGGGGGGGGGGGGGGGGGGGGGGGGTCGTCGTCCTGAAAGACCCCACCCCCAGTATCGTCGCTCCCACCCCCACCCCTAGGTCCGGCGCAAAGAGCGAGAGAGAGAGCGAGAGAGAGAGACCGATTCCTCCCTCGTGTATCTCCCGTCTCTCTCTCGCTCGCTCGCTGGCCCTCCCTCGGGCTCGGTACAGACCGCTTGCCCCGCTCCCTCTGTGTCTCTCTACCTTTTGCCTTGTCGCAAATTGCTAAATCAATTTGTCCATCTCGTATCTGTGTGGAACCGGGACGTGAGGGTAACGGGGGGGGGGGGGGGGGGGGGGTACGCGATAACCAGCACAACGACGTTACTGCCACGGCATGTCGCGACTGCTTTGCTTGCAATTCGGCGTGGCGCGGTCGAGTGGTGAGAGAGAGAGAGAGAGAGAGAGAGAGAGAGAGAGAGAGAGAGAGAGAGAGAGAGAGAGAGAGAGAGAGAGAGAGAGAGACCGCAATGGCGAACGGACGCAAGCTGTCGCATTCCCAGAAGAGCCGAGCCGAAGGCAGCCAGAGGCATGGCTGGTGGCGCGGCGTGGCAAGCGGTACGGAACGGGACGTGACTGGGTATCCATGAGCGCCATGAGCCGTGCAGCCCGGCGCATGGCTGCTCATGGCTGCTCCTGGCCCGCCCTTCAAAGGCTCTGCTGCTGCCAGGCCTTAGCGCCTGTCTCCAAACACGATCCGCAAGATGCAAGATGACAATTTCGAACCGGCTGTCGTGTCAGCAGGGGGTGAAGAGTATTCGAACCCGGCACCGCAACAAGCCAGAGCGGGTAGCGGGTAGCCACCGAAAAAAAAAATCAAATCAAATAAAAATGACTTTGTTTTCGAGTACTGCTTCTGCTGCCCGGGCCGTGGCTACACTCCAGAGCGAGCAACAGGGTTCGAACCGAAATAACTCCCCTCCCTTACGGCTATCTGATTTAATGTTTTGCACTCTGCGTGTCACTTCCTGAAAGCCCCCGCATAGCAGCACTATGCAGCGTGTGTGTGTGTGTGTGTGTGTGTGTGTGTGTGTGTGATATCCTTTTTCCGATCTCCCCCCTCTCTCTCGCACCCGCAGGCCCGCCCGCAGCCCTGGCCGCAACCCTTTGGGTGTGGTGGTATCCCGATCAGCCGTCAGCGTCAGGTGCGGAACCCGACACCGTGACACCGCGACAGAGCGCGCCGCCCAGAGAGGCGCCGGCGCCAACACCCGTGGCGCCCTCTGTTGTTGTTCCTGCTGCTGCTCTCAGCCACTGCCCCCCCCCCCAAAAAAAAAAAAAAAAAAAACCTTGGGAGACGTACAGTAGTATTCGAACCCGCGACCGTCCTCCCTCATAGCGCACGGACGGGGCCCGAGTGTCGCCAAGGGCCAGGCCGGGCGTGGCTAGAGACTGCCTGATAAGGGATACTGTACTTACACCTGGCCGATAATACCGGCATAGCGGCGCGTCCCGGGGGCCCAGGGCCCAGGGCTCCCAACCCCTTCCTTCCGGCCTTACTCGCCGCGAGATAGCAGAGATAGCAGCAGCAGTCTTTTCATGAGAATCACCGCGCAGGAGAGGGCTGCTGCTGCAGGGGGTGGGGGCGGCGCACCCTTACACATGCTTCTCGTGATTGTTTCTCTAACTCTAGTTCACTCTCTAGTTCTCTCATTCCACTCGCTGCGCTGGCTGGATGGGTACCGCTCGCGCTCTTGCGCTAGAAATTGTAAGCAACGCCGGCGGCGAAGGAGAAGCCGCGCTCGGCGGCGGCGGCGGTAGTGGTGCTGGCAGTAGCAGGCGGCCCTCCGAGTTGGGGAAGAAAGTTGGGCGTCGGAAGTTCTCCTCCCTTATCGCCGGCACCCTAGCGACGGGTGTGTGCGTGTGTGTGTGTGCGTGCGTGTGCGTGTGTTCATGGATCGCCACTCCATCAGTCGGCCCTACCCACCCGAGGGAAGGACACTGGATGGGCACGCAGGAGCCACAGGCTCGGTTGCCAGCTATGCCATGGAGATAGAGATGCAACATGAATTTTTCATCCATCAATTTGAAAAAGTGCAATGTGCAAAGCGGGTTGGTGCAAAAAATAAAATAAAAATAGGTTAGGTTAGGTCCGACTCAGAAGTAGTCACAGGGCGTAGCTGGTTTTATTCCCGCTGCCGTGTTCAGGTTGCGGATCATGGAACGTTCGTCGCCGTCTCGCGTTTCTTCTGCGATAAGTGAGGTTTGCGTTGCGTGTTGCGTGCGTGTCGAGATGGTGGTTTGGGGGAGGGGGGGGGGATATGGATCGTAACAAAGTTGTAATAAGGGGGGGGGGGCTGCTCTGTGGGAAAGTGCCGCCTGCCGTCCGGTGCGGCGCTGCAGTGAGAGGGAGAGAGACAGCCGGTGCCCCCGGCAGTGTCCTGGCGGTGGCCCTCCGCCCTCCTCCTTCCTCCTTCCGGTGGCACCCCCTCCCCCTCCCCCAGCACCACCACGGGGGCGGGAGGTTCGCCGAGGCGGATCGCGCGTTTTTCAATTGTTTCCCCATCAGTCTGGCGTTGCGCCGGACCGGTAGGGGTAGCAGCGCCAGCCCCCCCCCCCCCCCCCATGGGGGCACGGGGCGAGTACGTCTCTGTCCCTCGCACGTCCTCCCTGCTTTATTCCCCGCTTCTGTCTCACTCCAACCCCTCCTATCCCGCCGCGTGAAATGTTAATCAGCCTCCGGGACAGAGGAGAGAGAGATAGAGAGAGCACTGTTAGACCCTCTCTATCACTCGCCGTGCTGCTGTCGAGCGTCGTCGTTCGTCTTTCTACGTATCGGCGTACGAACCTGCGGGTGCGACGGAGAGGGAGGGTGGTGGAGAGAGGGTGAGTAAGAGAGAGAGAGAGAGAGAGAGAGAGAGAGAGAGAGAGAGAGAGAGAGAGAGAGAGAGAGAGAGAGAGAGAGAGAGAGAGAGAGAGAGAGAGAGAGAGAGAGAGAGACGGGGTGGAGCGCACGCAAAAAGGAGGAGCAGCAGCAGCGGTAGCAGCAGTGTTGGTGAGGAGTTTATGCGGCCCCAATATAAGGGGCTTCGCGGCTTGCCCTCACCTGCTGATAGGACGAGGCGTTTAATGAAGAGGAACGGGTGGCGGTGGTGGTGGTGGTGGTGGTGGGGGCGGGGGCGGGAATAAATAGCGGGGTGATTGTGTGCATCTGGAGGGGGTAATGCTAACGGCCCCCGTGTCGCCGCCCCCCGCCCCGCCGCCCCCTCGCTCCGCGCCCGGTACCTTGGAAGGGGCCAGCTTATTGTTTCACGTACGCGCCGAGGGTGCGGAAGGGCTTGGCTTGGCCAGGCAGGGCGGGCCGTGGGCCGTGGGCCGTGGGCCGGCTGTTGGGCTGGGAGTAGTTGGCTGTTTGTCGGGCTATTAGCATTCGGGGGCCCCGGAATGGGCTGCGATACGGACTCGTGTCCGGTCCGGGGTCCGGGGGCCTCCACCCGCCACGCGTGTTCCAGCGCCCCCACGCACCGCGCCCGAGGGGGGCTCCGGGCTGCCGCCCCACCTCCCACTTCGTCAACCCCTTGTGGGGACAATGCCGCCTTATGGCGCCCGCCACAACGCCATTCCAGTAGTATAAACGCGCGCTCTCTCTCTCTCTCTCTCTCTCTCTCTCTCTCTCTCTCTCTCTCTCTCTCTCTCTCTCTCTCTCTCTCTCTCTCTCTCTCTCTCTCTCTCTCTCTCTCTCTCTCTCTCGCTCGCTCGCTCTCTCGCTGCTGCTGTTGTAAGTTAACAGACTGTCATCATTGTGCCCTGCTCATGTGTGCTAATGACAATCGCGGAGTCAACAACCCCCTAGCTGTCGGCTGCCGCCCCCACCCCCACCCCCACCCCCACTGCAGCCCCCGCGGCTTGCGGGCTGAGGAGGCCGCCAGAGGCCGTGGCAGGCGAGGCGCGTCCCGTCCCGGCAATCCGCGAATGATTGCTTCTCTTTGATACCGTTGTGGCCGTGCGGGCCGAGGGGACGGGACGGGAAGGGAGGGGAGTGCGGCGACGAGGCCGGGGGCCGCCGGGGGCCGCCGGGGGCCGCCGGGGGCCGCCGGGGGCCGCCGGGGGCGTCTGAATGGGCTGCCGTCAACGGAGCCCAGCCCGTCGCCGCGCGCCCCCTGTGGGGCTGGGGGCTCTAGGGGACCTCGGGCCGCCGCTGTGTGACTGTGATGAGGGCGACGACGTCCTTGTCGGCGGTGGCGGCGGCGGCTCGGCGTGTCGGTGGGCCGTTTGTGGCCTCGGCCTCGCCCGCCAGAGAGAGAGAGAGAGAGAGAGAGAGAGAGAGAGAGAGAGAGAGAGAGAGAGAGAGAGAGAGAGAGAGAGAGAGAGAGAGAGAGAGAGAGAGAGAGACCGTGCGCTTTGGGAGGTAGGCCACGCCGCACGCACGGCTGCATTCGGGTTGCCTACCGTCACGGGGCCGTGCTGTGAGCGCGGGCCTCCCCCTCTGACGTCCCCGTCCCCGGCGGTGCGCCTGGCTCGTGTTTCAGCCGTTGCTGTGGCGCGCCATCACAGGTAATAGACTCCGCTGGCTGGAAGGGCTTTTGTGCGACCAGAGCGTCGTGGAGTAGAGGCGGGAAGACGTAGAGTCGAACCGACTGTACTTTTTTTTTCTGGTAGAAGTGGTCTTCGTTTGTGATGATGGCGGTGATAGCATGAAACTCAATTGCGCGCGACCACATGAGATGAGCCGTGGCGGGCGGCCGGGGCTGATTTTTACCCCGAGGGGCGCCGGATTTCTTTTCGGGGGGAGTTGCGGAGTCCGTTTTTGTTGCGTTATCAATTGATCTCGTGTCGACCGGCGATGGTCAACAACACAGTTGCGTGCACACATCGAGGGTTCGGGGGTTGCGGGGGCCCCGGCCAGCGGGCAGTCCTGCGCCGTCCATCGGTCTGCCGCGTGTCGCCATTAGCGCCGCGCCGCGCCACGCCGCCGTGCCCTAACGCCGCCCCGCCAGTAATGGGGCGTGTAAGTCACTGGCGGCGGAGAGGGGCTGCTGCTGCTGCTGCTGCTGCTGCTGCTGCTGCTGCTGCTGCTGCTGCTGCTGCTGCTGCTGCTGCTGCTGCTGCTGCTGCTTCTGCTGCGGCCGGCGGGGGAGGCCGACGTCTAAGCCGCCGCCTGTGGCTACCACTGCCCCTTCTCGATGTACACCGATTCATGACTATGATTCTTTTGAATTTAATTGATTTTTTTCTTAATAGAATACGCGGATTTTTACACCGACAATTTCGTTTTAAACCCGATTTTTCCTTGGAATTTTTCTGAACTTTTGAGCATTTTTTATCGTACATCAAACTTTTCCCAACCTGATTTATTATTTGATAATTTTTTTGCCCACTGTACACGTTTTTTTTCCCCAAGTAAAGTCACACCCGACCCGGCTTAGCCCGGTTTCACTGTACTTCTGGTAGTAGGCAGAGGCGGGTCCTGACGACGCCGGCCCAGTCCCCGCCGCCAGGATCGCCGCCAGGGTCCCCGCCAGGATCAGGACGAACTGTCGGGGGCTGGCGTGCACTTCGAGATGCCCCCGGGTGCCCGGGGGCCCGCGGTGGCTCGGCGGGATGTGGCGTCGCGGGGCGTTGCCTCTGCGGGGTGTGGCCGGGCGTAGCGGCAGCGGGCTGTGACCCCGCCCCGCCGTACCCACCCCCGCCCCGCCCCCCGGCCGGCCCGCGCTCCTCCCCTATTGATCCAGTGGAAGGGCCCATGCCCAGGCCGGCTGCGCGGTGCTGCGCGGTGCCTCGGCTGGGCTCCGGGACTTGTACCGGCTCCGGGCTCCGGCCCCTCCGGCCCTGTGAGGGCTGGGCTAGGACCAGCCCGGGGGTTGGCCGGACGCCTTGGCAGCGGCGCAGCGTTTGCCGTACCCCCGCGTGCACTTGCCAACCCTCCCCCGCGGGGCTCTGCGGGGCGTCCGAAAATCTCAGTGCCGCCCGGCCACGCCCGCGCAATGCCCGCCGGCCGGAGGTGTGGCCGAGTCGGAGCTGAGCACGATGCAGCAGAGGTCCTCAGCCCGGCCCGGCCGTCCTCACCAGAACAGAGGCGACGCGGCGGACTGGTCGGGACGGGACGGAGCTCATTTTACTTTGAATGGCGCGCGCCTCGGCGGCGTCCGTCCACATTGTCTGTGTCCCTGTCCCCCTCGTGACGCGGCCCCGTTCGCCGGGCTGGCGGGCGCGGGGGAGCGACAGAGACGGGGGACGTATGCGATTTCGGAGGCGCGCCGCCCGCCGCCGCCGCGGGGCCGCTGGCCTGGGCTGTCGTCCCCCGAAGAGACAAGGCGAAGCAAACGGGGAACCGAGTGTCAGTCTCCATGACAGGGGGTGGGCCGGGTCGACGGGAAGCCCTAGTGCATGCCCGGCCCGCCCCCGGCCCGCCCCCGGCCCGCCCCCGGCCCGCCCCCGGCCCGCCCCCGGCGTCAGCCCCGCTGGAGATGCACCACGGAGCACAACGGGTGCTGTAGGCTTTCCCCTGTGACTGAGTGCCATACATGGCCTGCCCCCGGCTATGCACTCGGACTCGGCCGTCAGCACCAGAAGCCGAGTCGGAGGAAATGGAATGCGATATTTCCCACGATACGGCCGGCCGGCCGGCTGGCGAAATATCGAGCCATTTCCTTCAAAATATACACCGCTGCAGGGTCCGCTGTCGTGCCTGGGACTGCCCCCGGGCCGTGCCCCCGGACCCCGGCGGAGCGTCACGCCGTGTGAAGTCATTGTGTCCGTGATCACTGTTCGGATCCGGATTGCGATTGCAGTTCCGAGTGCCAGCAGTAAGTGCTGCAGACGTGCCCCGCCCATGCAGCCCCCCGCCCCCGCCTCACCCGACTTTATTTCATTATCGACTTATTTTCTCCGGCCGTCGTCCGTAGAAAGCGACGCAAGGCCGGGCCGCCTGTGAGTCGAGGGTGGACGTGTTGGAGTTACTTATGGCGTCGCCTCTCCCCCCCCCCCCCCCTCTCTCTCTCGCTCTCTCCCCCCTCCCTGACAAAAGCCTAAGTGACGATCTGAGTGAGAGTGCCTCTCCTCTCCCCTCTCCTCTCCTCTCATCCGTAATCCCTTCGACCCTCGGTACGATGCTCCGGTCCTTAGCCCTTCATTGTCACTTGTGGAGCTCCGCCCCGGGCTGGAGGCTGGGCCGTCGCCGGGGTCACGCTGGCCCTGATCCTGCCGACGACGGCGACCCGCGGCCGACGGCGACCCCCCGCCGAGGAGGCCCCGCATGGCCGCCGTGACTGGATGAGGACTCGGCTTTGGCAGCGCTATTAGTCGGCCGCCTCCTGTCCCGGCCCGGCCCGTCATCCTCTGATTCGGATCTCGATTGACGGCGCGATGGCACACGGGGCCCCCCGAGGCCCCCGTGGAGGGCAGGCCGGCGGGAGGCCGCGGGGCCCCGGCGTGACACCGGGTCGTGCCGTGACGGGCGGGGCGCGGCCGGGCCTCAGCCAGGCCTCAGCCAGGCCTCAGCCAGGCCTCAGCCAGGCCTCAGCCAGGCCTCAGCCAGGCCTCAGCCAGGCCTCAGCCAGGCCTCAGCCAGGCCTCAGCCAGGCCTCAGCCAGGCCTCAGCCAGGCCTCAGCCAGGCCTCAGCCAGGCCTCAGCCAGGCCTCAGCCAGGCCTCAGCCAGGCCTCAGCCAGACCTCAGCCAGGCCTCAGCCAGGCCGGTCCTCAGCCGAAACCCCAGCTCGTTGGGGGAAGTTCATAAACTACGTGACCAACTTAGGGTGGGGGGTCAGCCTATCGTCACGAGCCTATCCTTACTGCATGGTAAGGTTAGGTTAGCCAGGTCACGAGAGGGGGGGGGGGAGGGGCTCAAAAAGTGGCCTAAAATCGGTCACGTAGTTTATGAACGTCCCCTCGGTAGGACCGGCTCGGCTAACCTAATCATGTGTTGTCGTTTGAACATCCCGGCTGCCGCCATGCCGAGCCGTCTTGGCGGCCCGGCTCCGCTCGCTTTGCCGCTTTGCCGAGCACTGTGTACCGTTCCCTCCGGTTCCCTCCGGTTCCCTCCGGTTCCCTCCGGTTCCCTCGGACTTGGGCTGGGCGCCGAGGAGGTGTCCTGAAAGGTCCTGGAGGGCAGTACTCGCTTCCCCTCCTCAAAGGTCGACGCGCACCGAGCGGCCTGACGCAGCCGCCGGGGTTGGCGTTTGTTTTTCGGTGCGCCAAAGGCAAAGGGAAAGAGGAAGCACACGGAGCCGGGGGCGGAGAAGGACGAGAAGAAAGAGGAGGAGGAGGAGGAGGAGGAGATGGATGTCCTCGCCGACGCCGGGAGACTGGGCAATCGGCGAGAGTGGCTGCAGCGGTGGTGGCGGCCGGGGATTGACCGGCCGGGCCGGCGTCCGCGCTGGTCAAGGCGTCGCCACGGCAGCGCGGGGCGACGGCCTGGGGCAGAGCGGCGGAGCCGGGGGCGGCGGGGGCGGCGGGGGCGCTGGGGTGTGACGACTGCGGCGGCGGCGGGCGCGGCGCGGCGCAACAGAACGCCGCCGCCGAGGTACAGTCCCCCGCAGCCAGCCCTGACCTCGCATGTACCGGCTGCCTTTTGGCGCGGACTGTACACGGTCCGCGTCAGAGTCGTCGTGTCGCCGTGGCCGACTGCACCAACTAGTCGGGAGTGTGGCGCCGTGCCGGAATCGAATTATGAAGCGGGCTGCAGGTGCAGGATGGGCTGGGAGGCTGGAGTCGTGGTACTGCGGTGAGCCGGAGCCGTGCCGGAGCCGTGCCGGAGCCGTGGCGAGCCGTGCCGGAGCCGTGCCGGAGCCGGAGCCGTGCCGGAGCCGTGCCGGAGGTGGCCTGTGACCCCTATCCTCTCCGGCACAAAGAATGAGAGCAGCAGCGTGCGTGGTGAGAGGGGGAAAGGGGGGGGGGGGCGCAGTGCGCGGTCCAGCTTGTTAGCGACTCACGCAGACTATGTTGGAAATGATCCCGTCCCGCATGGTTCCGAACTGTAGCCGCCGCCGCCGCCGCCGCAGCAGCAGCAGCAGCAGCAGCAGCAGCAGCAGCAGCAGCAGCAGCAGCGACAACAACAACTGCGAAACCAGAAACGAGAAACGTCAACGCAAACGCAGCTGCAGCAGAACCCGCGCGCCGCGAACGCGAAAGCCACGCGAAGTAGCTGCCTCTCTATATCCATCTCTCTTCCTCTCTCTCTCTCTCTCTCTCTCTCTCTCTCTCTCTCTCTCTCTCTCTCTCTCTCTCTCTCTCTCTCTCTCTCTCTCTCTCTATCTCTATCTATGTCTATCTCTCCCTCTCCCTCTCTCTGTCTCTCTCACCACGGAGCTGTGAATCACGGCC
>CM076255.1:6990019-7045019 GCA_038380765.1 Odontothrips loti
GACAGGGAGAGAGAGAGAGAGGGAGAGAGAGAGAGAGAGAGAGAGAGAGAGAGAGAGAGAGAGAGAGAGAGAGAGAGAGAGAGAGAAGGGAGAGAGAGAGAGAGAGAGAGAGAGAGAGAGAGAGAGAGAGAGAGAGAGAGACAGGAGAGAGGGAGAGAGAGAGTGAGAGACAGAGAGAGAGAGAGAGAGAGAGAGAGAGAGGGGGGGGAAGGGAGAGACAGGGAGAGAGAGAGAGAGAGAGAGAGAGAGAGAGAGAGAGAGAGAGAGAGAGAGAGAGAGGGAGAGAGAGAGGGAGCACGCTGGAGCCGCTGGGCTGCAAGAACGCTCTGTTAGCGTTGGCGGCGGGGCGGGGCAGGGCGCAGGGCGTATCACTCCTCGAATGGTAATGAGCAGGATTCTCCTTGGGCCGCGGCGCCGCGGTGGGTGTGCGAGAGAGACAGACTAGGGGGGGGGGGGGAGGGCATGACTATATAGCCACTTGGTCGTGTTTTACATCGTGACATTTTGAAAGGGCTCTGGCTGGGCTGGCCTGCTTTGGAGCCGCCCCCACCCAGTCAGCCATCGAGGTTAGGTGTTAGGTGAGGTGCTCTGGGCCGCGGTGTGTTTCGACACCCGCATGTGAGTTTGTGGCCGTGGGAGCGGCACGTCTGCCTCGACGCCGGCGACCCCCTCTAGGCCCCCGTCGTGGCCCGGGTCAGCTGCCCGGCAGCGTCTTCATCTCGGCGGCCTTCGTCGTGTCGCCCTCGCCCCACTTCATTTCCTCTCAGCTCCCCGTGCCTGCCGTGCCTCGCCCTGGCATTTTGCTTTTCATTTCTTGGCATTTCCTCTTTCTCGCTCTTTCTCGCGGGGTCCCCCCTACCCCCTTTCTCTCTGTCTCTGTCATCCTCGTCATCCTCTCTGTGTCGGCTGGTGCGTGTGTTTGTGTGCGAGAGAGAGAGAGAGAGAGAGAGAGAGAGAGAGAGAGAGAGAGAGAGAGGGACACACGGCCGGTACTATCATCGATCCTTCTCTGTGTTTGTGGACACAGCCGCAGGTTGCCTGGCAACGCGGTGGTCCCCCCCCCCCCACCCCCTCCGGGCCCCCCGCATGCATAGCGTGATAACATCCATCTCCCAACGGTACTACAAGTCTGCACAGCGCTCAGCGTCCACCGCCCACCCACTCGGTACGCTTTTATGGAACACGATGCGTTGGCACCTCTCCCTCCGCCGCCCTGGTAACTGAACCCACCCCCAGCCGCGCTGTACCGCCTTGTGGAACCTACCCTCCTGCTGCCAGCGTCTGGCATAACTGACCGCGGTGTGGAGGCCACTGCCTGTGCCAACCCTCACCGCTCTACCCCAGCCAGGAATAGACTGTCGAAATTGGACCAAATCGATATCGATGGTGTCGAAATTTTGTCGAAGCTCGATTTTTTCATCGATTGTTTGAATAATCGACAAAGAAAATCGACTTCCGATACCATTTCGATATTGAGGTACATCGATTCGATATCGTTTCGACAGTCTCATCCTGGCCAGGTCACCGCCTCTACCGCGTGCCTCGCCACCAACTCCCCCCTCCCCCTCCCCCTCCCCCTCCCCACGGCCGCACCTCCTTTCGCGCGTCGCTGTCGAGAATTCCGCGCGCGGCGCGCGTCCCAAACATTTGCCCAGCCGAAAGCCCTCTTTCCTAGCTCTTCTTTGGCTGCTGCTGCTGCTGCTGCTGCTGCTGCTGCTGCTGCTGCTGCTCTGCCATGACGTCGTTGCCCTGATTAAAATTGATCCTCCTCCATTCGTCATCGTTTTCTTTCTCCCTCCCCCCCCCCCCCCCTCCCCTGTCGTGCGCGCATTTGCAGGGGGTCGTGCCGTGTGTAGTGTCTCTTGGTGTCGTCGACGGCGTCGTACCCCTCACCTTGGGCTGGCGGCCGTCGCCCTGTCCCCCGGGCTGAGTGGGGTTTGTGCATCCCCCCCCCCCCCCCCAACACACACACACACACATTCGCACAACACATTCCAGCGAGCTGAATATTGCAGGCCACCTGCCTCTTTCTTCCTCCCCTTCTCTCTGTCTTTCTCTCTTGCGCTCTCTCTCGCTCCTTTCGTTTTTTCTTTCACTCGTGCTCGCGGTCGTCTTTCATCTCTTTTCATCCTCCGTAGCAGCCCATATCTCTGCCCTTCCCCCTCTCTCTCTCTCCTCTCTACCGAGCCCCGCCCGTCTCGCAAGTTTCCGCCATCTCCGTATTTCCTGCCACCGGGGCTGGGCTCGCCGGCTTGCCGCGGAGGAGAAGGAGGGCCTCTTCCTTTCTTGCACCTTTCTCGCCCGTTCTCTTCCGATGCCGTGAAAAACCATATCCTACTGCACTTTCCGCCGGGGGAGGGAGAGAGAGAGAGGGGGGGGGGAGGAGTCGGGTACACAGCTAAGCCATGCAGCGGGAGGGAGAGAGAAGGGTGTACATTGGGCGAGGTCAGTGCCGCCGCCGCTCGGGGGAATGAATGACGGACCCCCCGCGAACAGCGGTTTCGAACACTCGGATGTCAATGAGCTGGGGGAGCTGAGCAGTTTTGTGTTGCGACGCGGGAGGGGGGGGGGGCACCCGCAGTGTGTGTGTGGGGGGGGGGGGGGGGCGCCGCCCCCTCCTTGCCGCCTTGCGCCTGCTGTGCCCTAATTTGATTAGTACCGGGAGCGCCTCTTCCATCACGATAATTAAAATAATTTTCTAGCTGGAGCAAGAGAATATGGTTTTTGGCCCGTGGAAACGTGCTGGAATAGGAGAGGGCGGGCGGGGAGGTTCTGGCGACACTTGGCAAAAAAGAGAGACAGCACGAGAGAGAGAGAGAGAGAGAGAGAGAGAGAGAGAGAGAGAGAGAGAGAGAGAGAGAGAGAGAGAGAGAGAGAGAGAGAGAGAGAGTGTGTGTGTGTGTGTGTGTGTCGGTGGCCTAAGCCCTCCCCCGGGGGGTATGGTGCTGTGCCCTGCGCTATTCTGCCTCATGACTGTTGGTGATATGGACGCCGCCGCCCGTCCCAGTCCGGCCCCGGAATCTCGTCTATAAATAACGTAACAAGGGCAAGCCGTGATGAATGCCGTGACCCGTCATGGTGTGGGGGGTGTTTTGTGACGGACGGCCGGGCCGGGCCGAGCCGACTGGCTGAGTCCGCCGGCTGAGTCCACTGTCTGAGTCCGTTGGCTGAGTCCGCTGGCTGAGCACAATGGCTGAGCCCACTGGCTGAGCCCACTGGCTGAGCCCACTGGCTGAGCCCACTGGCTGAGCCCACTGGCTGAGCCCACTGGCTGAGCCCACTGGCTGAGCCCACTGGCTGAGCCCACTGGCTGAGCCCACTGGCTGAGCCCACTGGCTGAGCCCACTGGCTGAGCCACACCGCCGCCGTGCCGGGTTCGCGTGCTCCGGTTGGCGCTGAGCCGGGAGGGTTTTGGGTGTGGGTTTGGGTTTGGTTTGGAGGGCGCAGAGGAAGCCGGGATTTGTAACACAAACGCAGTGGCGGGCGGGGCCGGGCGCGCGGGCCAAGCCCTCTGCCCTCTGCTAAGCCCTGCCCTGATCCCCCCTTTCCCGGGCCACGCCCCTCGTGGGGGGGTCTGCGCTCTCCGCGGAGGGTGTCCGTGGGGGGTCCACGTGCCCCCCCCCCCCGGTCACCATACCGGCTAACTAGGCGTAAGCAGCGCATGTGTTGATAGTGTGGTCGTTAGTGGACTCTTTTTCCGTTTTTGCTACCTACTGGCTCAGCAGCAGCGGCAGCAGCGGCCCTAGACAAGGCTCCAGGCTAGACAAGGCTCCAGGCTAGACAAGGCTCCAGGCTGGACAAGGCTCCGGCAGCTCGAGGCCCAGCTGACCCGGCCCGGTGTGCCGGAGGCGGAGTAGCCGGACGTCGGAAAACGATATTTCTTCTATCTCTCCTTTCTCTCTCCTCGCCCCACTCTCTCTGTCTCACTCGCACTCAGGGGGCGCGGCGGGCCGCTGCTGCTCTCTAGGGCCCTTCACCGCGAAAGGGTTCGAGTGCTTGTCCCCTCCCCCCGTCCCCCTTCCTCTCCCCTCTCCCTCTCCCCCTCCCCTCCCGCACCAGTTGATTTTGCACTCATCACTCGAGGGGCCCCCATCAGTAGGGCGTTCGTTACCCCCTCGGCTCGCGGGGAATCGCATACATGCACGCCACCCCGCGAGGAGCGCTGTGTGTGTGTGTGTGTGTGTGTGTGTGTGTGTGTGTGCGTGCGTGCGTGTGTGTTAGCCGTGAGCCCCCCACCCCCGCCAAATAGCCTTAATAACAGCGTGTCGGGGGTTGGCGGCATCTGGCGCGCCAGCTGAAGCTGAAACTGGAGGCGGAGGTGACGCGGTGTGGCGGTGCTGACCGCTACCACTCGCCCGGTGAAACCGCGTTGAGGCCGACATATTTTTCCTCCCCTCCCGGGCCGCTGCTGCCGCTGCTGATTGGCCGGCTGACGGACTGACGGGCTGATGTGATTGGTTGACGGCTGTTGCAGGGTTGGCGGGAGTCGCCCCGGGCCGCCGCGCCATGGCCGTGGGGCGCCTACAGCCCCCCGAGCGGCCGCGCAGCTGAGCACACAGGTATTTATTTTTGACTCTTTTTGATGCACAAGGGGGAAAAAAAGACGAATGGAGAAGTTGAAAAGAAAAAAACACACCCTTTTCGCTTTGATTATTGTTCCCCCTTTTTTTTTCCTTTTAAATATTGAAAGACTTGCCACCTCCTCGTACAAATGATATATACTATATCTTCACAATATTGAATGCACTCGATATTTCATGGATCAGTTCAAATTTCTCACCCGGAATGCGGGTTGATTGATCACTTTTTGATCGACTCATTTTTTTTTAAATATTTTATATCGTTCGTCTAATTCTTTTTTTTTACTCGTCGAGCACATCGATGAAACGAAGACACTGCCTTGCATGCAGTTCTGTGGGTTCGTGGCTTTTCACTCGGCCAAACCCCTTTCTGTCCTCGTTTCCTCGACGTACAGTACATTGACTGCTGATTAGTTGGAGCTGGATGTTTTAGTACTATCCAGCTTGACAGTAGCGTAACTAGCTTTGGCACACTTTTTTATATAGCCTTCGATGTGTTAGCACGTTGCTCTACACTTGATAATTTTAATCTAAAAACAATAAAATCAAACAAAAACGTAACCTTGATCCTCCGTATAACTAAACTCGAATCATATTGATTACCTTAAACATCCTTTCAAACTCGTTCGTATTCGGAAGGCAAACTTAATTTAACGTTGGTGGGCCTGGCCCGCAGGTGTGAGCAGCCGAAGTAGGAGCAGCCATGCAGCTCGCGATGTCAAACCCCCAGCTGGTGGACCAGTGCTTGTGAGTCCCGGAGTCTTCTTAGATCTAGTGTCGAGTGCTCTTTAAGCCTTGGTTTCTCTTTGCGCACTTGGTTTCCACCTCAGTGCTGACTATTTCTCGGAGACTAACTGTTGTTATTTTGGTCCCGAAAACTGTGTAATTGGATTATAATTTGCTGGAAGTAGGGAACCTTCCTCTGTAGAACGTATCTGTAGTAAAACAAATTGCTAGAGTGGTAAAAGTAAAACAAATATGTAAATAGATATACCGTTTTGACAAAAGTAGTGGCGTAAATTGATCTCGAAAGGCGATTTTTCTGCTGCCGTCGCCATAAATGTACATTTTAAAAATGCTTCTCCGTTTGCATAAAAATACCAACTAAAGTTTAGGTTAAAAAAAAGTAAATGGTTTCTGATTATTATTTTTTCCGGACGACGGTTTTTTGCCAACCCTGCCTGCATGATACAGCTATTCTGTCGACTGACACTGCATGTGGCTACGAAACGGCAACCATCCCACTTCAAAAATGAATACCCGAAAACAATTTCGAATATCGAATTGTGGGAATGAGGCATAAATATACTTTCGCCAAGGCCGCGCCACGACAGCTCTCCGCTTCGCCTCTCCCCCGCTTTGGTAGTCGTAACGTCATGACGCAGAGTTCTTGTGTGGCGTCTATACAGCTTAAATAGTGTGTGATGTGTTGGCTAAGTAGATGAGTGAGAACACCGTGTCCCCGCTATGTGTGGCCGTGCCGTGCCGTGCCGTGCCTGGCCGTGTGCCGTGCTGTCTGGCTCATGTGTTGTGCTTTCCCGTGGCGCAGGCTGGTGAACCGGCGTGTGGAGCAGCGACAGGAGCACAGCATCACTCGTACCGAGATTACGCAGCAGAGGTACATCAGCCGGAATGTTTTTTGCCATTTTTCATCCTTACTTCATTTTGTTGGTTGTTGTTTTTTTTTGTTGATTTTTTTTTCGCCTGCGGAATGGAGTGTGTATTTGCCGTTGAGGCCAATTTTTTTTGTTGTTGGTGATTTTTCTTTTTAAACGATAGTGTTGATGTAGCGTTGCCATTTTTTTCTGTTCTTTTAAAAAACGTAGTTTTTCCGTGTTTTTTTTTGTGCATTTTCACTGTTTTTCTTGTTTTCTCTCTCTTTTGCTGTGTTCGCGTCGTACTCGGTTAGTGCGCCGCGGAGCGGCCCTGTGAATGGCTATTGATTAGGCCGTATACTAGTTTTATTTTAGGGGTGGAGCCGTGCTCATGGCTCTGCCGACTCTGCCCGTGGCAGCGCGTGCTGGAGGGAGTGAGTGAGTGAGTTCGACGCCAGATTCGTCTTTTATGCCACTTTTACGCGCGCGTGGCCGGGTCCTTCCTAGCCTAGAGAGCTCTTCAGCGCGACGCTCGGATTTTTATTTTTCTTCCTCCCCACTGCTTCCCCCATTTTCTACACTTCCTGCGAATGGTGTAGGTGGGCGCGCACGCGCTGGCGGGGGAGGCTCTGAACGTTTCTTGTAAGGAGGAGTTCTTGTTGCACGGAGAAAACAGATAAGTGGTCGCAACTAATTTTTAAGATAATTTTCAGACTTCAAATTTTTGTTGGAAGGACGAAAATTTTTGTTCGGAGGACGAAAATTTTGTTAGGGGAACTAAATTTTAGTTGCACCAACGAAACGTTACTTGCTCCAACAAAGAGTTTCGTGTCGGGTACTGAACAAATTGAATTTACTGCTTATCTGAAAATCAACTCAAAAATTAGTTATGCGACCACTAATCTTTTCTCTCCGTGTATTTATCCGCGGAATGGTGATAACATCCCCTTGCATGGCATCCTCTGTTACGACGTCTCTGTAGTGTGACTGTTGTGTAGCGTAGCTGGAAGCTCCTGTAGTGTGCGTAGCTGTAGTGCCGTCCGTGAGTCATGCCCGCCCGCCGCTCCCCTCCTCGGTGCCCGCGAATAGCTTCGCCTGGCATCGCCTGGCATCGCCTACATCGGCTACAGTTACAGGGGTTCGATCCCCCGGCCGGCTCCCCCCGTCGCCTCGGTCCGATAGGGCTTCGCAATCTCTCCCCCGCCCCGCCCCGCCCCGCCCCGCCCCGCGCACCTCCTCTGCTGCTCATTTCCTAAAGTAAGTGGGGCCACTGCTTCCCTAATTGTTGGCAATCTCTTGGCCTCAGGCTCTCTGCTGGCTGGGCGCGATGGTGTCGACCGGACCCTGTGTGTGTGAGAGAGAGAGAGAGAGAGAGAGAGAGAGAGAGAGAGAGAGAGAGAGAGAGAGAGAGAGAGAGAGAGAGAGAGGTGCCGTGCCGGCCTTTGTATGGGGTGGGACAAGGACGGGGCTGCTGCTGGCTGCTGCTCGATGCCGGAGTGACTGCTGCTGATGCCAGGCGCCCATGTTGTGCATGTCCCATTGTTTTGTCGGGCGACAGGCGAAGGATTGTCAACCGAACATGGCGTGTGCATGCTGAGAGCAGACGTGTCACACGACTAAATTCAATTCAATAGGTGCGGGAAGTTGTTTTGAAATCTGGGCCCAACGCGTGGCTCGCTCGGGGCGTTAGGGCTGTAATATCCTAAATAAAATGTAAGCAGATTCTGATTTATTTTCATGTGGCGTTGGTGGGGATACCGCAGGGGGGGACACCACGGGGCACTACGGGGGCACCACGGGGACATGTCGAGTGGGTCACTCGTTTGCGTGTGCTTTGATGTGAGCAGTAGACGTGTTATGTGCATCGATGGCACTGTCGCTGTCACGCGCAGCCGCGTCACCGAAGCTCGACACTCTCGTCTGTTTGTACATTTTCTTATTCATTTTCTCATTCATTCATTTCACACCCCAAAAAATGTCCCTCTGATTTGGCACGTAAAAATAAGGTATTGATAACATTATGGACAAAGGACATGTTTTGGATTTTTTAACTTTTCGGGATTTGAACCACGCCCCGGTCCGCGCCTTTTATTGTTGCTGTTGCTGTCGGGTCATGGCCGTGACACGCGGAGGGACACGGACACGGCACGCGGCGCCACGCCCCAGCGGAAGCCACTCCAGCTGCGATGTGCCGGACCGCACCGGCCGGGCCCCGGCCCGGGCCCCACTGTGACAGGCCGGAAGGCGCGGAACTCTTCCTGCCCGCCCCTACTGAATAGCGCAACATTCATGGCTTTCTGACCGAGTTTCCAAGTGTCACTCCTCTTCCCCACTCGAGAGAGGGAAAAATAATGGGGGACGACCGCGTCATATTAAAAAATCACGAGATTTTAGAGTCTGCTGCTGCTGCTGCTGCTGCTGCTGTTGCTGCTGCTGGCTGAGCCGGTTGGGCGGAAGGAAATCGTTGAAAATGCCGAGGAATGTCAAAACTTTTTTTCCTTTTTTTTCCGAATTCCAGTGCTTTTACCTGGGCACACGCCGTTACTCCGCTCCGCGCACGCGCTGGTGTTGCTGCTGTAGCAAACTCAATCACCATCTGCGACGTTTCAATTTGTCGTCCGCGTGCCGCGTGTCCCGGCCGTGTCCCGGCCGTGTCCCGGCCGTGGCGGTGTGCCTCCTGGTTCTGCTCTATTTCCGACACGGCGCGGTGTGGCTGGCCGTTTATGCCTGTTTTCCGGATCGTAAATTCGCTGTTGAATGCATCGGATGGCGCTGCGGGGGGCGCTGCTGCGGGGGGCGCTGCTGCGGGGGGCGCTGCTGCGGGGGCGCTGCGGGGGGCGCTGCTGCGGGGGGCGCTGCTGCGGGGGGCGCTGCTGTGGGGGCGCTGCTGCGGGGGCGCTGCTGCGGGGGCGCTGCTGCGGGGGGCGCTGCTGCGGGGGGCGCTGCTGCGGGGGGCGCTGCTGTGGGGGGCGCTGCTGCTGGGGGCGCTGCTGCGGGGGGCGCTGCTGCGGGGGGCGCTGCTGCTGGGGGGCTGCGGGCGGCCACCACCAAACGGCCCGGCGGAATTTGTCGTTTCGTTTATTGGACGACGGCGACAACCCCGCCCTGTTCGTGTGTGTGTGCGCGCGTGTGTACGGCAATGTGCATGTTGTGTTAATTGCATACGTTTTGCGAGTCCATACAGACGTCGTGCGCCGTAATGTTTTGTCATCGCTCGGTGTGGGCGTGAGTGTGTTGTTGTGTAGGTTAGAACACACAGTGTGTTACACAATTAAAAGAGACCGGGCTCTGACATTTATTTTTCCCGTTGGCTACGGAATCCCCGCCCCGTTTTATTTAATGCATGTCGTATGAATCCGAATCGGATTATTTGTAAAGTTCTGAATTTTGCTGTAAGTGTGTAGAGGCACAGCACAGGAGTGTGTGTGGCTGGTCGGCTCTGCGGACTCACGGAGGACTCGGTTTTGTGTGTTGCAGGAGAGTGCTCCAGGAGGACATGCCGCAGTACACCACGTGAGTATCCTGCAGTATTATTATTTTTTATTTGTTTAAAAAAACAAAATTCATTGTATATTTTCCCATATTGCCCGCAGCGGGCGAGGGTAAGTCTGGTTTTGCGTGCTGTGGGACGCAAAAGTCTGAAAGTTTCCGATCTCTGTAAAGTCATAGAATTCGCTATCGCATCGGGCCACACTCTCTGTGTCTCCTTTGCATTTCGACTTCTGATTTGCACGGTGGCGGCGAGTTGTTAGGTTCTTTGGTTTGTTTGTTTGCTTTTTTTCTCTCGCTAATTGGAAACGTTCCTCCCTTCCCCCATCTGTGTTGGCAGGCTGTTTGGCCCCGCTAACCGGACCTTTCCGTTTTGTTTCCGATAATGCATTCTGCGCGCCCTGGCAATGTGGGGGAGACAGAGAGAGAGAGAGAGAGAGAGAGAGAGAGAGAGAGAGAGAGAGAGAGAGAGAGAGAGAGAGAGAGAGAGAGAGAGAGAGAGGGACGGTAGGGAGAGAGCAGCGAGAGAGACGGAGGGAGCTGGGCTGGCCGGGTAAGGCGCGGCCTCGCAGAAGTAGAAGTCTATTCCGGGGGGCGCGCGTCACTTGCAATGACATTTCGGCGGTCGCGTCCGCTCCGACTGGCTCCGACCGGCCCCGACCCCCCCCCGTGTGGACAGCAGCCGGGAGGGAGGGCGGGAGCAGCGGGAACCAGCCAGCCAGCAGCTTCCTTCCTCGCGCCTCTTGCCTCTTTTATTGCCGGCCCAAGTAATTCCTTCCCTTCACCTAAGTCGAAGCAGATCCCAAGTAATTCCCAACTTCTCACTCCTTTTCCCTCTCTCTCCGCGTCACTTCGGTTCCCTTTCACCCCGCCTTCCTCCACCCCATGTGCCCGCGCCTTTCTTCGAGCAAGAGGCCTAACCCAGCGCCCAGCCGCTGCCCATCCCTACCCTCTTCTCTGCCGCACACCAACTCTCTCTCTCTCTCTCTCTCTCTCTCTCTCTCTCTCTCTCTCTCTCTCTCTCTCTCTCTCTCTCTCTCTCTCTCTCTCTCTCTCTTTTCCGCCTAGTCCCCGTCGTGTACATCTGTTTTTCTGCCCCTCTCTCCCCCCGTCGACGCTGATTCTTCGTTTTCCTTCCTCGGTCGGTTTCAATTTTTTTTATTTTTCTTCATCATGGTCGTCATCGTTTTGTACGGCATCTTGCTCATGTCGATTTTTTGTCCGGGGGAAGAAAAGGAGAAGGAGGGGGGGGGGGGGAGGATTTGTGTTTTTGATAGGCTTGAAGAGAAGGAGAAATATTGGAACGAAGAATTGCGGAACGCTGTGAGAGGCCGAAGCAGAGAGAGTATGTGCCTGTAATAATAGCAGAAGTATTGACCGTGCGGTGGGCGCCGTCGGGGGCGCCGATGAAATGGGGGGGGGGGGGGGGGGGGCAGACCGAAGCGGATATCCCTGGAGGGGGGAGGGAAGGGGGTAGACAGAGTCAGCTACGAAGATGCATCGCCACTGTCCTGGTCCCTGTCGGCCCGGCCCGGGTTCCCAGGCAGTGTATCTCTCTGCTGCATCGCGCGGTTCGCCGCACGGCGGCGCTGCTGCCGGCCAAAGTCCCGTCGCTTTTTGCAACAGCAGCAGCAGCAGCAGCTGCCGCCGCCGGGGGCTGTCTCCCCCCCCCCTCCCCCTTTTCCCTTCCTCCAAAAGGGTCGGGAGCCTCGCGACCTGCATTGCTGAACGGGTGGCCGCCGCCGAGCCGGCCGCCCCCGAGCGCCTGCGAAGTGAGGGTAGGCAAACCCGCCGCGCTCCGGTGCCGCGCGGGCCCACCGACGTGCCTACCTCCCCGGCGCGCACCGCAGCAACCGCCGTGTTGTCACTGCTGCTGCTGCTGCTGCTGCTGCTGCTGCTGCTGCTGCTGCTGCTGCTGCTGCTGCTGCTGCTGCTGCTGCTGCTGCTGCTGCTGAATATGACTTTTATTTGCAACCAATCGGCGAGAGGCTCTCTGCTGGGTGGGGGTCGTGAGCTGAGGAGAGCGGCGGCGGTGGACGTGTCCGAGATGGCAATGTCCGTGTCCTCCATGGGGGAGCGGGAGCGGGGAGGGAGATCCGTTGTTAGATTGCAGCAGCCAAGTGGCGGCCAGATTTGCCTCTCTCTCTCTCTCTCTCTCTCTCTCTCTCTCTCTCTCTCTCTCTCTCTCTCTCTCTCTCTCTCTCTCTCTCTCTCTCTCTCTCTCTCTCTCTCTCTCTTGCTCTATCCCTGCCACCCCCCCTCCTCCCCTCTCTCTCCCTCTCTCTCGCGCGCTCCATCCATCTCGCTCCTTCCGACTGCTCCTTCCCGTGCCCCCTCGGGGGTGATGGTGATCCAGCGCCGCTTATCTTAATCACCGTGTTACATTTTATTCGTCATTAACATTCATTAATAACCCGCGGCAGCGCCTACGTTTTTCTCTCAGTCTTTTTTTAAATTAGGCTCGTCGGATTAGTAATTTACTACGACGCGGATATGCCTCGGTGTAATCTATCCATCCATCTATCTATCTATCCAGCCATCTATCCTTCTGGTCTGAGAGTTGTAACTAGTTTGGCACACTTAATTTTCATCCCTTCCCGCGTCGCCGTGCTGTGTGTGGGTTCGTGTGTTTCGTGATTGCGTCGGGATGGCGCGGGTCGTGGAGGGGCTGGGCTTTGGCGGGGGTGCGAGGGGGACGGAGGGAGCGGGGAGGCAAGTGCGAGAAGGAAAGAGGAGGGGGAGACGGACCTGACGTCGGTCGCAACTCTTGGCAAAGTTTTTGAACAGAAGGCAGGCGGGACGTGGCGCCCACAGCGGGGGCTGGGCCGGGCTGTGGGGTGTGGTGTGGGCTCGGGAGAACGAGAACGTGACCGTCTCTGTTGTCTCTTCCTAGCACCCCTCTCTTTCCCCCCGCTCTCTCTCGATTGGCGATCAGAATTTGACTTGGTGGCAAGTTGTATTGCTTTTGGTTTGGTTTGGGGGCGGGGCGGGCCGGGGCTGTGGGTCCCCCTCCCGCTGGGCCGGCCGCCGCCCTTACGCACCGCACCAGACGGAGATAGACGACTTGTGCGTGTGACGGCTGTCCTTGTCTTTCCTGCTCTGCGAGGAGAGACGAGTTAACATGTAGTTCCGTACCTGAAGACTCGTCAGGAAAATTTTAATGTTTCCGAAAAAAATAAAAATAACTGGAGCCTCCATTGCTCGGGGGCGTTTCTCGTGAACTCATTGGCTGATTTCTTGTCTTGGTTTGCATTTTCGATAATGTGTTTAGTTTTCTTATCGTAACCTTGTCTGTCTCTCTCTGTTGCAGCGGCCAGCCCGAGCTGCAGTCGGTCCCCCCCACCAACGGGCATGTGACGGGCCCCGAGGGGCCGCTCCCAATGTCCGTGCCAGCGGACGCCACGCTCGTCTCGCGCACGCAGAAGCAGCAGACGACGCAGCAGGTGAGTGACTACTAGCAGACGACACGACGTGTTAACGACACAGCAGGTGACTACTAGCAGAC
This sequence comes from Odontothrips loti, assembly GCA_038380765.1. Classification (NCBI taxonomy): domain Eukaryota; kingdom Metazoa; phylum Arthropoda; class Insecta; order Thysanoptera; family Thripidae; genus Odontothrips; species Odontothrips loti. The sequence continues at coordinate 7,003,189 of CM076255.1, forward strand.
GACACGACGTGTTGACGACACAGCAGGTGACTACTAGCAGACGACACGACGTGCAGACGACGCAGCTGGTGAGTGACTAGCAGACGACACGACGTGCAGACAACGCAGCAGGTGCCTACTAGCAGACGACACGACGTGCAGACAACGCAGCAGGTGCCTACTAGCAGACGACATGACGTGCAGACGACGCAGCTGGTGAGTGACTACTAGCACACGACACGACGTGCAGACAACGCAGCAGGTGCCTACTAGCAGACGACACAACGTGCGGACTACTTTTCGACGATTTTCGACGCTCGCGGTCGACGGCTTTCCGTCGACTTTCGCCGCCGACCTTCTGCGGATTCCGGTCGAATTTCCGATGGCAAAACCCGGAGCAGTGTACGTGATGGGACGGTAAAAGAGCGGAGCAGTTACACTGTAATAAAAAGGGACGCGAGGGGCCGGGTGCCTGCCGGCCTGCCGGGGAGCAAGGTGGATAAAATGGTTGTGGGGAAGCGATGATATCAAAGAAGGGCCGGGGGGGGGGGGGGGGGGTTCAAGTTATGAAGGGTTGTAAAAGGTGTGTGCAGGGTGGCGGGCGCTCGAGGGGGTGGTTTGAAGTGATGGGACGTTGGATCTCAAAGGGGAGGGGGTGAGGAGGGGGTGGAGTGGGGGTTGGATCCCCTCACAATAAGTCCCGAACGCACACGCGCGCGCCCAGAGGTCGTGGGAACAACGGCAAGTGCCCACAGAGATTTGTTGATTTTTTTATGATTATTTTTTTCTTCTTTTTCAACCGCTAACTTTCCGCACGTTTCGTTTCTTCCCTTTTTTGTGTAACAGTATATCAAGATGGGGCGATGGCCTAAGGGGGGGGGGGGGGGGGGGTGTATGCCACCCTCGCGCTTCTCCTATAGAAAAAAATCCGAAAGTTTTTGAATGAGAACTGTGTACTTTTGGTAAGTGGTGCACGGTGGGTAGCAGGTGTGCGGGCTCAGCCGTGCCCCCCCCCTCCCCCTGTATGGCACGGGTTATCTTATTCATGGGAACTGTCCGATCGGAAAAGAATGATGGTTAACACATTGGCGCTGCTGCGCTACAATTTGAGGTGAAAAGTGGGTGTGACGCACAGAACCAACAAAAAGTGAAAGAAAGAAAAAAAAAAAGGTGGAAAAAAGGGACAGCGAGGCCTTTTGAAATTTTTCGCCCCCGCGAAACTTTTCTCCGCGATAAAAACGTGTGAAATATTCAAATGTTAAATGTTGTTTTTGTTTTCTCCCCGTCCCGCTCCTCGTGTACCCTACTGTGGAGAAAGAGAAAGAGAGAGATAAAAACGACATGGGCTTGGGTAAACACGTGACGTTGGGCTGACCTCACATGCCCTCAAAGTACGTAGCCCCCGTCTCCCGCCACCGCTGCAGCCCCGTTTGGCGAACCGTGGCGAATATGGAGGGGGAGAGGTGGGGGTGTCTCAACTTGTGCCGGAGGAGGAGGGGGGGGGAGGGGAGTTGGTTTCAAACTTGGCCCCTTTGGAAATGGGCTGGCAAGCAAAAGGAGGGGGTGGGGGGTGACGAGCCCCCTCCCCCTTTTCCCCTGCTCTTATATTGTTATGAAGTTGCAGCCCCGGGCGGTGCGGGGCTCCGGGCTCCGGCTGCTGATGCTGCTGATGGTGATGGTCCCTGTCGTGTCCAATACGGGCCGTTGGCCACCCGCCGATCTTGTTGTCGCTCGGGGCATACAGCCTCGGAAACGAAAATAATAAACAAAATAAAAAATTGTTTAAGAAATAAAATTGAGGGGGAAAATGGTGATACAGCGCGCGCGAAAAGTATCGGAATTATCGCCGGTGGGGCTGTAAGTTGGGGAGGAGAAATAAAAAAAGAGACAGAGAGGAAAAAAAAACTCGTGCCGGTATTTGAACCCGATGACGCGCATGTCTTGGCCCCTGCCATTCTTGCGGGTTGTGTTTTGGCTCGGAGGGAACTCGGCGGCCTGGAGGGGCTGGAGGGATACCGCGCTCCATCGACTTGAGGCTTCTCCGGAGGGGGTGAGGAGGGGGGGGGGGGGGAATTGTTTGGAAACCGCTACCTGTCTGTGCGATATCGTCCTGTTAGCGCATCATCGACATCTCTCTCTCTCTCTCTCTCTCTCTCTCTCTCTCTCTCTCTCTCTCTCTCTCTCTCTCTCTCTCTCTCTCTCTCTCTCCCCCCCACCCCGCTGTCTCTCTCTCGCTGTGTCATTCATGACGTCGCAGCGCTCGTCCCGACTCGACGGCGCCCCTGGTAATGGCTGGGCGATACGTGCATCGAATCGCCCTGCCGCCGCGTGTGTGTGTGAGAGAGACGGATACACGCACCGACCGGACAGACAGAGAGAGAGGGGAGTGATGGAGATGGAGAGATGATCCCTCAAGTTTTCCCCGCACCCCAGCCCAGCCCAACCCTGTCCGCTCCGGGCGGGTGGAATGGATGCACTGCGGTGCAGCTGCGTGGGAGCGAGAGAGACCGCACCAGTCCGATTCATATTTGTTTTCTCTCCCTCACATTTCTCTTCTGTTCGTCGCTTTACTTTTGCTCCCTGGTCTCTCTCTCTCTCTCTCTCTCTCTCTCTCTCTCTCTCTCTCTCTCTCTCTCTCTCTCTCTCTCTCTCTCTCTCTCTCTCTCTCTCTCTCTCTCTCTCTCTGCCGGGGGCTGTTTGTCGGTGAGGCTGGGGGTCGGCCTGGTGGGAGTTGTGCCGCGCAGACCTGGCTGGCTGCGGTGGCTGCGGTAGCTGCGGCTGGCTATGGCCGTGTGCGGAGCCAATCGAGTATCGATGTTTGAGTTTCCGTGCGGTGTCCGGCAGGGTACACAACGAGGCCGGCAGGGGAGGGTAGTGACCGTCTGGGGCAGCAGCAGCAGCAGCAGCAGCAGCAACAGCAGCAGCAGCAGCAGCAGCAGCAGCAGCAGCAGCAGCAGCAGCAGCAGCAGCAGCAGCAGCAGCAGTAGCAGCAGCAGCAGCAGCAGAGGTCCTTGCAGTTCGCCGATGAGCACACGGGTGGTGCTGGTGTCCGTAACGGGGCCCGCTCCCCGGCGGCGCTACCAATCGGAAGAAATAATTGATGCCCTCCAGGGACCCCCCCCCCCCCCCCCTTTTTTTTTCTCCCTCCTCCGTGCGATCGCCTTTCGTCCGACCCTCCGCTCCCTCCCTTCTGACCAATGGCGAGGCTCGAACGCGATTGGCTGACCGACTGGACATGGACACGGTAGCGGTAGTGCCATAGTGTGCCTATGCTGGCTATGCTGCTGCTGCTGCTGCTGCTGCTGCTGGGTCGTAACTCAACTCCCCTGCGTCTGCCGGCGGACCGTGCGCCGTGTGTGGCTTTGGCCGAGGTTCGGGTTCGAATACTCTGGCAGCAAGCACGCTTTTTTTTTTCTCGTATGTTTTGGGGTTTTGGGGCAGGTGGCTGCTATACGTGTGTCGCTGTAATGTGGGCGTGTTTTCCGCTCTGAGTCTTCTTGTGTGCGACTCGGCTCTCACAGTACGAACCGAGGAGAGGGAAAGAGAGAGAGAGAGAGAGAGAGAGAGAGAGAGAGAGAGAGAGAGAGAGAGAGAGAGAGAGAGAGAGAGAGAGATAGAGAGAGGTCGTCAACTTGCGAAAGAAGGCCCTCCTCTCCCACCACCCCTTACTCCCACCCCCTTTTTTTCCTCCCCGCGTCATTGGCCGTGGTCCCGCTCGTGTGGAGGGCGGAGGACTCACAGCGGGCGGTGCAGACAGCCCCCCCCCCACCCCCCAGTACAGAGTTTGGCGTTGTTGCAGCCGATGGACCGCGACGCGGTGCGATGCAGCGGCATGACATGAAAAATGACAATCATAAGGGGGGGGGGGGTTCCTGCAGTTGCGTCCTGCTTTTTCTATCGGATCGCTTGGGGATAGGGAGGGACCGCAGGGTGGGGGGGGGGGGGGGACGGCTGTCCGTTTGAACTGGGCGTCTGTGTCGCAGTGGCGTCGGTCCGAGAGGGTTGGCGGGTGGGCAGGCAGAGGTCTGGGCTGTGTCCAGCCCCCCCCCCCTCCCCCTCCTCCCCCCGGGGCCCCCTTGGGCCCCACGGACCCCACCGGACCGACCGATTCTATTTGCATGCTCCACGAACGCCTCCCAGCGACAGACCCAGCAGTCCCTTTTCTCGAATACTGTAGTGGTGGTGGTGGTGGGGGGAGCTGTGGAGAAAGAGAGAGAGAGAGGGGAGATGGTAAATGAGACCGCGACAACAGTCAGTTGCTCGATCGCGATCGTTGTAATAATGGGACTTGGTCAAGTAGTTGTTGGGGGGGGGGGGGGGGGGTCCACTTAGACACACTTAGTCACGCCCCATGCACGCTAGGCGCCGCTAGGCTCGGCTAGACTAGACCCCCTGTGGCTGGTCAGTTTTGTAGCGTCACTCCCCACCAGAGCTGCCCACCCCTCCACACTTTTCTCGTCTCTCTTGATTTTTTTTCGCACTCCATAATCATGGCAGGTCCTCTCTCTCTCTCGTTTTCCCTGTCCCTCTCACTCCCATCCCCGAGGTCCGCTGCTGCTGCTGCCGCTGCTGCTGCTCGTTGGGGGGCAAGGCACTGGCTGCCAAATTGCGACTGCCTCCTCCCTCCGAGTTGTGCCCCCATCCTAACCCCACCCCCTCATCAAGGCCCCACCCTTGCCACGGGGATTGCGACTCTCTCTCTCTCTCTCTCTCTCTCTCTCTCTCTCTCTCTCTCTCTCTCTCTCTCTCTCTCTCTCTCTCTCTCTCCCTCCCTCCCTCCCTCTTTCTCTCTCCCCCTCCCCCCCCCTCTCTCCCTCCTTCTCGCAGACGGAACGGTCATAGTCGGGTCTTGGAATCTTCATCACGGCGTGTCGGCGTGCGCGTCTCAGTGTGTACACGGACCGAAATTTTAGTTGGGGGGAGGGGGTGAGGGGGTGAGGGGGTGTCTCCAGGGAGAGGAGGGGAGGAATGCTGCGATTGGATTTATCGGAAAGACGTGCTGTGCGTCCCGGGGCTGACCAGCTTAAATGCGCGCCGAGGTCCCCTAAGGGGTGGGTTGGGAGTGGGGGAGGGTCCCGAGGGGTTGGCTGGGTGCCATCCTACACATCCCCCTGCCTGTTTTCATGACCAGGATGCCGACGTTGACGTGTTGCAGGTGACGACGGTGACCAAGGTGGTGCGAGAGGTGCACGCCGTGGGCCCGGACGGCCAGCCCGTGGACTATGTGCCCATGCCTGCCGGCTACGGCTACCACATGGCAGGGTCGGGCCCCATCCAGGAGCCCTACCCTAACGCGGACACGGGTGAGTGCTGCTGCTGCTGCTGCTGCTGCTGCTGCTGCTGCTGCTGCTGCTGCCGCCGCGGTGGACACCGAGTCCGAGCCGTAGACGGAGTCGAATAGAACGCGCTCATCGCCACTGTTTCTCTCATTATTATTTCTCTTTATTTTTTTTCGTTACGTCTGAATTGCTGCTTCTTTTTTAATTTCATGTTTCTTTTGTTCTCGTTTTACCATTATTTTGTTTTATTTGTTTTCCCCACCAAGACCACACCCTACCACTCCCATACCCAGTCATCCCTTGCCCCTGAAACCCTTCACCAACCAACCAACCCTCCAACAACATCCCTCTCCGCAATTTTTTTTTTCCCCTAGCCAATCGCAGAGAGGAGGAGTCTTCGACTGCTTCATCGCCGCCGAGACAGAATTTTTTTTTTAAACAGTATTTTTTTTGTATTTTTTTTTCTCTATCTAGCTCGGCACTTCCCCGGCGACCCCTACCGCCCGTCGTACGCGGACTATGAACACTACCCGGCGTACGGCAATGCTCACAGCCAGTACGGCGTGTACGGCGACGCCTCCAACTATGCCGAGCAGCCCCCCTACGGGGCCCCCTATGGGGGGCTCGGCGACCGCCCCCCAACTCCACCCTCGCCGTCCGAGCGCAGCGACTCGCCCCCGCCCCAGCAGCACGGTGAGGATCCTAAGGGGGGCCCCCCCTGTGTGCTCTCTCGCACCCCCTCCCCTCTAAGTGTGCTCTCTCGCACCCCCTCCCCTCTAAGTGTGCTCTCTCGCACCCCTCACCCTCGAGCCCGGCTATCGCATGCGGAGCGTGCCACCTGTAATGCACCCTCACCTTTACACCGCTACCCATCCGACCCGTCCTCTGTGCGCGGGTACCGCGGGTACTCCCTGCCGCTAACTGACCAGAGCTACTAACCGCTAAGTGTGTCCTTCCCCCCCCCCCCCCGTCCCTCCTTCCCCCGGAGGAAAGAGTTGTGAGGGCTCTTGCCGCGTGTCCTCCGGTGTCTTCCCGCCCCCGCCCCGCCCCGCTGCTCCCCTAATTTCCTTGCTCTCTAATTTGTGGCCCCACGGCGACGCGGGCTCCGAGTTTGAGCCGGCTACTTACGGTGTGTGGACCCGGGGATGAGGCGGACAAAAGAAAAATGTGTCTCGTTCTCCACCACCACCGTTCGGAGGAAGGTTTTATGCTGCTGACCCTGCGTCGTCCTTGTAAAAATATTTTCTACCCCATCCCCTTATTGGCTTGCCAAAAAAATTACAAGTGTCTGGATCCTTATTTTTCATTTTCGTTTTCATTTTTTACTCTTTTGATTTTCCACTTTTCGTTCCAAAATTTTTCATTATTTTTTTCAAAATTTATTGCAATTTTATTTTTCATGAAATTCGTGCATTACTTTTGTTACAAACCTTTCTCTGCTTTCCCTCTGTGTGTGTGTGTGTGCGTGTATGTGTGGTAGAGACGCTGAGGGGTCGTCCATTTATAACGTCACGTTCCGCATCACGGGCCGTCACGGGATTCTTGGACGTCGCCATGGACGCGTGCTGTAGAAGTGTTAGTGATCCGCACAGCGTAGACTCCGTAGACGCAGGGCGCCGTGCGGGGTAGGCAGCCGGCTGGCGGCGCTGCGTGGCGGGCCTGCCTACCCGGCACGGGGCTCGGCCCGCTGCCACCGGCTGCCACCGGCTGCCACGCCCCCCGCCGAATGGTATATAAACACGGTGTAATGCCACAGGCAGGAGACGTAGCCGCCCAGCGCTGTGCCGAGCGGCCCCGGTGCTCTTGTGGTCCCCCCACGGTAATTTTGATAGCGCAAAGGAGTCGCGGCCTGCTGGCCACCACTTTAGTAATCAGCGTAGCAATCATCATGAGTAATCACCGTCATCAACATCATCATCAAGGGGCTCCGCAGGGCTTTTCTTTTTCTTTTCTTTTTTTTTCAAACCGTGTGGTAGTACATAGTCGTTTTTTTTAAGTTTTTTTTTTCCGCTGATACTGCGAGAAATCAGCGTGGGTGTTAATATTATTTTCCTCACGGTAATCAGGTCACCCACGTCAGAGAGTCTCTCTGAGGGAGGTCTGTTGCGTCGCTGGTAAGTGCGCGACGTGGGGGGAGGGGGGGGGGAGGGTACGTACTGGCTGCCATTATCCAAGTTGGCTCTTAGATTCGAAAGCAACCTTTTTCTTTTTTCCGTTTTTTTCCTTCCTTTTGGAGGACGGACTGTCGGGAAATGCGGAGTTTTGTTGTTTAGATCGAGTTTCCGGCAGTTGCCACGAAGACGGGGGGAGGGGGGCGGGCAGAAAGAAGAAGAGGAAGAGGTCGTAGGGGGAGGACGCTGTCGTGGCTCTCTCTCGCTCTCGCAGTGTGTGTCGGACGGCCGGACGGTGGTGTCACGCCAATGACGTCCCGTTCCGTTGTGCGGACCGCCGGCGACAGAGATGGCAGCCGCTAAAACCGCCGCTGCCGCCGCCACCGTTTAGGCCCCTCTTGTCCGGGAGACGAAGAGAGAGGGAGGGCGAGAGAGAGAGAGGGCGGATGTGGGGGACAAAAGCAGCACTCGATGGCCCTATTTGCATATGCAAGGAGCGACTACGGCCCAGAGACAGAGCGCTCCCCCTCGCCTCTTCCCTCTCTCTTTCTCTCACTTGCCTCCACGAGGACAAATTATGCAATGAGGAAGTGCTTAGTTGATCCTGTGATTGAGCTCCCTGTGTGCCCTCCCCTCCCCCTCTTCCTGTGGTCTCTTTCTGTCTCCCTCCCTCTTAGGGCCTCCCGCCCGGAGTCGCGGAGCGGAAAGGTACTAGAGAGAGAGACAGAGAGAGAGAGAGAGACGCGTCCGTTTTCCGGTCGACTGGCTCCCCTCGTCGGCTGCTGTTCTCTCACTCTTTCTGTGCCCCCTATCTCACTCTCTCTCTCTCTCTCTCTCTCTCTCGCGCGCGCCCGCACTCGCGCAGCGCACCTCAGTGCCATGATCCGTGTGCATAGAGTAGTAGCTGTGTGTGTGTGAGAGTGAGTGAGTTTGCTGCAAGCAAACTCGAGGGGGGGGGAGAGGAGAGAGAGAGAGAGAGAGAGAGAGAGAGAGAGAGAGAGAGAGAGAGAGAGAGAGAGAGAGAGAGAGAGAGAGAGAGAGAGAGAGAGAGGCAGACGAGTCGGTTGGGAATCACGACGGTTAATATTCCATTAAGGCCGCGGGTTCGAGTACTATTGCAGCTATCAGCGTGGGAAGACTGGAAAGGTGTTGGGATTGGGTAAGGGAGGTGGGGGGGGGGGGGGGGGGCATGAGGAAGGGTCAGGGTTTGTTGTTTGTTGGGTCTGTTGTGGGCTCCGCCCACCAGCCCCAGGGCGGAGGCCCCCGGGGGGGCAGCCGGGGCAGGGCCGGGCAGGGCAGGTAGTATCCCGTTTCGGGCGGGCCTGGCTCCGTTTCAGGACCTCCAGGACCTTCAGGACCTTCAGGACCGCAGGGAGCGTTAGTCGTTAGTTCAAAGGGCGGCGGCCAGCTGAGCGAGTCCCCTCGGATATTACACTGCCTCCGGGGACGGACGCCGTTGTCCGGCTCCTTGTGCCTCCGGTGCCGCCGGTCACGGCCGACGCCACGCCCCCGCACTGGCACTGACCGGGCCGCGGCCGCGGCTGCCACCGGCGCTTGGGAAACAGCGGGCGGGGCCAGGCCGGGCTGGGAGGAAGCCGGCCGTGCTCAGAGCGGCGTGGCGTGGCGCCGTTGGGCCTCTGGCGGCCTCTGGTCCTGGTAGTGTAGTCCGGCCTACCCTGCTGGCCCGGCCCCGCCCCGCCCCGCTGTGTTTCCTGCGCTGTGTGTGCATGGTACCGCCGGCCCTGCTGCGCGGCCAGCGCCCCCTCAACCGGAACGCGCCCGGCCCGGCGCCGACGGCGTCCTCCACGGCCCAGCCCACGTCGCAATGGCCGATGTGTAACGCGTCGCGGCCGCGGGGGGAGGCGGAGGCGGATGGACCCGGGTTCGAACCTGGGCCCGGGCCCGGTGTGTCTTTGGCTGTTTATTTCGTTTACTTCCCTCTCTGCCGCCGCCGCCGCCTTGCTTCCGCCTCTGAAATTCTCATCTGGCGCCGCGGCCACACCAGGCCATGCGTGGTGCCCCGCCGCGCCCAGCCCCGCGGTGGAAGCACGCCCCACCAGTTGTGCCGCATGACGGTTAGTATTTTTAGCGACGCGTGGCGCCGCGAGGCGAACGCTGCGCCCTGCCACGCCCTCATGGCCCAGAGACAGCCAGAGAGAGGGGCGTCGGCGGGGGCAGGGAGGGCCTTGCCGCCGCCGCCGTCGACGGGGACAGTAGTAGGTGCGTTTGGCCCCGGCGGAGAGGACCACGACGAGGATGTCACGCGGGTGATGCCGGACGCGGCGGCCTCGAGGACGGCGACGTGTGACGGCGAGTGCGCTCGGTCCCCGGCCCGGGCCCGGTGATGCCCCCGTCGGCCGTGGGGAGCCGACGGGATGCCCAAGTCCAGCGTGGTCATCTACCTCAGCAACGGTAGGGCGCCCAGTGCGGGGGTGGGCGGTACGGACAGGAAGGGTGTCTTCTTGAGGCCCTAGATGTAGGGCGCGAGGCATGGCCATGTGGCGGGGCGCCGGCCCGGCCGCCGGTGTTGTAATGCGGGACATGCTTCCGTAATTAGCTCGCCGCACGAGGCGACACGGCCGCGGCGGGGCGCACGAGGCGACGGCCAAGGTGGATGCCTCGCCTCGCCTCACCTCGCGGTGGTGGTGAGGTGAAGTGTGGTGAGGCTAGGCTAGGCTAGGGCTAGGCTAGGCGCCATCACCGCAGCGGTGGGACGCCAGGCGCCAGGGCACGGCCGGCGGGGTCGTCCGTAATCCCCGTAACCCGTACTGAATGCCTGCGTTGTGTTGCAGACTACCTCCGGAAGGGCGCCCCGTTCCCCCAGTCCGGCTACGATGAGCTGGACACCACCCTGCTGCCTCCCCGCGCGGACCACTACAGGATAACGCCCTCGCCAGGGGCGCCTGGGGACCGCTTTGGTGGGTAACTCAAATATTTATTAAAATAATAAAAAAAAAATTATAAAGAAAAAAAAAACAATTATTGATGGTGAAGAAAGTGGGTTTTGTGCTCCTCATGAATGACCTGTTCTCCTGCTTGCAGACCCTATGGCTGGCCCTTGGATCGATGACTCCGGTGAGCCCTCACAAATGCCGCATGGTCAGTAGCAAAGCTTTGCTTGGCTTTTTTCTATTTTATTTTTACTCCCAAATTTATTTTGTTTAATTTACTTTGGGCAACCATGGTCATTTACATTTTGTAATTTTTTTGTTACTGTTTGCCGCTTGGTGTTTACTTTATAAATTCATTTGCGACATGTTCAGTAGTTGTCGAATAACTCCCCTCCACCCTCACCCTAAAAAGTGTACTAATTGTCATTGTTATATTTTTAGAAGCATTGCAAAGATATTACATTCCTATATCACTTTTCTGACCTCCCATTTAAAAAGTCTATGCACATTCAACATGCCCTGCGCGTAGAGTGTTGCTTTTGAACCTACTCGTTTGTTTGTGTTTGTGGCTTGTCCTGCTGCTCTTCCCTCGTGCTTTTGTGTGACCAGACCCTGTGCCTTGTACCCCACCAGGTGAGGACCCCAAGTCAGTGTACGGCTATGCCGAGGGCTACGCCCCTTCCCCCTACGGCTCCTCGTCCTCCAACACGCACCCGGGCGTGGGCGCCCTCATGGGCTCCATGGGCATTTATGGCACGAACGGCCAGGATAGGTACGAGGACCAGGACGTCCCCATCCCCGGCGAGGAGGAGCTCCGGCGGCGCCTCTCCCTGCACAGCACGCCGGCCCAGCACCCGGACAGGGACAGGGACACCCCGTCCATGGACGACTCCCGGGGTTTGTCATGTCCTTTTCCCTCATGGTGGTGGCGGTTGGCTGGGTTCAAGTGGTTTCATAGAAATTCAGGGGTGTAAGCATTCATTTCTAGCCCGTGACTGAGGTTATCGCCCAGATTGGCCACAGGGTAAAGTGGGAGTCTCATCCTCTTGTGAGAAGCAAGTGATTAGCACCTCAGCCCCTTAGTCCCCTGCCCTGGCCTGTCCTGTCCCTGGCTCAGTTGGGTGCAACGCGGTAGTGACAGAACAGGGTCCCCCGTGGTCACCTTCTGTATGTTGTTCTGTTCTGTTCATGTTGGAGCTGGGTTGAAATTGTTGCATGACGTCAAAGAAGGCGAAAAGGGTCAGCTTTGACCCAAATTTGGGTATGGGCCCTGCTCAAGCTCAGGCGTACCAGTTGTGCTTAGATAGTGATTTTTGTGTGCTTGTGGCAATGCTACCCAATACTAAATGTAGTTCAGACCGTAATTTTGAATTTGCTGGACTCTTATTTTTTGTGTTGTGTTTCAACAGGAATGAGATGGAGAGACCCAAATCTTCCAGAAGTCATAGGCTTTTTATCAAATACAAACAATGTCATCAAGGCAAATGCTGCTGCTTACCTTCAGCACCTTTGTTATATGGATGATCCAAACAAACAGAAGACTCGAGCCTTGGGTGGCATCCCACCTCTTGTCAAACTTTTAAGCAATGAGAGTCCAGATGTTTATAGGAATGCTTGTGGTGCACTAAGGTAAGTAGTAATTTAGTCAAATTGCCATGGAGTGACTAGTAAATTTTTCATTAAAAAATGACTTCTTACTCTTTTTGCCTGCATGTCTCATTATATTTTATTTTTGCAGAAATCTTTCATACGGTCGTCAAAATGATGAAAACAAACGAGCTATCAAAGCTGCTGGTGGCATTCCTGCTCTAATGGGCTTGTTGCGCAAATCTCCAGACGCTGATGTCAAAGAGTTGGTCACTGGTGTTTTGTGGAACCTTTCTTCTTGTGAGGTATGTAATTTGGTCCCTTCTATTTATTTTATATTGATGTCTTTTCCTATGTAGTACTCCAAAATTTATCTTTGTCAGGACCTTAAACGAGCTATCATTGATGATGGTTTGGCAATGGTTGTCACTCACATAATCATTCCTCATTCTGGCTGGGACCCGAATGCCCCTGGTGAAACGTGTTGGTCAACAGTGTTTCGCAATGCTTCTGGTGTTTTAAGGTATGCGTTGGTTGCCTTTGCATCATGGTTGTATATGATTGTTCTGTGTTCTTCATATGTTCTCACACATCTGTACTATTTTAGAAATGTGAGCTCTGCTGGAGAGTATGCAAGACGGAAACTCAGAGAATGTGAAAATTTGGTGGATGCACTATTATATGTTGTTCGCTGTTCAATTGATAAGGCTAACATGGGCAACAAAAGTGTGGAAAACTGTGTCTGCATACTTCGAAATTTATCATACCGCTGCCAAGAAGTTGAAGATCCTAACTACGACAAGCATCCTTTACCTCAGCAAAGCCGCCTAGGTGCTCAACCAAAAGGTGAATATTTCTCATTATTTTTGCCCTTCTGCTGGATGTCAGACGGATTTTAATGACATTAAAATTCATACTTTCTTCAACTAGATTTTATCTTAGTTGTAATTAACACAGTGTGTAATTAGGCCTATAATTAAGTTGAGTATTATGGTAAAAGTGCTGGAAAAATAATGATCAAGATATTGTTTGATATCCAAGTAATGTCTTCAATGATTTCCTTTCATATAAGAATTTTGGGCACTAATATAACATGAACAAAGCTATGTTGGTGTGGTGTTTTAGTTTCTCTGTTGTAATCCTATTATTCTTATTTTTAATCTTGTGTTTGTTGTTTTTTTTTTTTTATCTTCAAATCTGTGTTGTAGCTTACTCTCTATGCCAAGGTGAGATGCCAACCCGTAATTTTAGCTTCGCATCCATTTTGCATTGATTTGATTCAGCTTCATGTGTCACAGCTTTAACCTCGGCATCTTCCCTTGCATAGATTTGTTCCAGTACACACATCTTCTGCCTAAGATATTGTATATGCAGATATTCATTTTTTATTCTGGTATTATTTGAGTTACCCTTTTCATTCATAGGGAAAAAAAATTGAATTTTGAGGATTGCTATGTGATACTGGAGTCTGATGTGAATAGTGATAATGTAAAAAAGTCTCCTAAATGTTTTCACGTACACGGGCACACTGGTTTCACCTTCACGTGAATGCGGTTTTGCCGGGACTCCATTCAAATGCCTAGATTTTCAGTGAACTTGACTTGGAAAATGTGCTTTCCGTGTTAAGTTTGTCTGTAGTATATTGAGCTTTTATAATTGTCATATTTTTATTTGTAGGCATGCATTGTGCTTGAAAGCTTTAGAATCTCACAACTCTCTTGATCACCCTTACAATTCAGCCTAATTTCTGATTTAAATTTGTGTCTTTCTTTCTCGTAGTGGAAATGCTGCCTTTTTTTTTTTTTTTAATTCTGTAAGAAATTAATCATAATTCTAATCTCTCATTTTTTCAGGAGAAAATTTAGGTTGCTTTGGTGCAAGTAAGAAAAAGAAAGATGGCACCGGAAGTTCTGGGGGACTTGCTGGAAACCAGAAAGAAACAGCGAGCAGTAGTCGTAGTACTTCCAGAAATGAGCCCATAAAGGGTGCAGAGCTTTTGTGGCAGCCAGAGGTTAGAAAAAGAATCAGTTTCAAGTTTTATAATGTTAATGCTGTATTTTTCGTGTTCATGCTGAAATTCATGGTTTTTTTAAGGTTGTCCAAGCATATTTAGCTTTACTGCAGAGTTGCTCAAATCCTGAAACACTAGAAGCAGCTGCAGGAGCTATTCAAAATTTAGCAGCCTGTTACTGGCAACCTAGCATTGAAATACGAGCAGCTGTGAGGAAAGAGAAAGGTTTACCGATTTTGGTAGAGCTCCTCAGAATGGAAGTTGACAGAGTTGTGTGTGCAGTCGCAACAGCCCTTCGAAATCTGGCCATAGACCAACGCAACAAAGAATTAATTGGTTTGTAAAACAGAAATATCAAAATTTCTGGCAGTAATTTTTGAGAACTGCTTACTTAACATTCTGTTAATTTCAGGTAAATATGCAATGCGGGATCTAGTTCAAAAGCTGCCATCAGGGAACCCTCAGCATGACCAAGGGACATCAGATGATACTATAGCAGCTGTTTTAGCAACTTTAAATGAAGTGATCAAAAAGAATGCAGAATTCTCAAGGTGTGTGTCACATTGTCTTTAGTCAGGTTGTTATTGATATCTAGACATAGATAAATTATGTTAAATGTTAATTTATTTCGCAGGTCATTGTTAGAAGCGGGGGGTGTGGAACGTCTTATGAATATCACTCGTCAAAGACAGAAATATACTGCTCGTGTACTTAAGTTTGCTGGTCAGGTCTTGTTCACCATGTGGCAGCACCAAGAACTGCGAGAAGTTTACAAGAAGCATGGATGGAAGGAACAAGATTTTGTAACCAAGGTGTGTATTTGTGTAATCACACCTCAACCATCTTTCAAGTTTGCAATTTAAGTACTTTTCTTAGTATTAACATACCTTGGAAATGTGTGTCCCGAGCAGACGGTTGCGGCAAGGAATGCAGGTGGTCCGAATTCGCCAAACAATGCCAATAGTACCCTTAACCGACCTATGGCTAGTCAAGGTGGCACTCGGTATGAGGACCGGACTATTCAGCGCCCCACAGCGGGCCAAAACAATGCAGCTGGAGCTGCTAGCGGCGCTGCGGGCGGCGGGCGTGCAGGAGCCTACTCAAGGGTATGTTATGTTCTTTTTGTAGTTTTAGCATTTTAGGAGTCCCTGCATCCCTGCCTGGGTTTTACGTTTCTTTTTTTATCTGCAGGAGGATATTCCAATGTCTGACATGCCATATTCTGATGGAGGGACCCATGCTCCCCCTGTTGGAGGAGTGCGTATCTACCCACCTGCTCCGGTATGTATTCGTTGAATCTTCTGTCTTATGTGGTGATGTTGTGGTTTCGGTCATGGCCCTCTTAGAATGGGACCTGTGTATTTCCATCCCATTGTAATTTTTTTTAAGTAGCAGAGGTTTGATTGTCATTACTGCGGACATCAATTTGAAGAGGAAGGTTTAAATTAAAGTTGAGATAGACATAAGACTACGTAAATACACAAACTCATATTTTGCACCTTCTTTGTATTCAGTATTTGCAGGAAGCATTAGTTTTGTAAAGAAGCCATCTGATGACTATGCAGGGACATTTTCTCTGTCTCATTATTACCTTTGCTTCCTCAATTTAAGTGCGTGCTTCAAGTTTGCTTTTGAAGAATAAGCCTTTTTATATGTTGGAGAAATGTCACTCCTCTGCCGCAAGCTTACCATGTCTTGTGCTTAAGATTCATGCTGACTTCCTTTCTTGCTATGGAAATATCAAGAATATGTGCTCTTGTCAAAACTTCCTTTATTCCGTTCACACTCTGCATTGTGTCTTGGCAAAGAATATCTATTTGTTCTCTTCCCCCATGGCTTGGGATACATGTTCAAAAACTATTGTGCTCATGGTTCAGGGAACTTAGCATGGTCTGTTGTGTTCTTTAAATGTTTTAGGGGTGTGCTCCAAAGCCTCCAGAATCCATAAATTTTTCCTTAGCCCCTATTTATTTGACTGAATGCTACATTGAGTGGCGTTTGTCAAGGACAGCTTTATTATTAGTCCAGATAATCCGTATAATTACTCTATCCTCAGTTATTTATAAAATTAAAATTATGTAGTGGAATGTTATTTTGTACTGTAGTTTATCTGGGTTTCTCCTTGTATTTGTGGTGTTGTGGAAAATGACCTCCATCAACTCACAAATGCACTTAAATCTTGCTGTAAAAGCTGAATTGTTCCAAGAGGCTCTTGAACCCATACCCACAGCACCGTAATGTGAATCATACATTTATCATAAATGATTTATGTAATGGTAAGGGGCTATTGGGCTATTACAAGAGATATGGTCAAAACCAGGGAAAATATTTTATTTGGTTTGTTTCTCTTGTTCCGCCAGCCCGTGCAGCACAGCTAAGGCTAACCTGTCCATGCTTGTATCTTCGGTGGGTGTATTGGACCTTTTCTATGTATGCATGTAGTGCTGCATGACTTAAGTGACTGGCTCTTAAATAAGGTGCATGGAATTGGCAAAAATCTGTCAACCCTCCAGAATTTGAAATACCATTGGTCTCATTTCCATTGGAAAAGCTTGGATGGTTTTCTGAACTCAAATTAATTCTTTCCTTAATTCATGGATTGAATTAACCCACTTCTTCTATTTTATTGTTTTTCTGTCAATCTAACTCCTAACACTAATGAATTGAGACAATTAATACTTTAACCTTAGGATGTCAGGTGTTTGTGAAGGTCTAACATGCTTAACACAACTCTCCATTCCTGCTATAGGAGGTCAGGAATATTTTGGACAGGTTTCACTGGTATTATTTTAGGCAACAGTTCTGTGTAAACATCTTTAATCTGCTGACTGTAAGTGATAAGTCAACCTTATTTTTGATGTTCTGTGTTTCTGTCCTGGGTAAAACTTCTTGATTATTATTTAATTTCTACTACTAAATCTAGTCATTAGGTAGTAATCGTGATTAGCTATACTAGTTTTTTTCAAATAAAAGTTTGAAACCTGCTTTTAGGAATAGCGGGGTGCATGTCAATGTTTTGGGTAACTTTTAATTAATTATTTACAACACATAAAAAATTGAGAGATCGATGGCCATTCTCTCTTCAACTACCCATGTACTATCTCATCTGCATCTACTTAGTTTACTTGTGTGGGATCTTGTTCAGCTTGAAAAAAAATTGGGTTGAGGCATAGCACATATGAGAGTTTATTCTGTAACTGTAAATTTTTTTATAAGCACTGTTTGATTTCATTTTCTAAAACATATTTTGTTAATGATTTTTTTGCCACTGACTCCAAGAATTATGTGATTTTGATTTGGTGTGGTACGAGATTTATTCCTGTTACATACATTACACGCCTTATCTTATTGTGTCATATGGTGAATGGTGAGCCTTCGTAAATACAGTTTATACCTAACACTAGTCTCACCTGTTGGACCGCAAAAGCCTTTTGGAAACGCATTTTAATCACGTGATTTGCTTTCCTTGCAGGGTGCCAAGCCTGGAGAGCCCCTCTACGCCCAGGTGAATAGGGAAAAGAAGAAGAATCGGCAGTATGAAGGAGGTGCAGCCCCTGGCCCTGGTGATGTGTGGGGCTACGAGGACCAGCCTAAGGGTCCATCCCTAGACGGCTCGGGCGCAGCCCCCGGCGGTGACTCATGGGTATGAGCGCCCCCCGACGTAGCCACAGCCTGTGGAACCTAGGAAACAAGCACTGCCCTGTCCCTTTCCCTTTTCCCCCTCCCCCTTTCCAAAGTCATCGTCGAAGTTGGACTTGCTCTCGTCATGACAAATAGATGGTTTCTTCATCTACTGACATTCCCCAGTTTCTTATGTGTGTGGATGTGTGTGTGTACGTATGTGTGGTGTTGTTAAGGAAGTAGCTAAAAAAAATCAAAGCTCAAAATTTTGACTGACTTCTTCCTTCAGGATGCAGCACTTTGTAACTTATTACTGCCTAGGTAATGTTGGTAATGTGATGACGTGCAAGTTGTAGTCAATTTATATTTCATGCAGATTTTTTAACATGAAAGCTGTTTAACCAGTACATTGTCTAGTTTGTGTGGGCAAGGAAACTGTAGAGAGCTAATGCTAATTTGGAATATTTTAAATCTTTGTCATAAGTATCAATTATAAATCTTGTTACTATTTTCAACATGATAATGAAGTTATTGTGGCTCGGTTGTTATTGTCCCCTCTTAACAATTTCAGTGAGCATTATGATCTCATGCACACTTCAAAGATTCATGTTGGTGGCTGAAAGTGATGTGCGAAAGGAAGGGAATATCTGTGATCACATGTAATTGCACTTTGTCTTTTTTGTTTCCTTTTCTTTATTTGCAAATCAGTGGAATGGTTGGGGTGGGACTGGGATATGTTGAGAGTTCTTTATTATAATAACCTAAAATTTCTCAGATGAACCGTGTAGGTGAGGATGCCTGAATCACTTAAAAAATTTCTATCAATTATTCATGCGGTGGCAAGAATAGGAATGTGCTCAACCCCCTTATGTATCTGTTTTTCTTTTTTTTTTTCTATGACTTAATGCTCATAATGCCTGTTGCAATAAATTAATATTCACATCAAGTACCGAAAATTATCAAATTTTGTGTGGAAGAAACGTATGAAACTTGCTAGGCATTGTACCATCCAATCCAATTTTTATGGTTGCCTTTACCATGCTGCTTTGGGCTGTGGTGAGGTGGATGTAGCTGAGTTATGTGTTGATTCTATAGATGATTAAAATGTTATACTCACTTATTGAATACTGGTCAATATGGAGCTAATACATGTACATAAGAACAGCAAAACTATGTGCCAGCACTTTTCACACTACTGTAGGTAGAGCCTTGTGTGCCATGAGAGTGCATCTGTAAAGTGTATGTATGTTGTGTTTTTGTGTAAAAGTTTGTGTGTATGTGTGTATGCGTGAACTGCTGTGAGTATATTGCCTGCAGTGAGTAGATCAATTTTGTAAGCCACAGGCACTTAGCAGAAATTTCACTTGAATTAAATAGCTGGTCTGGTATGTCAGTATCACATGTTGTTGTTTTGACAGCATTTCATTTATTTGTTACTTTTGTACACAACTGGATGATTTATGATGGTGGACATAGTCTGTTTTGGTGCCCACTGGTTTGTTTAATTTCTGCTTATTTTTTGAGCACACCTTGCATATTTTATGTTTTGTTGTTTTTTAGAACATTTATTGAATAATTTTATGAACTGTTTATTTATGAGTCTTTATCCTGCACTACCTTGAGGTATAATTCCTTTAATTTTTTGGTAGATGTATCACTGCTGGCATTTAGTCTGATTGGCTGGCTGTGGAGTCGGTGAAGCTAGCTACAATTCTCCTGTGACAGTTATGCTCAGACTGCTTGCCTGTCCACTGAACTTTCTGCTAACATTCCAACATTTTTATACATTTACTATTACCACTTTTACCTTGATTTGGTTTCTTTGTCAAAATGTAGTCACTTATTGTGTGCATTAAGGCTATTGGAATACTGAAAATAGCATGATTAGTATGCAATTGCTCTGAATCAAAATAAAAAAAATTCCTGTTCACCCCTTTGTCTCTTCTTAGGCATAATTTCTGAAATCTTCTGATAAAGGAAGCAAGTTTAAGTTCTTTGCTCCTAAATAAAAATCACTTCTTGATGTATGTCTAATCTGTCAAAGCTGTAATCTGTAGAGAATGCAGTTAGCCTATTTGTTACTTGTCCACTTTAATCTCCTATTTTGCTTATTTCAAAATCCTTTTCTCAAAAAAGATTACATCCTTGAGTGCTTACAAGATGTGACGATATTTCTCTTGATCAAAATTAATTTTAGACAGTTAGTGCAGTTTGACATGTAAGTATTGTAAACCATTCCTGAGAACTCGACACAGTGTAGTAAACTGTCATGGAGGTAGCATATAGCTCTATTCTTGTTTGTTTTCATTCCAATTGTATTGTGCTTCCCTCCTATCTTCACTAATGAATGTAATTTTTGACATGTATGTGTATACTTCAGGTTGTTTGGCGCAAAGTAGCCTTATTCTGTATATGTGCAGATGTTCTACGTATTTCCATCTGTTTCCATCAGACTTGTTTGTTCTACTACAAGGTCACCATTGACATTATTTATACCTTCCCATGTTGATACTGTATGTTCTATCTCATTTTTAATCAAGAGAAATGTTGTGGACTGGGTATTTGGAAACAAATGATATGTACTTCCATTCCAATTGTGTGTGTGTGCACTTTTGACCCAGCGTATCTTCTTTTCAATCTTCAATCAAATAGAGCCTGATAATGTTACCTAATGATTCTCAGGCATTTTTTATTCTTCAAACTGTGCTCTGGTTGCCCTTTGTTCTGGATTTTATCTTCTTTTTCTTTGAAGACTGTTGTGAACCATTGTTACATGTATTATTTATGTTGATTGTAGTCCTCATAATTGATGTGTGCCACATTATGTCCTAAGAGACTCTTCTAAACCCTTGGGCACTGAAACATACTGTGAGATTTGTTAATTTGAAGTCAAAGGGCATTTATTTTTAATGGGGAACCTATCTACTTTGATCATCTCTGAAATATATATTATATTCTAAGGTTGTATGAAATGAACAAATCCTTTGTTTTTATATTGTAATAATGAAATGTGTATGAACTTTTATTTCTCTCCTACTTTTTCTACAATATCAGAAGGCATCAACTTGAACTCAATGTTATCATTTATATTTTAATTAATTATTGTATGTACTGACATAATTTGTAAAAATAAAACCTGAACTTGGTTATATTTTCTCGTTCTTCATTTATCCTATATACCCTATACCCTTGGTCCCTGATGATACAAAAGTGCAATATTAGTGAAATTCGTGAAAATTGGTGATGGCTCGCTGACATTCACGTAACATCGAAACCACACCGTATCGCTTAAATTCGTCACTTTACATAGATGAGCCTAGGGCTGTCGTGGTACATTTACACGGTGCGTAGGGTTCTGGTCAGGTCCGTAGAGTGGTAATCACGAATCCAACTCTTCACAAAATGAGCGCGCGTTCGGGAGACGAAGGCGCGCGCGGCAAGTGGCGCCTCTAGCGGCAGAGAGCGGAAGCCGCTGGAGCTGGAGGCTCCAGTGGCTCCGGCTCCGGGCATTTTCCGGCGAGAAGCTGTGCCAGCGCTGGAGCCAGGGACCAGGCGCGCAGAAGCGGGCTCGACTCCGGGTGGCTGTTGCTCGCTCGCAGCGGCGGCAGCCCGGCTCCGGGCGGCGGTGGTAGCAGCGGCGGCAGCGGCAGCGCTCCGGGACGGAAGAGAAGAGGTAGACTCCGGTCCCACCTCGCTTTTGTCCGATGGAGCCGGAGCAGGGCTGCGTGTGGGGTGGGGTGGGGCGGCAGCCGGCGCCCGTTCGGACGCAGCCCAACACTCCAGCGAGCTCACCCGGAGCCGCTGCCGCTGGAGCCGGAGGAGGAGTGGGGGTGCCTACGGGCGGCACGCGGCACGAGGCATGGCAGGAGCTGGAGTTGCCTACCCTCGCAGAGCAGAACACCGAACACAAGGGCTCAATGAACCGAAGTAACGCAGAAACGCGTAAACGCGCGAAACCGTGACTTTACAGGCCCCCAGCTCAGCGGGGCTAGAGTACTGGGAGCGCGCTGCGGGCTCGGGTCACTATCGTGGCTCGGTAGCCGCATGGGTAAGCGGGCCGGTCGGCGACCGACAGGTCCGTTGTTCAAATCCTTACCGGTCCCTAGGGCTGGTGTGCCCCCAATGAGGTGATCGGCAGGGGGGCACACGGTCCCTGGGGCTGGGGTGCCCCCAGTGAGGTGATCGGCAGGGGGGCACACGGTCCCTAGGCGAGGGGTGCATCACATGGCAAAGTCACTGTACACCCAACGGAATAGTGTCATGTGCAATCACGTCCAGTCCCTTCCGCCCAATCATTCCAATCACCAGACACCGAAATGATTCCGAAAAAAATTCAGCGAGAAAAAAAGCCTGATGGCATGTTTGACCGTGGGGGACAAAACCTATGTCGTCCCGGCTTCCGCCAGGACCCCTGCCTTCAACTTCGGTGATCTTACGGGAACCGGTGCTTTACGGCTGCTAGTTGGCCCCGGGACACAGCACTAGAACCCGCTACCGGGACGGCTTGCGCCGGCTTGCGCCGGACGGATCTCCCGGCAACCCCTAGCCCGCGCTACTGCGCGAGGCCCCCTCCGCAACCACGGCCTCCGGGACTCCATTATACTGTAGTGCCCTTCAACCGCAGCCTGGTTTGGCCCCACTCATCGTGGGAGTCCGCCCCTGCGAAGATTTGGAGGACATAGGTTCCCTTCGTACACGGCCGAAGCCGCTGTACTCTACTCGCTACGTACCGAGTAGCGGCTGTCCGCACCTGCCAGATTCAGAGAGAGGAAAACAGAAGCTTCGAACCCTAGAAGCTCTGCACATCCCCCGAGTCTCCCCCCTGGATTTCTCCAGAGGCACAGAACGCCCCCCCGGGCGGGACCCTCGAATCTAGGGAATTGAACCCTAGACCCTCGGGACCGGGGGTTTGTGCCGGCGGCGCCTTAGCCCGCACGGTCGCTTGGACAGCCATACTGAGGGCACGTTCGGAAGTATATTTTAGGCACTGTCCGCCAAGCTGTGTCACAAGAAAAAGTTGAGCGACCGGCAAGAATCGAACCACGGACCTGTTGGTTTCCGACCGGTCCACTAACCCATGCGGCTACCGAGCCACGGTGTTGTCAGCTGCGCTCCCGGCACTCTAGCTCCACAAAATAGAGCTGAACATCGACGGACGCTGTCCCGGGATCAACTCTTGCCTACGCCTCCAGATTTTTTTTGTCGATGTTCAGCTCTACTATGAGGAGCTAGATTGCCGGGAGCGCAGCTGACATGAGCACACATGAGTAGAGCTGAACATCGACAAAAAAAATCTGGAGGCGTAGGCAAGAGTTGATCCCGGGACAGCGTCCGTCGATGTTCAGCTCTATTTTGTGGAGCTAGAGTGCCGGGAGCGCAGCTGACAACACCGTGGCTCGGTAGCCGCATGGGTTAGTGGACCGGTCGGAAACCAACAGGTCCGTGGTTCGATTCTTGCCGGTCGCTCAACTTTTTCTTGTGACACAGCTTGGCGGACAGTGCCTAAAATATACTTCCGAACGTGCCGTAGGCATGGCTGTCCAAGCGACCGTGCGGGCTAAGGCGCCGCCGGCACAAACCCCCGGTCCCGAGGGTCTAGGGTTCAATTCCCTAGATTCGAGGGTCCCGCCCGGGGGGCGTTCTGTGCCTCTGGAGAAATCCAGGGGGAGACTCGGGGGATGTGCAGAGCTTCTAGGGTTCGAAGCTTCTGTTTTCCTCTCTCTGAATCTGGCAGGTGCGGACAGCCGCTACTCGGTACGTAGCGAGTAGAGTACAGCGGCTTCGGCCGTGTACGAAGGGAACCTATGTCCTCCAAATCTTCGCAGGGGCGGACTCCCACGATGAGTGGGGCCAAACCAGGCTGCGGTTGAAGGGCACTACAGTATAATGGAGTCCCGGAGGCCGTGGTTGCGGAGGGGGCCTCGCGCAGTAGCGCGGGCTAGGGGTTGCCGGGAGATCCGTCCGGCGCAAGCCGGGTAGCGGGTTCTAGTGCTGTGTCCCGGGGCCAACTAGCAGCCGTAAAGCACCGGTTCCCGTAAGATCACCGAAGTTGAAGGCAGGGGTCCTGGCGGAAGCCGGGACGACATAGGTTTTGTTCCTTAGGGGCAACATTCGTTCAGAGAAAAAAAAATTGTGTCTGTCAGAATTTTTAGTTTGGGTCTATTACGGCGGCGTGAAGTGTACTCGGCTCGGCTCCGAGGCCAGCAGTTCATTAATCGTGTTCAACGCGGGGATAACGAGGTGCACGGCGGTCACACGGCGCCCGAAAATGTGCAAAGTGTGCATGTGCGCGGCGTGTGCGCGGCGTGTGCGCGGCGTGGAGTGGCGCGGGCCATTGTTCCGCCGCGGGCCTCGTGCGCCTACCAGCGCCCCCCCCCTCCCTCCCCGCTAACCCCCACTCCCCACCTGCATGGCTACTGCTGCTGCGGAGCGAAGATGTAAAATTTTAATGAGGAAATCGCAAAAATACCACCGCAAAACAACTCACACTCCCAAAAAGTAAAACAGATTAGACAAATTGAACAAAACCGGACAAAAATTACCAGTATGGAAAATCTAAATTGCAGTCCTGGCCAGATTGTTCGCTGTCACATCGACTTAAAATTTTTACAGTCGCATCTTGATTTTTTTTTCTGGTCAATTCAATTTAATTTTTCCGGGCCCCGTATGTGTTGACGGTTGCCTACTCGGCGTGCGGCAGGGGCGCGAACCGGAGGTGGGGACGGTCACACGGACCCCTTACGCGATGCGGTGTCCGATGTGACCGTGATGAATGCGCCCGCAAAATAAACCCTAAAACGATACCCGCCGGACGCGCGCGCAAACGGATCTAATATCTCCCAGAGACTCATTCGTTCACGTCTCGGATTTCGCCCGGACGGCTCCGTCTCCCATCCCATGCTAGTCCTCCGCCCACATCACGGGCCCTGCTCTATCAGATAGGCCGACACGAGGACACACGGCACGGCTCCATGCTGAGGGCCAAATCGAGTTCTGCCTTTGATAAATATGCACGCGTCAAAATGTGTTGAAAACCGTATATGCCCCTATCTGGCAAGCAGTCACACACACGGTTTTAGAGGACGGCGGCGTTTCGTATGATAGAAACTCCCATTTCCCACTCCTCTTTAACCGTCCTCTGCTTCCCCTCCTCCTCCTCCTCCTGGTGTCTCTGCTGGTGTCCGATGCCTCCACCGCCACCCGCCGCGTGTTACCTTTATGGCCCTCTGTGTGTGTGTGTGTGTGTGTGTGTGTGTGTGTGTGTGTGTGTGTGTGTGTGTGTGTGTGTGTGTGTGTGTGTGTGTGTGTGTGTGTGTGTGTGTCCCAAAGACGAGGTCCCGTCCCCGTCGTTGGTGGCACCACACCGTTTTGTACTTTGACGCCACATATTTCACCCGTCCTCTCCGCGTCCACAACGTCGGCGGTGGACGACGGCCCGGCCCGCCCGGGGTGCGGGGTCCGGGGTCCGGAGTCCGAGTGCATGGCAGCGAACGGCCTGCCGGGCCCACGGACTGGCACGCCACCTCATCTGATAAAAGGTGGGTGGAAAATGATACTGGTCAGTGAGTAGCGGTGGCGGTGTTGGTGGCGGTGGTGGTGGTGGTGGTGGTGGTGGTGGTGGTGGTGGTGGTGGTGGTGGTGGTGGTGGTGGTGGTCAGACCGAACATCTTGTTGTTGCTGTTGTTGTCATTGGGCCGCATGGACACGGCGGCCGTGGTGGCGGTGGATCCGTTACCACCATGACACCGTCGTGGGGCACGTCCCGGACACGGCCCGGACACGGCCCGGCAGAGGCAGGGGGGCTTATCCGCAGAGGAGGAGTCATTTACAAAACGGAACTCTACTCGACCTCTCTCCTCTCTGTCTCTTGGATTATTCGGAGGGAAAAAAAAATGATTGCCGAGCTTGTAAATGTCGCGGCAAAAGCCGAAATTGTAGTGTGTCAAGCGTCGTGAGGGAATTCCAAAACAACCCCTCAAACGATTTTTTTTTTCGGAATTTCTTTTGGACCCCTCAACTAACAGGTGCCGTTCTATTCCTGCCCTGGCCCAGAAGGGGCCTTACATAGTGAAAAGAGAAACAACGGCGAGGAGGTAAACGCAGCTGGTTGATCCTCATCTTGGTTGT
This sequence comes from Odontothrips loti, assembly GCA_038380765.1. Lineage (NCBI taxonomy): Eukaryota > Metazoa > Arthropoda > Insecta > Thysanoptera > Thripidae > Odontothrips > Odontothrips loti. The sequence continues at coordinate 7,028,795 of CM076255.1, forward strand.
GGGATTATCAACGAAAGTAGCGTGGCCAGTTTCCCGTCCGGCGGCAAGCCACGCCAGGCCAGACGCTTCTGCACGGAGTCGTTGCGGTGGACCATGTCCGCGCCGGACCGTGAAATTCCTGAATTAGAGACTGTCGCTCCTGTAAGTGCCGCTTAGGGCTTGTGTGTGTGTGTGTGTGTGTGTGTGTGTGTGTGTGTGTGCGTGTGTGTGTGTGTGGCTCGGCACACTGCCCGACTAATTAACGCAGGAGAATAGCGTGGCGAACCCGAACAAGACGGAGCTGCGTTCGAATACCCCGGCGGTCGCGAGTCTTTACATGTCCCCCCGCGGCGGGCGGCGGGCGGCGCGTCGTGGGAGTGTTCCGGACGCAGCGGCCGGCAGCCGGCACAGTCGTGGGTGGCGGGTGGCAGACGAGACGCTGGCAGACGCTGGCCGCGGCGCGGGGTGAAAGCTCCGCCTGCCAACAACGCTGCACTATGAGCAGGCAGCGCAGTGAGGCGGCGCCCGGTGCATATCGCGCTTGTCGCTTATCCGCAGGGTCAGGTCAGGGATGGCGGCCCATCCGATCCGATGTGTTGCCCGTAATGGCTTCCGTGATGGGCTTTCACTTACCGCAATGTGTGTGCGTACCGAGTACCGGGACGGCCGGTAATACGTTCACCGGTTGTTGTTCCCTCATGGGTGGGAAAGGCCGGGAGCAGCGGTAGCTGTAACTACGTACTAGCGAGCGGTCCCCCTTACCCAATTCGATTTATAGGCCAGACAGCGAGCAGGGAACTAAAGCTAATGAGAATCAGCAACATCTATTTATTTTTTTCGCTGGAGTGGTCAGTCAGTTGTAGAACAACGCGGCTCAAACTGAGAGCGTACGCACGTTTGGAAAAGAAATGAAAAAAATACGCGCACGTAAAGTAACATAGTTGGAATTTTTATGGGCTGCACTTTGCTAAGACCTATTTCAGTCATTTTAAACGACGTCGAGAAGAAAATAAAATCCGCGCAAAAAGCAGGAAAGGCTATGGCATGGCCCAATTTCACAATTTTTTTTTTGTATATATATATATGTATTTTGCCTAGTTTGTCTGGATCAACCCCCTAGGCATCCTATCAGTACGAAACTGGTGCCTCACGACCGGGAATACTTTTCTGGGCTGAAAACAGAGCAAGCCGTTCTCTGCCGGGTGTTCGGAGAAGCGACATGGTGCGGCCAGTGCTGTGAACCAAAGCGCGGGGCAACAAGAAGACGTTGGTGGTGGTGGTGGTGGTGGCGGCGGGTGGCGGCATGGCGGTGTGTGATGGGAATCGAAGGCCGACCCGACAGAGCTCTGTAGCGGCACTGTGAGCGGACCGGGCACAGCCGCGCGCTTCTTCAGAGGGAAGTTCTCTCTCTCAAACAGCGCGCCAACCGGAAGTCGAAGCGACGACTGAGAGACAAAGATGAGAATGCGGTGCAAACTTACTTTGTGTGTATTTTTTCCCCCTTCTGTGTTATTTTTTTCTTCGACCGTGTGAAGACGCACCTCAGCGTCCCGTTAAGGGCGATGAGGCACTTGTCTAGTTCGGCGCCGGCCGCGCTTCGGGTTCGATTCTTGTGTCATCGACATATTTTTTTTCACCCTTGCGGGTTCCAGGGTGTTCAAGTACGGAAAAATAAACAGCTTGGAATTGGTAGTGCTGTGCTGTCATCCCCCATTGGAGAGTTTTTGGCGCGCAAAGCGGCCCGTTTCCAAGTGTTTGCCAAACATGTGTCGCATACCGGCGTGGCGCATTGTGTAGGGAAGGCTGTGACTGCCCTGGCAACCTGCCAGGCGGCGGCGGAGCTTGGCGGAGCCAGCAGACGACACATCAGCAGACGACGCTTGGGGCCTCCCCTCCGCCCTCCGCCCTTTGACCTCTGTCCGCCCGGCGCGCGAAATGCCTGTTCCGTCGCCGTTTAAATGCAGGCGGGAAACAAGCCAATCCCGACACGAGGAGAGTCCTCTGGAGTCCTGCGCCAAGACCGTAAACCATGGAGTACTTACTTTCCACTTGCACTCGACGGCCAAAAGGAAATGCATCATAATTATTCTTCTTTAATTTGAAGACACGTCAACCCCACGACAAAAAAAAATCGTACAGTGAAAATGATCATCTTTCCTGCCCGACTATCTGCGTGCCAGCTGCAATTTCTCATAGTGGCCGAGTGTTTGATGACGTCTCTATTCCCGATGCCTCGTCTTGTCGTATCGGCGGACCTCTCTCTGTCCTCCCCTCAGTGGCGTGCGCTGCGCCTGCGCATAAGTGCCGCTTGTGCCGCTTGTGCAGGCCGGGCCGGGACGGGGCTAACGGAACGGGCCTCGGCTATCGAGCCATCGACTCGTCATGTATCGGAGCAATCGATACCGATCGATGGGTCCAAGTCGGCCGCGGGGACGCTGAGGGGACAGCGTTGTCGTCCAAGTCACGCTCCATATAGAGCGGTCCCGTAAATTTGATTTGCCCTTGCGATTTTTATTTTTATTTTTTTTGAAGGAAAGAAAAATTACTCTGACTTTGTTTTCTTTTTTGAAGTAGGATTTATGGTGGAAGAGATTATTGGTAATATACTTTGCGGCAGCGGCGTATGAGAATTAAGCGCACCGCGCGCTGCACTGCCGGGCAGCGGCTGCAGCGGCTGCAGCGGCCGGACGGGTCGCCATTTTCTGAGAGGAAGTTATCGACTTCTACGATTGCTTATTGAGGCCTGCATGAGATTTGTCATACCGGTCGGGCTTACCGAGCCGGCTCGCCGGGTCGGTATGACAAATGGCTGTGCGCGCGGCCGGCCGTATGGCAGCGCGGCTCTGAGCACCCCCGCCAAGCACGTATAAGCACTATGTCAAGGCCAAGCACCTAAGCGGCTAAGAATCCCTCGGGAGGGAGCGTCCTAAAACCAAGTAACCAGGTGCTCTGTGTGTCGTGTGCCGGGAGCGAACTGCCATAGAGGTTTCCAATGAGACTTGGAAACGGAAGTTGAAGGACAAAAACACTTCCAGACCGAAAACTCTCGAGCAGGGCAGGTATGAGAAACTTGAATGGCGTTTTGAGTGAATTTAGAGGTTATCTGCCATATTTGGAGCCGCCCTTGTGCATCAAAATTTCTCATACTTGCTCTCCAGAGCTTCCGGGTTTTTGCTCTTTAGCTTCCGCTTCTGAGCCTCGTTGAAACCTCTATTGGCACGGGCCGGACTCCAAAGGCCCCTTGGGTTCGATTCCCACGGGCGGTTCCCGGCGCACTTCCCCCAGGAGGCTTCAAATCGGAAACAACATTATCATATTTAATTTTTACGTGGTTTCAGAACGGTCCCTCTGACAAGCACTCATTCTCAGCGTACCCGAGCACTATTTCACACACACGCACACACAACACACACTCACGCATCGGTGCTGTAATCCGATTTCGGGCCGCGGCCGGGGCATACCGGTGCAGGGACAGCACGGGGTACCGGGGGTACCCAGGGCACCCGGTATACCCGCCTCGTACATCATGTGTAAGCCGGAGCGGCCGGCAGCCAGTCGGCGGGGTCTGAAACTCAACCCCCCAAAAACAATCCCAAACATTCGCGCCGCCCTCGCCTCCCTCCCTGCCGGGCCGGACTCCGCTCCGTGACGTCACCGTAATCAGATGACAACGTAACCGTTGCGGCGCGGATGACGACGACGGCCACATCGTGAGGCCCCCGACGAGGACGACACGCCGCCGCCGCCGCCGCCGAGGCCGCCGTCGATGTCGGGGAGATACGGCGGCGGGGCGGCGGGCGTCGTAAGGCCGCCGATATGGCTCGGCATCGGCGGTGGCGTGGCGTGGCGTTGCGACATCGCAAAGCGCGCAGGGGTTGGGTCTGATCCGCGATGCGCCGCGCCGCGCCGTTCGGCTCACGGTGATGCTATCACAGACCACGAATTCGGCGCGACCCACTTCGTAAACACTGGCCGAGCGGTACGGTGCGCCACACCGTAGCAGGAGATCCTACCTACTCACACACACACACACACACACACACACACACACACACACGACCAGAAGCACCGCGGTGCATCCAGAAAGCGCACTACTTTGTCAAAGTTTTTGTTCATGCTGGAGACTTCAACGCGCGAGGGCAAGGAAAGACCGAAAACATTTTTACGAAGAAAAATCGATAGATAACAATCCATCTGTTTTCCCCACCCGCGTGCACGCAGTGTGTGTGTGTGAGAGTGTTTGTGTGCTTCTAGGGCCGCTTTCTCTCTTGACAGGAGACACCCAGGGCGCCCCGCCCTTGTTAACAGCTGTGGCAACGCCTCCCTAGCGGCCTCTTTAGAGGCGGTGTCCCGTTTCTAATTTCTAGGTACGCACTGCTTTGTCCACTTCGGCATGCCGGAAGCCGCTGAGTCCGCAGCACAAAGTATACTTTGTGGTCCGCAGGCCCGGCTCCTGCGGTCTACACCAATTTAGTCAAAATTTTAGACAAAAAAAAACAGGTAAAGCTACCAATTTTTCAAATTTTGACGAAAAATAAAAATGAGTTTTTTCGGTGTTGGTATGTTTGGAACAACCCTAGAACACCGTCCTGTCATAAAAGTCGAGTCTCATGATGCTATCACCCAAGAAAACGAAAAGCCGAGCAGGTATGCAACTACACCCCCGACAACCTATAAAAATCTTGTCGAGTTGCCAAAACTAGTCATTCATGTGGGATGTTTGTGTGTTCCCACATGAAATAAGCCCCACAACCCTGTGGGACCTGTGGGAATTTTGGTCTGGGCTCTATCCCCGCCGTTAACGAATAAACAAAAGGCCAAGCAGGTGCGCCCCAAAAACTGGGGATTTAGGGCCTCCAGCCCAGCGCTGGAATATTTCTGGAACCCTTTTTTTCTTTTTGGCGCGAGAATTAATTGTAACCCGAAAGAGTACCCGCGTTATGTCGGTCGGTGCTGTGATAGGCCGCCGCCACCCACAGAGGGCGCTGCGATAGGTGGGCCGCGTGTCCGCAGGGGGCGCTGCCGTCGCTGCCGGCGGGCTCTGCTGACGCCGCGCCATCCATCAAACGCTGAGCTGCAGGTGTCAGTTCAGTTTTGAGATCGCGATTGCCCTCCAGGCCTGGGCCATGAGCCCCATGAGCTGTGCGCTGTGCGGCTTGAGCCGACACTGCTATACTTTCTCCGCGGACGACTGACTATGCGCGCCCTTTATTTCTTTGCATTCCTCTGCGCGGCCTAATCCACACAAGACCAGACAACTGCTCGCAGCCAGCCATCGGCTCGCTGGCTGTCCTGTCCAGTCCGTGACGGCGCCTGCATTTGTGATTTCGCCGCGGTCGCTTTGTCTCACTCTCCGCCCTCCGCAGCCATCCGCCCTGCTGACGGGGAACGTTTTGTGTCCCCCGCCGCGTCCATTTCCTGGCGCTCCTCAACAGCGACTGGTTAGTGGGTGCGGCGGGACACGGTGCGGCACGCCGCGACACGCCGCGACACGCCCCCCTGCCCCGCGGTCGGCCCAGGACCACGGCGTTGTCACCGGCGGCGGCCGCCGGGGGGGTCACTGACCGGGCCGGGTCCCGGCGAGTCCGTTACCGTTTCCAGGGCCACTTTTGTTTATATGGGCCCACGGCGGCAGTGAGGTGGACACAGTAGGGGAGGGAGGGCTCCTAGCCGCTGCCGTCCCCGGGTCAACCCCGACTCCAACAGCCTCGCCCAATTTTTTTTTCTTTTTGCAAAATCCCAGGCCGAGTCCAACTAAGGTGCCCACTGCAATTACCGACAACGAGTTTGCCAGCCGTCCTCCGTCCTCCCCGTGCCCTTATCGGCCGAAATCGATCGGCGGCCATGACTCCCTCCTTCTCAGTGTTGATGTCGGGTGGGCGACGTTGATGGCGGTCATGAGAACGTTATGTGTCTGGGGAGGCAGGGATCAAGTCCTCCTGCCCGACGGGTCCTCACGAGGTCCTCACGAGGTCCTCACTCCGCCGTTATCGGCCAACATTTTCCTCTCCGAAGTCCTCGCAGCTCGGGGCCCGTATCCCGCTATTCGTCCTGGTGGCTGCGGGACGGTCCTGGGCTTAGCCCATCCTGGGCCCGAACTCGTGCCCACTGAAATGACTCAATCCAGGAATGCGATAGTGGAACTGGTATCGAGGTGTCGATAGCCCCCGGCCGGGGATTCGAACACGAACTGTGCGCGTAAAAAAAAAAGAATAAAGGAGGAACAGCAGACAGACGCAGCCGCAGCCACCGCCGTGTTCATCTTCATAGTTCGTTCCCATGCGCCTACCCGAGCGAATTAATATACTTTAAGAGGTGCGCGCTGCCGGCCGAAAACCTTTCGACGATTACCACATCGTGCGCAGTGAGCAGCCTGCCGTAGCCTGCCGCCGGGAATAAATATTCAGAGTCTCCCCGCGAGGGCTGCGTTGGGGCGCCGAGCCTAGCCGGCCGGGCGCCTGCCCTGCCAATAGGCGCTGAGTGAGTTATTAGCAGAGAGCAGGCTGTGTGTACACTCCCAAAACAAAATTATGAATTTTTAAAAAATAAAGAAATTAGAGGAATCATCCACGTCCGTGAAGACGTCATGGCGCCCATGGCGCCTGATAGGTAGGCAAATCCCGAGCTCTGCATGCACGCGTGTATTGCGGGCTGGCCTACCCTGGACCTCGCAGGCGCTCGAACGCCACGGTTTCCGCTATGGCTGCTGGAAAAAACATAATTCTTGGTCCGAACGTGTTTGAGTCCTGCGGATTGAATCTTGCGCGCACTTGTTGGTTTTCGATTTGTCCGGGTAGCCGGAGGTACCCGGAGGTACCGTAGGTACCCGAGGCGTTGCCGGCGGTGCGGTACCGGCTGCCGGGACCACAGCTGCTCCTCCACCTCATCAATCACTCTCCAGGACCGTGAAGGCCCACCGCGGGCCGCTCCGGTCGCCTTTGTGCGGCGGGGGTCCTCCGGGGACGCCTCCGGGACGCCTCCGGGACACCCTGTGCGCTATGCGACGACCCGGACCCGTCCCCGGAGCCGTCGCTGTCCCGGACGCGGCCGGCCGCGAGAGGAGTGTCGTGGGAGGGAGGCGGGGGAAAGGGATCAGACGGGTATTCGAACCCGCGTAACTCGGGCCGCGGAGCGGGCACGCGACCGCCTGAGCCACGGGGACACGGCCACGCCCTCGGCGCGACTGCCGCGCCAGATTAGGGAGGGCGTGACGTAGTGAGGTGCGTAGGGCGCGAGGAGTAATTAGATCGGACAGAGGAGGAGAAAGGAGACGCCGCAGGAGACTAGAGCGGACCGCAGCGGAGCGGAGCCTCTAGGATACTATTAATACTATTTTAGGACCGAGACAGACAAAAAAAAAAGTCTGGAAACAGCAACATTAGAATTTTTGACTGGTCCCCGGAATTTCTGGAGCCCTTTTCTGTGGCGTCGCCAGCGCAGTGGCGGTTTAACTCCTCCATCCAGGGGGGGGGGGCGATCCTGAAAAATTCAGGTGTTTGCCTACCTTTCAGGCGGAGCGCCGGCCGGCTGCTGATCTCACAGGGGACCGCCCCCCTTAAACCGCCACTGCGCCAGCGCTTGCCGTCCGACGGCATCAGTGCCTGGACACGGCCCTGGTCCTGCTGGGCCCGGCAGGCCAGCACGCCAGCACAGCCAGCACAGCCAGCACCCGGCGTGCGACACTCGCCCACAGCCTTCCCGAAAAATGAATAAAACATAATCTGACCTCCTCCGCCCCCACACCGCCGCGCCGCCCGCGCCGCCCCCCTGCAGTACAGCGGCGCCACGTTCGGAAAGGTCAAGTAGTGCATTTGTATGAAGCGCGTCACCCGTAAAACAAACGGATGACCCGCGGGCGCTTCCGGAGCGTCAGTCTCTCTCTCTCTCTCTCTCTCTCTCTCTCTCTCTCTCTCTCTCTCTCTCTCTCTCTCTCTCTCTCTCTCTCTCTCTCTCTCTCTCTCTCTCTCTCTCTCACGCTCGCGCGCGGGTATAGGACCACACGAGAGAGAGAGAGAGAGAGAGAGAGAGAGAGAGAGAGAGAGAGAGAGAGAGAGAGAGAGAGAGAGAGAGAGAGAGAGAGAGAGAGAGAGAGAGAGAGAGAGAGAGAGAGAGAGCGCTTCGCAGGCGGCCCAGGCTCGTTTTGCTACACGCGAGAAAAAAACACACGCCGTCCCACGAGACAAGTGCTTTAAATCCACGGGCACCTTAATTTTTCCCCACGATCTAGTTTTAATTACTCCGAATTAATAGCGGTGACGTCACCGCCCGCTCCGTATCAAGTTGCTTCCATGGTGATTTGCTATCGGAAATTATGTGGTTTCCATGTCGGCTTTAATGCCCGCGTTTTATTTATCCTCGGTCTTCCTTATCGGCTGTCTCTCGTTCCCGATGGGCCGGCGCCGGCAGCCGGCACCTACAGCAGGCAGCCGGCCACTTCTCGATCAATCAAGCATGGATCACTCTGCGCTGATTATAAGGAGCGCTCTGCAGAGAGAGAGAGAGAGAGAGAGAGAGAGAGAGACAGAGAGAGAGAGAGAGAGAGAGAGAGAGAGAGAGAGAGAGAGAGCTCATGCGGGTAATCGTGGGGCTCGCAATAACTCGTCCCGCCAGAAGAGGTCCTGGCTGGGTGGGGCGAGTCCTGCGATGGGACAAACAGGCCACCGCACTGGACACAGGACAGGACACCGGTTCAGCCCCGGGAGAGGTACCTGGAGGTACCCGCCGCCGTGCTGTCTCTCTCGCACGCTCCTATCTCCTGTGGGGCGCAGCAGTGCGTGCGACAGAGAGCAGCGAGAGCGCACCGCACCGCGGAGGGACGACGAGCCGAGTCCGCATCGACGTGGATCGATTTAAGGAGTGGCCGGGGTACTGCGTGAGTGCGAGAGAGACGGGCGGCACGACGGTATGGTGCTGGCTGCAGCCGAGGAATCCGAATGGCTAGGCGCCCCTCCCCCTCCCCCGCCCCCACCCCCGCTCTCTGATGTATGCCCCCTGCCCTACGGCCGCAGATTGGCAATGACAGCTTTACGACCCAAGAGCCTCGAGTGTGTATATATATCCCTCCCAGCGTACGGGAAGTAGGAGTGCGCGCGCCGATTTCAAACCCTTTCAAATTTCGAATTTCGACCGTTGCGTTGTTTTCAAATTGGGAACAAGGCGGTGGCCCAAACTTCCGGCACGTAAACTTTTCATCCTAAACTGCGACTTGCTCTCTCGGGACACTGGAGACACGTCCTCCGCCCACCTCCAAGAGATGTAATTAATGTCTCCCGTGCTGTTCGTCACATGACCTTTCCGTCGGGTCCGGGAGGGTTGACATACCGGTATGGAAAAGAGCTAAAGAGCACGCCGACTGCTGGCCGCTGCTGCCGGCGCCGAAACCCCGACGGCTTTTAAACTTCCCGCCGCCACGCGCGTGCCGTGCCGCGCTCACGGAGGGAAGTCCAGACCGGACTAGCCGGCCCGGCGCGCGTCCGAGTGCGGCTGCACCGCGCGGCGTCTCTATCTCTGTCGCACCGCGGCCCCAGCACCGCCCGGCCGCGTGCGAACGACAGAGACAGAGCGACAGAGCAGCGTGCATAAACCACGCGTGTAAGAGAGTGTGTTCCCGTGTAATGCGCGTGCGGGAAATAACTTTGTACGGTGTTTATATCGGAATGGAAACCGAGTGTACGAGGCAGTAAGGTAAGGTGTAGGTGTAGTGCTGGGCTGGGCTGGGCTGAGCAGGACTGGAGGACTGGGCTGGGCTGGGCTGAGCTGATCTGGAATTAACGAAAACAGATACCCTACCTCTCCTGGCCCGGGTTAGGGAACCCAACCCTAAGGTTTGTGCCATAATTCGTACAGTAATTCGTACACAGCTCCAGCGGGTCCCCCCCCCCCCTCGGCGAACGGAACGAGCGAAAGTCAGTATCTCTCTGTCTCTGTCTCTCTCTGTCTTCCCTCGGCCCGGAAGGGTATAAAATACGGTCCACCTCCGCAGGGTATTTTTACGATTTGCCGCATCAATTTGCTGGCGGCCGTGATGCTGCAGAGGTGGCGCAGCGCGTCCGGTTGGCAGCACTGAGCGAGCAGCACTGATTCTAGCATGTCACGCGGCGGTGGAGTGGTCAGCCTGATTGACAGGCGACGCGAGTTAGAGGTGTACGTGCGACGTGCGTCCTCAGCCACCCGTTCCCATGAGGGGCAGCCCGCTATAACCAGCATGAGAACAGCTCCTATGGCGCATTGGCCGCACCGGTTAAGGCGCTGTTCGCGGAGGTGCGGACAGAGCGTCCCGGGTTCAACCCCCGCCGGGACAGCGAGTAGAGTTGTACCGGAAGCCAGCTGCACTAATTGCCAGTCGGGCATTGTTCCTGTTCTGGCTATGAGCGGCGCGGCGCGGCGCTATCACATGTCAGCTCACTTTGTGCATGTTTTATGCATGCGGAGCGCTGCGGGGCTCCGCCAGTGCGCCTCGCCGCTTGTCGCCGTTTTCATGCGTGCCGTATGCGAGCGCGGCCCCTTTGCCGCGTCGTTCCAGGAATTCTTCATCTCCCCTTTCTTTTTCTTCGTCAGTGAGGGGGAAGTACAAAACTGCACGCGCGCAGAGAATATCTATGAACTTTTATAAAATCTCAAGACTAAAAGGAAAAAAAATCTGTCATTTTCAGCGAAGAAATCCAACTATTTTTAAATAAAGAAAAGATAGTACACACCCAAGAATACAGTTCTTCTTCTTCTTGCTTGTCTCCCCCCCCCCCTCTCCCCTATCCGATTCCAGCCAAGTCGATTGATCGGAATTAGTCACATGCGTCACATGTCCGACATGCGAGAAAGCAAGGCGAGGCGTGTGTTACGTGTCCGCCCGGCACACTGCACTCTGGCGGCGAGCGGCGCGGGTTCGAATCCCAGCGGGGCGTATCCGACTTTGCGCTGGCGGTCAGCTGCGTGGCTCTGTCCTGTGGGATGTTTCCATTCCATCGCGTCCGTCTGCGTGCAAGTGTGTGTGTGTGTGTGTGTGTGCGTGTGTTGGCTTTGCGGTCTGCTACCCGTTTGTCCTTGCCCCACGGCCGGCCGGCAGGGGCGTGTCTCGTGTTGAATGTCGACTTCACAGCCATACCTGCGCGCGCGCCCGGCGAAAATGGAATTGTATCAGAGACGTACAAGGCGTCAGGCCAGGCCGAGCGCCGAGCCTCAAGCCTGTGTGTGTGTGTGTGTGTGTGTGTGTGTGTGTGTGTGTGTGTGTGTGTGTGTGTGAGCACGCCCTAAACTAGGCGAGGTCAGCTCGCAACAGCGCGCCTAGGCCTCAACCCTAAACTCGCCCCCGCTCGACCCGCGGTGGCGGCAAGTTCTAGATTTCACCCCCAGATTTCGTGATTTTTGTTCAGATTTTTTTGTCACGATTTTCTTTGTCCACGAGTTTTGTTGCTGCAGTTTTTGTTGTTCTGACTTTTATTATGGTGGTTACTTGAAACACCCGCCCAAGTTGTGGTAACTTAACTATACTTCGTGCAGGTCCTAGTTATGATGCTAGGAGCCACCTCAAGAAATCTGGTCGAGTGGCCACAACTGCATCCCCGGCGTTTACGTCGTTCCGCGTAGAACCGTCGGGAGTACCTTGAGTTGCATACCTGCTCGGCGTTTTGTTTTCTGGGGTCATGAACATCATGAGACATAATTTTTATGGTAAGACGGTGTTCCGGGGTTGGTCCAATCATACTACCACCGAAAAAATTCATTTTTATTTCCTGTCAAAATTTGAAAAATTGGTGAGGACCTATTTTTGTCCCAAAATTTTTTGTGTTTCAAATTTTGACTAAATTGGTATGGACCGATAGGGGAGGTCTAATGAAGTACTGGAACAGCCTCAGTTGCTCAGTTGCTGCAACTTCATCCCCACCATAGTGTATAACGAGCTTTTGTTCCGCCTTTTTTTCTCTAATTTTTTAAGGACGGAAGATGCTGTCAAATATATTTCGAAATTGGGGTGACGGCGGTGAATAACAAGCCAGTGACAGGAGAGAGAGGGAGAGAGAGAGAGAGAGAGAGAGAGAGAGAGAGAGAGAGAGAGAGAGAGAGAGAGAGAGAGAGAGAGAGAGAGAGAGAGAGAGAGAGAGAGAGAGAGAGAGAGAGAGAGAGAGAGAGAGAGAGAGAGAGAGAGAGAGAGAGAGAGGGACAGAGGATGCTTCCATCGATATCGGGTTGCGTTGCCCCGGAAAGGCATAAAACCGCAGGCAGGCAGGCAGGCAGGCAGGCAGGCAGCAGGCGCACAGCTGACGGCCTCACAAGCCTCACGGAGGAGATTGGGAAGGGTTTCGACGTTTCGATAGGGAGGACGGGATGGGGCGGTTGCGGTCGCCCGTGCCGGTGTAACCGTGTAACCATACGAGGGGCATCACAACGGAGACGACATTTTTCAAAATACACTTTTCCCACTTTCGCCGAGGATAGGACAACTAGAATAATTCACCAGGGTATCCTAGAAATTTTTTTATTTTTATTTTTGAATAAAAATACTGGTGCGGAAATTCGAACTAACTCTGAATTTTTGGACGTCATGCAGGGTCTTCTCGCCTGCCTTTTGCCCCTACACAGTCCTGTCCACTCCTCGGCGAGCTCAACAAGTACCAGTTCTTTGTTCCCGGACACCGAAACTCCTCCTCCTCCTCCTCAGCGAACCTCTATCAAAAGGTCCGGTTGCCCTTTCCGTAGGATGTGGGTTCGAGAGGCGCTCACATCACATGGTGGCCAGGCCAGCCGATACTGTGCCGGATGGACCTGTGAGCTGTGGACTTGTGTGACACGTGACATCTTGATCACTACAGGCCGGAGGATGCCCGGGCACCGACACACACACACACACACACACACACACACACACACACACACACGTCGTGGAACACCGCCCGGATGGCTGGCACGTCGCTGCTGCTGCTGCCTGCCTGGTTTTACGTGATTCCGGCCGATCTTAGCCGGAGGCGTCCTGACGTCCTGCGCCCTCTAGGAGGAGGAAACCCGAGCAGTGCTGCAGTTGGGGGGGGGAGGGAGGGGCTGTGAGTGAGAGCAGGCACTCCTCCCCCCCCCCCCCCTTCCCCTCCTGGAAAGCGTGTATATAATTTGCTCTTCAACAAATGTTTTTAAAATGTTTCAAAAGGCGTCAATTTGCGGTTTGAAATGATTTTATGCCTAATTTTGTCCGCGTGAAAATGAGCAATTTGTCAGCTGACACTGGTTCACACACACACACACGCGCGCGCGCGCGCAGGAGCGAAGTCTTCCTGTGGTATTCGCGCGCCTCGATGAAGTATCGCTCTCATTACAGATACGCAACACACACACACTCACACTCACACACACACACAGACGAGATCCACAGGTCTGACCAGACCATCACCGCCTAACTACCGGTCTTGCCGCACGCAGTAGAGTGGCCTGCCTGCGTGCGGGGCGGGGCGGGGCGGGGCGGGGAGACAACCTCTGCCGCGGCGCCTTAGATTACCGCCACCTTCACTATCAGTGTTGTTGTTGTTGTTGTTGTTGCTGTTGCTGTTTTACAGAAGAAGGGTTTGCTCTCGACTTGCACGATTACCCGGTTGCCACGGTCGTCACCTGGGGGGAGGCGGCGCCGCGCAGGTGATAATTAAGCGTCCGGGTTCTCACGGCGCCTCGCCCCCAGTGGGGATCGAACCCGCGAACCTCAGCTCTTCCCTCACCTATTCCACCCGTTAGTCCCGCGGCTCTTGACCGGCGCCGTCGCGGGCCTCGCGTCACGCGGCTTGACTTATTGGTCAATAAATTCCATCCAGCGTATGACACGAGCGACAGTCTCCGTCCCCATCTCTCTCGCTCACTCACTCACTCTCCCTGGCTCGCTGCACCTCTCTCTCTCTCTCTCTCTCTCTCTCTCTCTCTCTCTCTCTCTCTCTCTCTCTCTCTCTCTCTCTCTCTCTCTCTCTCTCTCTCTCTCTCTCTCTCTCTCTCTCTCTCTCTCTCTCTCTCTCTCTCTCTCTCTCTCTCTCCGCCCGCACGCAAGCGCGCAGCGTTTCCCAAATAGGCAGCAAGTTGGCAACTAAACGTCCGGCCCGTTATTCGCAGGCCGTGCCCACGGCTGCCCCTACGGCGTGCCCTTAACGCCGGTGTCGCTTGTTTGCACTGCGTCCAGCCCCATACATGTGCACCACAAATAGGATCTGCCGCTCGATTCGGGCGCTGGGGCCCTCAGCGACACGCCGTGCCGTCGTCCAGGTGGTGAGAGCCCCTCCCCGGTGCCCCCCCCCCTCCCCGGTCCCCCCCCCCCCCCCCCCCGGTGCCCCCCCCCCCCCTCCCCCCCCCCCCCCCCGGTGCCCCGTCAGAGCCACGCGGCCGCGGTTGGACCGCGGTGCAGATATCGGCAGGCGATGGCTGCCGTGGTGCTGCTGTGCTGCTGTGCGCTGACACGGCCAACAAAACAATGCGGACGTCACGAGCAGCCCGCCGTCACGTGCTCACGACGCCGACCTGGGCTCAGCCCCGGACACAGTCCCGGACACAGCCCCGTATCCGGCCGCCCCGGCCGGGGACTTACCTCCGGTGGCCCCGCGCCCGTGAGCCACCAGGGGGAGGGCTCGTGAAGCGGACCCAGGTAGGGGGACATTCCTCGTCCGGCGTCGTCGGCAAGGTGAGAGACCCCGGGGGGGCCGGGGGACCCCGGGGGACCCCGGGGGACCCCGGGGGAGTGCATAAGTCTACACGGCGGTGTTCACGACCACGAGCAGCGCCGGCCTCTCCCGGGCGGCCAACAGTCAAGGACGGCGATGCGGTGCGATTCTGGAAACAGGATGATTGTGCTTCGCTGCTTCGCTGCTTCGCTGCTTCGCTGCTTCGCCCTGCATTGTCCTGCACACAGACATGGCGGAGTGAGTTTGGCGCACTGTTGAACCTGTTCCGGCCGGACGCCACGGAGATGACAAAACTCGTCTGTTCCCACATCAAGCTTGCTCTGGCGCATCTGTTGTTGCTGCACTTGCAGCGGGGGTGTGGCCAGGCTGGCCGTCCCGTGCACTTTCTCTGAACCCACAAACCGACCGACTGACCGCGCGTGCCTTCCGCGTCACCCATCTGGCTCTTCTCCGTCTTCTTCTTCGTTTTCTTCTTGCTCTTATTCTTCTTCTTCTGCTCCTCCTCCAATGGCGGCCGTTGCCATTTTTCACACGCAGCCATTGGAAAGCAGAGCAGGAACTCTGCCCATGGAGCTGTCTGTCAGCGCGCGGGAGTAAACAGCGTGAAAATGGCAGCAGCAGCGAACACACTTTGCTGCCCCGTTTTATATTCCCCTCCATTGGGGGTTTATTCAAGCCGTTATTTCCATGCAGTAGCGCGTCATTTCGCCCGACGCGCCCCGATGCCGCACCGGTTCCCCGCCGCCTGGGAGGTAGGCCAGCCTCTGCGGCTGAAGGCAGCCGTGCCCGACGGGGCTGCCTACCCGCCCGACTGCAGGGGCTCGGCAGGGGTTGAGGGGGCACACGGGGCACACGCGCCACCCACACCCGGGCACGTGACACGCACGTTATGTTTGCTCTGGAGGCCGTGGAGGCCGACGTCAAAACTGCCAATTACAGTCGCGGACGCTTTTGCCCGGCGCAATTTATATACGCCGGAGTACCCTAGAGTACCGCGCTCCATGGAACGTTAACGACTTAATCCGAGAGCCTAGCCGTAAAGCGGGGATGGTTCAGGGAGAGAGAGAGAGAGAGAGAGAGAGAGAGAGAGAGAGAGAGAGAGAGAGAGAGAGAGAGAGAGAGAGAGAGAGAGAGAGAGAGAGAGAGAGAGAGAGAGAGAGAGAGAGAGAGAGAGAGAGAGAGAGAGAGAGAGAGAGAGAGAGAGAGAGAGAGAGAGAGAGAGAGAGAGAGAGAGAGAGAGAGAGAGAGAGAGAGAAACTCCATTTTTAACAAACACAGCATCATATATTTATTCCACAGGAATGATATTATACGCGTGGCTGGTATTTGAACCCGCGGGCGGAGCGGGGCGGGGCGGGCCGAGAGGGAGCCTCGAAATCAATCTTCGGTGCCGAGCCGCGGGCGCCCCCCGCACAGGTGCCTGCAGCACCGCAAAAATTAATCTGACAGAAAAGATTTCGGGGGGGGGGGGGGTGGAATCCTAGATGAGCTGTATAGCGTAGCGTCAGTATAGTCATCTGGCACTATGTTTTGTTGTGTGTGTACGACACGACCCTCGCCAAGTTTGGGATCCGCGTTGCGGTGCGTAACAGGTAACAGCGCTGAGT
>CM076255.1:7050019-7072519 GCA_038380765.1 Odontothrips loti
CGTGTATGTACGTCGTCCGCGCGTAAGATTCGGGAGGAACTACTTCATTTGGCGCCCGCCTGTATGACCAGAATGACCACCGTGCTGGAAACGCGCGCATAAATCCCCATGCTGTCTGCCGTGGCCGCCGGGCTGGGCCGGGCTCCGGCAGTGAGATGTCCATTTTCCTCCCGAATACCTCCGCGTGCCGCCCCGCTCCGCTCCGCCGCCGGTCGCCGCACTCACCGCCCTGTAATCCCCTCCTCCTACGTCTTCTTCATGCCGTGGGCCGCGGGACGATGGAGACATTATTGTCTGCTCATTAACGTGAGGGGACACAGGGCAGCCAACCCGCGCGAGGTGTGGCCCCACTGCCCGGCCAGGCCTGCCACAGCATTCCGCCGTTTTCGTCGCGTCCCAAAGTATGACAATAACAACGAGCAGAAAAAATATAATGACATGCCGGTCCAGCGGACGCGCGCCAACAGTCTGCAGCGCCCTCCTCTGTGTGTCTCTGTCTCTCTCGCACGTTGTCAGCGCCGGCCGTCTCCCCTCCCCTCCCTCGTGAACCTCGACTTCTCGGCCGTCACGAACCTCCTCTCCACGGGGCTCTGTAGGAGCTCCTCAGCTCTGACATTGCATGCATACAAAAGCCTCGACACTGTATGAGAAATTCACAGGGCGGGCGCAATAAGCCGGAGCAGAGCGCGGCGGCGACCAATGAGGCCAAAATGCGGTGGGCCGTGGTGCGCGGTGTGGTGTGGTCCAGAGGTGTCGTGGGATATTCGTTCTCGGCGGCGGCCTTCGTGTCGTGTTGTGGGATGGCGCGGCACGCGCCGTGCTGCGCTGAGCTGTGCTGTACCGCGGCGCTGGGTGAGTGACGGGTGCTTAATTGAAGCCTTCTTTTGGATCCCGCCAGTCTCTCTCTCTCCCCTCTCTCCCTCTCTCTCTCTCTCTCTCTCTCTCTCTCTCTCTCTCTCTCTCTCTCTCTCTCTCTCTCTCTCTCTCTCTCTCTCTCTCTCTCTCTCTCTCTCTCTCTCTCTCTCTCTCTCTCTCTCTCTCTCTCTCTCTCTCTCTCTCTCTCTCTCTCTCTCTCTCTCTCTCTCTCTCTCTCTCTCTCTCTCTCTCTCTCTCTCTCTCTCTCTCTCTCTCTGTCCGTCTTTCTGTCCGCCTCCCTCGCTCCGGGAGGGCCCCTGCAGAAGCGAGGCTAGGCAGACCCGCCGCACACGGATGCAGTGCGGAACGGTCTCTCTCTCCTGCCCTTACAGCAGAGGAGCGCTGACGAAGCACCCGCTCCGAAACACAGCAAAAAAAAAATATATACAAAAATCAGAAATATTTCCCCCAGGTCTGCGACTAGTGACGGTTTTAAAACTCGTCTCCCGACATCCACGCGAACCTCGAACACTGAACACGATGGAGCCGGGTACGTTCGGTAATGAGTACCCAGAGCCTCAGGACCTTGTTGCAATCGCGAGCGCACTCGTCCGCACTAAAAGGCTTACCCGGGCGCGGAATGGAACACGCCCTCTCTTGACACTTTATATAAAAGCAAATGCCCGTCCCCCGGCACCTTGGTGCTCTCAGTGTGATACGTCATGTTGTCAGCACTGCCATCACACTACTCCGCCTTCCCGCAGCGGCGCACACACGTACTCACCGCGCAGGGACCAGGGGTACCACCTTAACGGACCGGCCCGTTAATACCCCTGGCCGCGCACAGCGCACACCTCCCGCAGCCAAACAACTCGAGGAGTTCCCTTCTCCTTATTTGTTTCTCCCCGCGCCGCGCCGGATTCTATCGCGCAGAAGTCCTTGTCAGCCCCCTAATTCGCCGCTCTTATCTCCCTCCCCGCCGCGAGACAAGCCTGGCGTGACATTTCGCCATTTTTCCCCCTTTTTACCGAAACGACTTTGGCGGAGCAATTTGGTCGACTACCGGGCTGGATATTGAATCCGGGCGGCGGCAGCAGCGGCCCACGTCTTTTCCGGAGGTAAGCTATTTTTCTTTTCGTTCGGCCGAGCGCGTTGTGGATTTCCCTGTGCCAGGCCAGCAGAGCGGAGCACCGCCGTCTTCTTCCGCTTACAGCTCGGCCGGGCCGAGGGGAGCGCCGCGCACAAATAGGGGGCGGTGCGGGGACGGGACGGGCCGGGCCGGGCCCAGCCTGCCGAGGCCGGCACTGGAATTGCTTTCGCTATTGGGGACGTAACGCGATTCCGGCGGGGAGGTAGCCGATGTACCGCGCTCAGTGAAACTGTTATCGTAGGTGAAAACGGACGTGGCGTGTGCTGTCAGCACGCCAAGGGCCTCGGCAGGAGAGAGAGAGAAAGCCCCCGGTCGGCGGGAATCGAACCCGGGACTGCGGCAGGCGAGTTGCGTGTCGAGGCGGCTGCACGCCAGCACCTCGTTGTCGCGCCGGCGCCGCCGGGACTCGAACCCGTGACCTATCGCCTCACGCGCGGCCAGTGCGTGTAAACTTATCGACGCAACAAAGTCCCCAGCAGCAGCCGTTAGGGGGTTTGTGCGCCGCCCCCTGCCTGCTTACTTACGGCGCAGAAACGCAAACACCTCGACGATAAAACAACCAAGGAGGAGAAGAAGAAGAACATGAAGAAGGAGGCCGCTGATGGATGAACCCGTCCACTGCCTTGCTGCTCACCGCAGAGGCCGTTTGCTGATTTTCACACGAAACATAATGACGGTGGCGGTGGGATGCAGTGGGACGGGCCGGCTCGAATCCTGCAGCACGCCGCTGCTGCTGCTGCTGCTGCTGCTGCGCTATTTCGGTGGTCACGTGACAGAGAGAGAGAGAGAGAGAGAGAGAGAAGTGGGGAATGATGGGGCAGCAGCAGCCTTTGTAGTATGAAAATGAGTTTTACTCGCGGAGCGGGGCGACGACGGAAACATGTCCATGTCCACCTCATTACGGGAGATGAATCGGCGGACCGAGGCTCATCTTCAGCGGTCTCTCTCTCTCTCTCTCTCTCTCTCTCTCTCTCTCTCTCCCTCCCTCCCTCTCTCTCGCTCTCTCAAGTACTTCGTGCCTCGTTTCCGCGCCTGCAAATGCCACGCCATAGCCTTGGCGCCATAGACCACGACGGCCCATATTGATTGGTCCCCACTTCAGTCGGGGGGCGCGGGCACACATCTCTCTCTCACACCATTTGTTATCTCCTTTCTCCCCGCGGTACTCCATCGCGCGCGCGAAAGTCGACAAATTCGTCCGGTATCTTCCAGGCGCGGATACAAGGGGAGGGGGGGGGGGGCAAAGGGGTTTCCCCCCCCCCCAAGATGCTACCAAGGCGCCCAAAGGGCGCCTGAAATTTAGGCAACCCGCCGAACTTTTCGCCTGTAAGTAGGCAAAAAGTGGTACATTGCCCCCCCCCCCCCCCCCCCCACAAGTGGCTCCTGGATCCGCGCCTGGTATCTTCGAGGAAGTGTTGTGCGTCCGGCCAGTTAGCAGTCGGCAACCGCAGCAATCTCAGGAAAAGAGAGTGGGTCTGGTCTCCTAGACAGAGGCCGGAAGGGAACAGTCCACAAACCACGGCCATTCAAATAATTCGTTTTAGATTTGAAGTCTGCCGAGCGGGTGGTGCGTCGGGGACCGTCTGTGGGAATCGAACCCACCAGGTCAGGAGCCGAGGGGGCACCCATACCCATACCCGGGCTCCGGCCCGTACCAGTAAGACAGTTTGCTCCCAGCACCAGGACCAAAAACTAGTCCGGAAGCTGGCACGTGGTCTGTGGACAAATACTCAAGAAAATCTATGTACACCTGCTCAGCGGAAGGGGCGATGTTGGCCGTTGCGGAAGCCTGCCTACCAAGGTGGCTGCGTCGTGCCTGTGTCTTAGCGGCGGTCAACTCCTGGTACACCGGTTCCCATCCGAACACCGAAGTTAAGCAGGAAGGTTCCGGACGGAAGTCTGGGACGAGGTAGGACCCACCCATTTTTGCCGTTTTTTTTGTTGTTTTGATTTTTCGAAAACGATTACTCGAAAACGACTGGAAACGAGATTTTATTTAAATATTAAAAATTTCGTACGCCATTTTGAAAACTTAATCATCAACCTGTCAAAATGTCGCCTTAACGCAACACTTGCGTTGAGCGGTTTCCTTATCGAAAGGGGGTCTGAACGGACAGGGCGAGCGCAATACTCGTTCTTTTTTGCCTCTGTCCTAGCAGTAGTAGTAGTAGTAAGCAAATAACGAGTGAAAAAGGAGAGTGAAACGAGTTAGAGTCAGAAAATAAAATCAGAAAAGCACAATCAAAAAATCAAATTTTGATTTTAAATCATGGTAATACACCAGCGTCCAGAGGGGGGGTTGGCGGACGGTTGTTCGTCACCGTAATTTCTGAACGGTGCGCAAGGGATCCTCTATTGGCCGGCCTGCTGACCAGCGGCTGAGGCTGGGGCCGGGGCCGGCCGAGGCCGCGTGCGTCCGCTGCTGCTGCGGCTACTGGGCCGGGGCGGACGCCAGTGGCCCGTGGGACCGCTAGCTAAGTCCTCGCGGGCAAATTACGGTACATATTTTTGTCCTGTTTGGCCGCGCGGCCGCCCCGCCCCGCCCCACCAACATCACGCTCTTGTCCGGCTCGGCCCTGACAATGGTCCGGCAAAGGGGCTAGCGGCCTGTGTGTGTGTGTGTGTGTGTGTGTTGTGTGTGTGTGTGTGTGTGTGTGTGTGTGTACGTGTGTGTGCTTTTCCGGGCCCTGCCCTGTATATGCTACGGGGCGGTATTTTTCAGGCCATCATGTGCGCGCGCGCATACTCACACACACACACTCTCACACACACACACACACACACATACACACACACACTTTTGTTATACGGACCACTCTGCCTTGAATGGAGAGGCCACAGCTTTGCTGACCTGCTGCGGCGGCGTCGTGGTGTTGAGATGCTCCGCCTACCAGAGCAGCAGGAATAAAAAAAAAAAAAAAAAAAGGATTAAAAAATAAAATAAAAAATAAAGTGACAGCTTCTTAAAAAAAAACAACGAATCGTCAGCCTTCCGCAAGGACCCCAAGGTAAGTACCCGTGTCTTAATTCTGTCCCCGCACATTCTCATACTCGGTCGGCCTCACAACGCCTTCTCCATCTCCTCTGCATTTATTTCACTTTCCGACTCCAGGGCATAACTCATGCGCGGACCGGGTATTTATCACGGCCATCTCTGCCGCGTGTTATAATGAACATAATGACATATCGAAATCAGGGGATACAACTTTTCAACTGGGGTAAAAAGGAGGAGGAGGCGAAGAAGAGCGTGGATTCCACTTGTCTACACGGGCGCGCGGTAGTGACAAGATGCAGGGGCAGCTGTTGCCTGTCACCCGCCGCAGGGGGGCCAACCGGGCGCAACAAAAACAGGGCCGCCAACGTTACAAGACAGACGTGCTGATGCGATGGGCCAGGTTTGTCAGAGCTCACCCCGATCCCTGGTACTTTCTGACAGATTGGTGCTCATCTCAAGGAGGGAAAAAAGGAGTATGGGTTCTTTCTTTTAACCTTGATCAGCTTGCCAAACTTGATCTATTAAAACCTCACTTAAAGAATATTAAAAAAAAATATAAGAGGATTTATCTTGACCATTACATCGTCAGTCACACGCACATGTTCGCCGGGCCGGTGCTGAAACGCCGAGTCAGTAATTGGTGGTCACGTGACGGTCATCATAGGCGATGGACTTATGCCCCCCTCGCGCGCAATTTATCGCGTTCGGATTCGGATTCGAATGCGTTCGGTCGTAAATCAGAGCCGTGATGGCGGGGCGGCGTCCGGCGGCGTTGGTCGTCATCTCTGCCCGCAAGACTTGAGGTGAGAGGATGTAGGTTCAGATTCGGAAGCAGCCCCGGAAATATCACGCGAGTAAAATGTTTCCTACCCCATTCCGGAGAAACAAAATCGTAAGAAATCAATCCTCGAGCATCACTTTTTTTTCCAGTGTTAAAAAAAAATGAAATTCCCATGGCGCGAATTGGCTCACAGCTTCCGGCTCAGAACAAGAACAATACTACGCCGGGACTCAGTCCGTCTCGGGCCCTCTGTGTTGTGTATCTTTATTCTGCTTTTTTTCTCAGCGAATCAAGAGGAAAGGGAAAGAAAAGGAGAGTCGAGAGACCGTATAACGCGGAAGTCTCTATTATTCTTGAAACCGAAAACGAGACCGGCAGTACACAACGCCGGGAATAAATCAGTAATCCGACCGCAGATTGGATCCGGATTAATAGATGAGACGAAAATCGTGTAGGATTCAATTTCTTTTCAGAAAAAGTGTTGTTTTTTGTTGTTGTTCTCTAAATATTTGTATGTTTTCGCCTTTCACCAAAAAATTGTGGTCTGTAGGTTCTGCATGCGGGCGTGTGGTTCCGGGTGCCATCCTGCTTGCATACCAGGCTTACCAACGGCAGAGAAATGGCTGTTTGACAAACGCGGGGGAGAGCTGCGGCGATGGGCTGAGCTGCTGCAGAAGAATTAATGGCCAGAGGCGCGCGGAGAGCGTTAGGAGGAGCGAGAGCGAGATGGAGATAGAGGAAGAAAAAAAAACCCAACGACAACCAAGGGAGAAGAAAACAAGACAAGATCGCGTCGATCCGGGCGTGGCCATATCTCATGGATTTGGGAGGCGCGCGCTGTTTGTATTTGGAGGCGATATCATCTCGGATCCATGCCTCATCCTAACCTATACCTCCTCTAGGAACACACCTCAGCTCCTTTCATCACGCAGATCGCATCGAACACACCTCAGTGAGGAGGGGGCGGGGCGGGGCGGGGCGGGGCGGGGCGGCGGGGGGACAGGACAGCGCGTTCACACGGCACGGAGCGGCAACCCCACGGGCCTTATTCCCTTCCGAATGAATGGCGAGAGCCCGGAGCTTCATCAGAGAGACACAGAGACAGAGAGAGAGAGAGAGAGAGAGAGAGAGAGAGAGAGAGAGAGAGAGAGAGAGAGAGAGAGAGAGAGGGGGGGAGGGGCTGGTGGGCGATGACTCGTCCTTCCGTTTCTTGCGCGACTAGTACCTCCTCTCCTAAGCCGCCCGGAGCCGGTGCCCGGAGCTGGGGCCCCCTTTGCGGCACTGACGACCGCCTCTCGCCCCGCCCCAGGGCTTTTCCGCGCCAAATTCAATTTAATGGCGCTGGCGGGGCCGCCGTGGTGGCAAGCCTTCCCCCCTCTCTCCCCTTCCCCCATCCGAGGCCCGAAGCTACCGTGCCGAGTGCAGGGAGAAGAGAAGCAGGGAGGGGAGAGGGTATTAACAATCAGGGGGGACAAGTCCAACAAGGCATAAGGTATCTGCTGGCGGACGCTGGCGTACGCGCGGCACGGCCCCGGCCCCCGGCGGCACGGAAGCCCCCAGGCTGCCCCTCCCTTCCCCCTCCCCCTCCCCCGCTGCTGGTGCTTAACGCCATTTAACGGCAAAACTCACATGGCAATTTTTCAAGCGTCGCTGAACGGGCGCCGTTCCCCTGGTGTGCCCCCCGCCCCCTCCTCGCGTGCCCCCCAGGGGGGCCCCCGCCGCCCTGAGCCCCCCCGCCGGGAGCTCAGATTGACTGTGCGGCAGCGCGACGCGGGTATTCGAACCCGTGACCATCCGCGCGGAGTGCCGCGCCGCAACCTGAAATTCCTCGGGTGCAAACACCTGCATGAGGCCGTGGTTGTAGAGGCTCGGCTCTGGTCGTGGAATTCCGGGAGGATTCTCCGGCGAGGTTCCGGTGCAGTTCCGGAGTGGCTCCGGCTGGCGCCAGTGATTGGCCCGGGCTGGCACTGGAATGTGAGGCGGGGGAGGGGTTGGGCCCGGGCCAGGACCCGGAGCCGTGCCGGAGCCGCTGGAGCTGGAACTGGAGACGGCTGACCGGGAATGGTGACAATCAGCTTATTGTCTTGCGGCCTACATGGCGCGGGCCGCCTACACCGAGCGCGCCCAGGTGGGCGGGGCACCCATGACAGGGCGAGAGAGAGAGAGAGACCGAGAGAGACAGAGAGAGAGAGAGAGACAGAGAGAGCAGGGAGAGACAGAGAGAGGACGAGCTGAAGGCAATTCACTTCCACGAGTCGAGATGGGATTACAATTCCATCAAAAAATATATACGGCGCTGGGGGTGGGATGCCCCCCCCCCCCTCCATCCCTCCTTGGCGGGGGCGGCGGTTTACGGGGAGCACAACGCAGCAGAAGAACTAGGGGGTGGGGGACGGGGAGGGACGGAAAAAGGAAACGGGGAGGGAAAGTCTTCAAAGAAAAACACGGCGCGGGGATAAAGAAGGATCAGGATTAGTGCGGAGGATGGCAGCAGGGCAGAGCTGCCAACGAATCCACCGCACTACTGTGACTTTCAGGCTCGGCAGTTCTTCTTCTTCTTCTTCCTCTTTCCCTGACGCGTTTCCGGGGATTTCGCTTTCCGCTCGTCGGCCGACGCCCCAATTCCTCGTGCGCCTCAAACGCGCGCCGTTCTATGCTGGTCTGGTGGGTGGGTAAGGAGGCAGATGGGGATCGCACTGCCACTTTGCATCCCTTATACTTGTGCTGAGCCATGCTCGTATGTGTGCAGTGTCCTCACCACCGTGTGTGTGTGTGTGTGTGTGTGTGTGTGTGTGTGTGTGTTTGGGGCCCAGTGGTCGGCCTAGTTCGCATGAGAGAGTCAGAGAGAGAGAGGGAGAGAGCACAGAGGCGTCGGTCCTCTCATACGCACGGCCAGCCGGCCGGTCGGGTTGCGAGTGTATGAGTACTTGCGCACACACTCGTGCACGCACGCACGCACACACACACACACACACACACACACACACACACACACACATGAGAGCGTGTGAGCGGCGGCCGCACGGCAATATGTGGAGCGCCCAAAGTGATTTGATCCCGGCCAGACCAGACAGACCCACGCAGCGCGGGACAGAAGCCCCAGAGCTTGACCCCCGGTACCCAGTACCCGACCTGAGGCCGCGGTAGCTGGAGCTGGAGCTGGAGCTGGAGCGGGTCCCAGCGGGCGCTCAGCTGGTCCTGGTCCTGCTGGAACCGCTATCTCAGGGCCGGGCGGTGCCGGCGGACCCTGTCCGCGCGGTATGGCTATGATCTGCGGCAGCGAGCCTGTCACACCCGCCCCGCCACGCCACGCCACGCCACGCCACGCCACGCCACGCCGCACGTTGACGCCGCCGGTTATAAACAGTACCTTGTTTGCATTGAGATTACTGTTATTATGGCCACCTTCATCAGGGTGGCGAACGCACAGCACGGGGCGTGGCGCGGCGTGGGAGGGTCGACGGGGGCGTCAAGGCTGCGCCGCCGTGCCGCCGCCGTGCCGCCGCCGTGCCGCCGTGCCGCCGTGCCGCCGCCGTGCCGCCCCCGTGCCGCCGCCGTGCCGCCGGGCGACAAAACGCACGCCGCTCTCCCACACCGCAATACAGTTTTCGCTCACGCCCCGTCACCAGGTACCCGCCAGGTACCCGCCAAGGTACCCGCAGGAGATTACCGCCGCGACAGCCGGCAGCCACCTAAGGCAGTAAAACCGAGAAAAGTCGTTCGCCGCCAACGGGAGTCGAACCCGGGTCCGGGGGGGGGTGCGGCAAGAACGACGTCGCTGCCTTCACCCCGGCCGGCCGCAGCTGCCATCACCCCGCACACTTCACTATCGTCAGAGAGTGTGCTGAAAAGAGAGAACTTTGTCGCTGCTGCCGGTATTCGAACCCGCGACCCCGCGCACGATAAGCGAGTGGCATGCACCTTACAGGGCGCGCTGCTCGCTAACCAAGCTGGTCACGTGGCCAGGAGCGCCGCTGTGATTGGTCATGGCTGCGGAGTGGCGACGCCTTCTGTGCGAGGCTCTCGCATATGGCGCACGCACGCCAGGCACTTTCTACGGACGCTTTTCGATCCGCGGATTTAAACTGCGTTGCACGCGATATAAATAAGTGTAAACCACACTGTGACCACGCAAGAGGCCGTAGGAGTCGGAATGCGGGTCCCACGCGGCCCGGGGCCTGTGACGGGGGCACCTGCGGACTGTGCAATCCGCATGGGACAGGCTGCGCCGTTGCCAAAGTCTCCCACGGTATGCGCGCGCGCGCGTGCGTCTGTGTGTGACTGAGTGTGACCGGCTAGCGCCTGCCGGCCGGAGGGTAGGCCGTCCCGCACGGCAGCCGTGCACAACGGGACTGCCTACCCCGCCAGGCGCCCTGCCTCACAGCTGCACTTGACGAGCACCTGCAGGTGCACAGCGACGCGGGTTCGAGTACCGCGGCACAGGTGTCGGCACAAACACCTGTGCCGTTTGCTTTCCATAAATGTCGTCACGCTGCCGCAGAGAACTGTGCCAAAGCCGCTGCTGCGTATTGAATAGGCGCCGCCGCCTCTCGGGGGAAGAAGAACCGTTCCGTTCGTCTGCTCTGGAAATAAAAGGGAAACACTTCCCGACGCACAGCAGCGCGCGCACAGAAGGAAATGGCCCAGCAAAGAGGCGTCTGTCCGGGGCCACGGGCCACTTAATTCTACTAATTTGGTAAAAAATACAATTCCGAGGATGGGCTTTTCCGCCACTTCCCGGGGCCCCTTAAAAATGTTTCCTAGAGGCCGTGCCGCCCTGTCCAGCGCCGGATGACGGGGAACCGGACGGACTTTTCCTTTGGGGGGAAATAAGAAATTAGATCGTCTCTGCCAGCAGCAGCAGCAGCAGCAGCAGCAGCAGCAGCAGCAGCAGCAGCAGCGCGGGAAGCGGGGCGAAAACTCACCAGCCTTTTGATCCCGTCGCGTCTCTTGGGGAAACCTTTTCCGTTAAAGGCCAAAAGCTACTGCAATCGAAGCAGAATCGCGACGAGTCGAGGTGCTCGTTGCTCGCCCACTGACGAGTGCGCGGACGGTGCGGGGTGCGGATGCCCCACCGCCGCCGCTATGCATCGATTGTATGAGCGAAAGAAACGCCATCGATTTTTTTTTCCTTCTTTCCCCTGAGTCAGCGCGCCAAACACCGACTCGTATATGTGCCGAGAGTCCGTCACCGAAGCAAGCGGCCAACACAATAATAATTTTCGCACACATACACACGCCGTGCGCGTTCAGCACGAGGAATCTCGGAGAACACTCATGACCCATCTGTGTGTGTGTGTGTGTGTGTGTGTGTGCCAGGTGCGTGCGCAATACCCCTGAATACACTTTCTCCGCTGCCGCCACACCGCCACATTCGCGGCACAACGCCGTGCTGTTGCGGCGTGTTGCCGAGGCGTCTTTGACCTCTAATCGCATAACATAAAGGGTTTATCGCGCGAATCGGCACCGGCACGAGCAGGGCATCTCTCTCTCTCTCTCTCTCTCTCTCTCTCTCTCTCTCTCTCTCTCTCTCTCTCTCTCTCTCTCTCTCTCTCTCTCTCTCACTCGCACACGCACGGTTCGCATGTGGTCCTCCCCCGTATCACGTGACCGATCGCGGCGGCGGCGGCGGCGGGACTTTTGAATTAGGAAAGTGGCGATGAATGCGTCCGATACTGCAGCGCGGCGTCGACGAAAACTGAAAGGGAGCGGCGAGAAACAAAGATGGCCGCCGTACGCATTTTGTGTGTGTGTGTGTGTGTGTGCTTTCACCCGTGGTGTCACTTGTTACCAGGCGATAACACTGAAATCTCATTCCGGATAAATGCAGAACGTAAAACGGTGTGGGTGCAGTCGTGTGTGAACACCCCCTTCTTCGCGACGGGGCACCTTTTCTCCTCCTGCTATTACCCCTTCGCAGACTTATAACGTCCTATGACCCAGCCGCCGGACAGTCAGTCGTGCGTCCGATAATGGCAGCGAGAGAGAGAGAGAGAGAGAGAGAGAGAGAGAGAGAGAGAGAGAGAGAGAGAGAGAGAGAGAGAGAGAGAGAGAGAGAGAGAGAGAGAGAGAGAGAGAGAGAGAGAGAGAGAGAGAGAGAGAGAGAGAGACAACGCGGTGCACCTCTCGCCTCCTTTGTTCGGCCTCTCTTCTTCTCCTCCTCCTCCTCCTCCCCGCGTTAAGTTTAATGGCGCGAACTTGTAGAGGGAATTTGAAAAGGCCTAACGACGTTAAAGGTTTTACTCGCGCCGCGCGGCGTGCAGAGGCGTCCGGCGAGGGGGACGCCGTACCCGGGCCCCTCCTCTGCCATCCGATTAAAAACAATGTGGCGAGGCGTAGGCGTGTGTGTGTGTGTGTGTGTGTGTGTGTGTGTGTGTGGCAAGAGGGCTGGAAAAGAATGCAATAGCCAAGAATAAGGGACGGCAGAAAATCCACGAATGACGCTGCCCTGCCCCGTGCCCGCGGCTGCTGGACACACATGCGTCGACACGTGGCAGGCACGCGACAGGCACACGCACACAGAGAAAGTCCTATGCGGTTGGTTCCGCGCGTCGCCGTATACTCGCTCTGTCTCTGTCTGCCTGTCTTGTTTGCGCATCCGTCTCTCTCTCTCTCTCTCTCTCTCTCTCTCTCTCTCTCTCTCTCTCTCTCTCTCTCTCTCTCTCTCTCTCTCTCTCTCTCTCTCTCTCTCTCGCTCCCTCTCTGGGCGTCGCGTCGATAATTGCGGACGGCAATAGGATTTGCCTGAGAGCGTGTGCGATGCCCCCCCCCCACACACACACACACACACACACACACACACACACACACACACACAGAGGCCGAGCGCTGCATGGGTGGGCTTAGCGCATGACTAGAGCCGCTCCGCCAAGCGAGCCAACCTTATGCCGGTCTAATAACAAGAACGGAACGATGGTCCGTGCAAGTTCCTTATGACAGCTGCCGAGGGGGGGGGGGGGGGGGGGGGGGGGCTTGGTTACCAACCCAGAGGGGACACTGGCCTCTGAGCCCTCCCCCCCCCCCCTCCTCAAGAGCCATACGTCCCCACAAAGGCCCACTCCATTCAATGAATGAGCAAATGGACGAATGAATGAAGGCACCCGTTTAAATTACTCGTGGCCCCCGCTTGACAAATGGCTGCTCCTCTACTCGCTGAGTTTTTCTCCGCTGGGCGGACAGTTTTCAGGACCGTGTCCGCTTTCCGACCCTTAGCGGCTCTTGTGGAAAGGGGAGGGGGTGGGGGGATGCCTCTCCGCCCCCGAAACCCATCAACCCCCGCTCCGCCATGCCAGAGGCAGGCAGGTCATTGATGCGGCCCCGTGCATTGACACCGGGAGGCGCCACGGGGGGTCCAGCGGTCCACCCTCCCCTCACTCATGGCAGGGCGACGGCCTCAGCCAGCCTCAGCAGCGCGCCTCAGCCGGGCTCAGCCGCCAGCAGCGATCGCCGGAGCTCACTCGGTGTGGAGCGCCACGGTAGCGCACTGAATAAGGCGCTATTCTCACACTGCCAGCGACCGCCGCGCAGCGACCCGAGAGCCACAACAATCCTGAACATATGTGCAGGGACTGACGGCGTAAATTTTCCAAAATATATAAAATTCAATTGAAAATAGTGAAATTTTATTATTTTTCGTGTAATCTTTCCCGTTCAGCCAGTTCAAAACGGACAATTCCTGGGAAATTTTTTGAATTGTTCAACTGTTCTATGAAAAATTTCCTCATTCCCATCTCTAACAGTGACTGAAATAGGGAATTACGGCGACTAAAAGAGACTGTCTCTTCATGTTCTGCTTTGAAGACAGATTTTACAGTATAGGAAGCTTCGATCGATGAGCACCGTGGCACATTGGCCGCACCGGTTAAAGCGCTGTTCTCTCACGGACAGTGTCCCGGGTTCAACTCTTGCCTCTTTTCTCGATAAATTTTTCTGAATGGCCGCCCCGATAACACGGCTGTAAGCCCCGCGATAGCACCGGCCGACCACCCTCCAGGACGCATCACTCGTCTCCCTCTCACACCTTCGCGCTTCGCGCCGCACCTCCACCCTCTCTGTCGCCCTCCTTTACCCAGCGTATCTCCCGCGGGCTGAGCCCCGCAGGCTTGTCCTTAAATCACGTAACACCAGTGCAAAAGCTAGCGCATTGCGGCCGATACGGGCGGCCCGCAGCCCGCACAAGTTGTCACAGTACACCCCCCTGGCAAGCACAGCCGAGATGATATCCCAGTTACACATATGCGTGCGTGTGCGTGCGTGTGCGTGCGTGCGTGCGACGATGGCATCTGTAAGTGTTAGTACCGGCCAGGGCATGAGCACCGGCCAGGGCATGAGCACCGCACAGAAAACATTTTACTTTTACGACCGTGCTCAGATAACTGGCGGCCGTGTCTCCGTCTGAGGACCCCGCGCCCTACCTGCGGACTGAGGACTGAGGACCTGCGGCGGACGAGGACTGCGGCGAGGACTGCGGCCCGGACGCGGTAACACCGCGGTGAGGACGTAACCCTATATTGAATAACAAAAGTTCTAGAGAGACCAACGCTCTGCTTCTAAAATCTCATTTTTCAGTGTGAAAAAAATATCATCAATTTTTGAATTTTTTTTTGGAATGTTCAGAGACAATGTTTTCACCAACTTGTTTTATTTTTGGTCACCGTGACGGTTTTTGATTCAAAATTCTCCAGCCTTCCACCGTTTTAGAATTTTTTCCCAGTCCGTTTTTGGAGCGTGCACGCTGAAACGGCGCGCGGCGGTGGTGGTCGCAATGGCAGCCCTACACGGCGTGCTCTACCGGGATTTACAGGGGCGCCGTGTCCTTCCTGAGCAATGGCAGGACAAGAGAGGGGACCTCATTCACACAGACACGCACGCACACACGCACGGTGCGCAGACAGCAAAACGAGATGCATCAAGTGGAGGGGGAGTTGCTTTTCTGTACGGGCTGGGTGTTGTCGCATGTGTGTGGGCATAGCCGCTGCAGCACCTGTCGACCAAATCTGGCGGAACAAAAATTTGGAATTTTCTTTCATTTTTTCCCCACGGAAATATATGTTTTGTTTGTGGCGGCCCCTCCCCATGTCCTTCATTTTCTTTCTTTTTCTCATTTTCAGGACTCGTCATTTTTCAGCTGCTGTCCAGGAACGCAAATTCAATGCGTCTTTGTCAAACGCCGAACAAGAGAGAGCGAGGCAGAGAAATTCGCTCGGCGCGGCGGAGGCCGTTTCAGGCCTGTTTCCCGGCCGGATTTGCATTCGCACTGCGGGTTCTGGGTTCTCACATCGCACCACCTGCTGTCCCCCTTAACAAGAGTGTGCAGCGGGCTTCATTACTTATTTTCAACTTTTTTTTTTGTTCTTTGTTTTTGTGTGTTTCTCCGCCAGTCTTTTTCGCTTGTTCGGCAGGCTGAGGCCTTGGTGGATGTCGCCGGCGTCGGTTGGCCCCGACAGTGCCGACCGTCCCCAGGTTCTGCCCCTCACTGCCTTACTCGCTTGTACCTGGGCCGCTCAATGTACGCGCCATCGACAGTTCCGCTTTGCAATTGGCGCTTTCTCTGTGTCGTTTGCTGCAAGTTTTCGGGCGTCGCCACCCACCCCCAATCTCGGCGGCCGCGCGGCCCTCAGCCCTCCCAGGAGGGGAGCGGACCCGTTTTACTGTTATGGCCGGACGTGCCGTGAAGCCCCGCAGAGATGCGTGGGTCTGATTGGCCGAGAGGAGCCACCCCTGCTACTCAACCACCAATCAGCGATCGCCTCTCGTGTAAATGACCCCGACGGCGCACTGCGCCGTTTGATGTGTTGTGGGAAGCACGCTGTGTTTTCATTGGCAAACGTTAAAATGCCGACCGGCAATTTCGCCAATTTCGCACTGTCTCGTGAATCAAGTGCTATGCACCAGGGTAATTTTCCGCTTTTGGAATTTGTTTTTTTTTCTTGTATTTTTTTTTAAAAGGGTAATTGGGTCAATGAAACAAATGTCATACTTTCAATGTAAAAGTGTCTTTATTGTTTAGAAACATTTCGCTGTGATCACAAAAATTATTTAACATGAAAAACATGAAAAATAGCTGCAAATAGGGGAAAATTTTGCAAAAAAGTTGGCTCATTTTTACAATCTTGAATCAAAACCACAGGTAGATTCAGATACTAGTACTCAAAACAAAACAATACAGGGTTTGTCACACACAAGCCGTCGTTTAAAAGAAAACTAGCTTAAAACAGGCTGGTAACATTGACGACTGTGTAAAATTATTCCACCGAAAATTTTGATTTTATTTTACAGCGTCCAGTATTGACGGAGGAGCACCTTTCCACCCGGCAAACGAGTAAAAGTTTCAATCTATTACTAACACAGAGAAATCACATCGAGCGAAAACGGGAGGACGGAAATAAGTCAAATTAAGATAACGTTCGACACGCTAGGGTGGGAAAGAAGGTAACAGCAGCTGGGCCCCACGCCTAGGCCCTCAACATGTAACGCAACCTTCCAACAACACTCACACATACAAATTCTCTATAAAAATACTTATGTACACAACATGAATATGAACATGATTTAAAACAATTGTCATCCGCCTAGTGCGGTTCACAAATAATAGCACGCTTAAATGGCTTCAGGTGTACAAAGGTCACCTTCAAGAAAAAATAAAAAAAACGGTAAAAACAAAATTTTAGTAAAACGTTGCAAAACCTCTAAAATATTTTTAACTTATAACTTTGAAGAGCATACTTTCTTTGTCCACACAAGGACGAGGAAAACAGGAAATAGGAAACACTCGATTCTTTGAAAGTCTCATGCTTGTACTGTAAGTACAGGAATAGATGCACAAGTCACGGCCGAAACGGCACTTTCCCGCGCTAATTCTAGGGTCGCAAATTCATTGTCTTGCGTCACTACACACATTCATTCGACTAGAGAATATTTACAAATGCAAATTAAATACAGCAGTTCTGCGATCGCACCGGGTAGGACGTGCTTACAGGTAACGCTTCCTCGTCATTCAAAAGTGCCCCTTGAGTTGATAAGGGCAGCATGTGACCTTATCAGGGCAGGGAGATGCTTCAGCCACTCCGGGGAAGCGTTTGACAAAAAAAATAACTGGTATTTGATCTTTGGGCAAGGGCAGGACATCACCGGTATAAACTCCGGCTGCAAAGCCATACGACAGCCAATCTCGTCCAATAATGCCATGCAGACGCAGTCTTTGGAAGGCAACCCCTCAAGCGACCTTACAAGCGAAAACATATGAATTAACATATCACATTAATTAACAGAACGTATGCATGCAAAAGGCTGTTTCAGAGTCTAATATAGCAACATAAAGTAGTGCCAATAAATACACATTGTCATGGGAGCCACACTCATCGCATTCTCGACGAAAACATAGTCCTTGCGAGGATGTGGTGAAACAACAAAAATCAGTCGGACCTACTTCACACGAATCATCTTTTAACTTCATGTATGAAGTAATCATCTTTTGATGTTGTTTGTGAACATGAAGGTTAAAAAGAAAATCAGTCTTAACATGTTACATTGCCATCTGCATCGAACAGAAAGGGCAAGGGGAAAAGTTATTCTTGAAACAGCCTTCCACACATACGCCCCAATATATGTAAAGCTACTGCGGATATATTTACAATGATTGTTTTTATACAAGATGTTTCCATATGTATAGGGCAAAATGTGCACTTTACACGTCCCTGAAGTAAGTACAGTCATTCGCTTATTAAAACAACATTGTTCGATATTGCCAAGTAAAATTTATAAAAAGTATAAAAAACAATCCAAAAACGTCAGTTACAAAAAGAAAACATAGTTACCACAATCAGGCAGTTAGACACCGGTAAAATAAAAATAAAAAATCGTTGTCGACGAGCAATGACTGGAGGGATATTAATTTCACACACTTTGCAATGAACAACGAACACTTTTTAATAATGGAAAAAAAAAAAGAGACTAACGATTAAAAATTGTCCATATTTGCCTACACGTACGCCTCGACCCGTCGGCCGCGCAACCTCAGGCAGAACTCTCTCCAGCTGCCGATCGTCTTCCCGGACCAGATCCAGAAGCTGGACGTGATGCCGACGATGAGCGCCATCAGGTACTTGATCATGAACACCTCGAACTCGGGCTTGCGGGTCTCGGCGGGGCCCGGGGCGCAGGGGATGGCGTACAGACGATTGGCGCACATCTCCCGGCTCCACGCGTTCATCCAGTGGTCGAAGTAGGACTGCTCGTAGAACAGGCAGGCCAGCACGATGAGCGCCGGCACCACGTACAGCACCGAGAACACGCCGATGCGGATCATGAGCTTCTCCAGCTTGTCTGTCTTGGTGCCGTCGTGCTTCATGACGGTCCGGATGCGGAACAGCGAGAAGAAGCCGGCCACCAGGAAGGCCGTGCCCAGCACCAGGAACACGGCCAGCGGGAGGAGCACGAAGCCCCGCAGCGCCGCCATGTCCCACAGCCCGACGAAGCACACGCCCGAGAGGATGTCCCCTGCAACAGACAAGACACACATCAAAAATTGGCACAAAACGACACATTTTTATTTTTTCCAGAGGAAGAAGGGGGCTGAAAAAAAATTGACGAAAAATAAAAAGATGATTTTTTTTTTGTTTCGGCAAAGCAAGAGAGGACATGGAAAAAAATTAACGGAGAAAAATACTAGATGACTCGCTCATCTCCATGAGAAGAAAAAATCGAGAGAAATATTTTGATCATTCTAAACACGGCAGAACTAAAACTGCTTTTATTTCCGAGTCAGCGGCACACGGTCACCCTCCCCCTCCCCCTCCCCCTAAGCCCCCAGCGCTCCCCGCCGGACCGGCAGACCGAGATGGTGGACGGCAGCCACGTTCGGAGAAGAAGCGGCGCGAGCAGGCCGGGCGGCGTGCCGTGTGAGTGTGAGAGAGACAGAGAGCGCCGATACGATCGTGCCCCCTCCCCCGTCCCCCTCCCCCGGATGGAATCGAGACCGAAGCGGGCCGCGCTGCATAACAGCCTTCTGCTTACACTGCCCGGCCTGAGGCCCCCGAGGCCGGCAGAGGAGCAGCAGCAGCAGCAGCAGCAGCAGCAGCAGCAGCAGCAGCAGCAAGGCTTTCGATTTCAGAGCCATAGCGCACCACCACCACCACCACCGCCGCCACCATCTCCCTTCTCTCTCACTCCCAGCGACAGCCGCTCGTTACCGACGACTCTATGCGATAAATTAGAACCTCCCCCCTCCCCCTACTCCACCCGATCAGCAATTGATTTGTGTGCGCGAGTCTCCCCGCCGACCCCTATATATGGCGATACGCGCTATCGTCACACGAACGGCCGGGCCGTATAGTGTTGCACCGGGGCTTTTGGGGACGCAGGTGCGTGTGCGCGTGTGTGCGTGCGTGCGCGTGTGTGTGCGCGTGTGTGTTACGGCTGCACCATGTTGGGACAACGGCGGACAATATGGCAAGGGCGCGAGCGCCAAGACGGGATCCCCCCCGGCGTTCTCATGGCGCAACTATGTGATAATTGCACACACACACACACACACGCAGAGGGAATTTGGCGTGGATTTCGGTGAGCACAGCGGCACACACACACACACACACACGACGCCGGCTCGGCTGCTGCCGGCTTCCCTCACGGCGGCCCCCGCAGTGTGCAGGCCGGGGGCAGCGCCGGGGGCAGCGCCGGGGGCAGCGCCGGGGGCCTAACCCGCCCCGCCGCGGCTGGCATCCGTCCAAACGCGCCCGAACGCGGGGCGTGGATATTTTAGAGCTCTGGCCCTCGCCGCCCCTCTCTCTCTCTCCCTCCCTCCCTCCCTCTTCCTGGAGGGGAGCACTGCACACACACCCGTTGTCTCTGTCTCTCTCGCACACGAGCCATAGTGAGTCACACCATACACACCACCACCACCACCACCACCACTGTCAGAAGACCAAGACGAGGCCGTCTTCCCGTACAGCACACGCGTTTCCGTTTCGTATAAAACGCGTCAGCGATAATATTTCTTTTCTTTTAACGGATGGAGGAGGGAGGGGGGGGGGGGGGTTAGGTCGTGTGTGGCTGTCACCTCTTTATGCCCACGTGTTCCATCCGAAGAGGCGCCCGCGCCGAGGTCCTTGATACGGCCCGGACACGCAGGTCCCCCCCCCCCTCTCTCTCTCTCTCTCTCTCTCTCTCTCTCTCTCTCTCTCTCTCTCTCTCTCTCTCTCTCTCTCTCTCTCTCTCATCCCGCCTGCCTCACAACAGCCTTTGGACAGTTGATATCACAAGTCCCTCATCCCAATAATTTGCCTGCCATACAGGAGCACATATAATTGGAGACCGCCTTGCTCTTCCCCCCCCCCCTCTCTCTCTCTCTCTCTCTCTCTCTCTCTCTCCCCTCTCTCTCTCTCTCTCTCCCCCCCCTCTCTCTCTCTCTCTCTCTCTCTCTCTCTCTCTCTCTCTCTCTCTCTCTCTCTCTCTCTCTCTCCCTCCCCCTCCCTCCCTCTCCCTCTCCCTCTCCCTCTCCCTTTCTCTCTCTTTCTCTCTCTTTCTCTCTCTCCCTCCCCTCCCTCCTCTCTCTCCTCTCTCTCTCTCTCTCTCTCTCTCTCTCTCTCTCTCTCTCTCTCTCTCTCTCTCTCTCTCTCTCTCTCTCTCTCTCTCCCGGCTCCCCGGTGGCGCCGCACGGGTTCCCAAATTGATTTCTGACCCTCCGCAGCTTGGCCGAGGCCGATCATCGGCAAGCGCAGCAGCAGCCGGCCTCTTTTGTTTGCTCTGCTATTTTGCATGTGATGCGCGCATAAAAGATAATTGCCGGCCGTAAACAAGATCACGGCGCCGCCGCCGTCCACGCATCATGATGCTTCGGCCGCGAGGACGTGCGTGCGTGCGTGCGTGCGTGTGTGCGTGCGTGCGTGACGGCGACGCGCCCACCAGCCCACAGTCACGACGACACACACCACGCACACGATGAACCCCCACCGCGAGGTCGACGCCGCGTCCTGCCTGCCCTCTCTGCTGCTGTTGTCATCACCCTCAAAGACAAAAAAAAAAAACACAAAAAAAACCTAAGAACTTAAAAACTGAATATACGCTCATTAGAAGGCACGCTGCCTAAAAAAAAAAATTGGCATTTGAAACCACGACGCATTATTTCCCCCGCGGCGGCGGCGGTGCGGTAGGTCAGCAGCAGCGGCAGCAGCAGCACGTACTATAACGGGGCGGGTGATTGATGGCACGACAAACTGCTACTATACTACTACCACCACCACCACAGCGCGCCACCCCGCCGCCGCCATAAGCACCTCCCGTAAGACTTTCAGCAAACTCCTTCAGCAGCAGCAGCAGCAGCACACAATTTCAGCGCAGCATTCCGCCGGCCGCCTCGTGTACGATATCGTCACCACCCCGTCTGCTGTCCTAGAAATACCCCGCCCCCCTCCTCTCCCCCCGTACAACACGCGCCATAATTGTAGAGTCGCGTAAAATTTTCGAACTCGAATACGAGGCGCGGCCCGGCGGCGGTGCCAACCCCTCCGCAGTCCCCCCACCCCCACCCTTCCCCCACCCCTCCGCAGTCCCCCCCACCCCCACCCTTCCCCCACAAGTTTTTACGAGACGACCGCCATCATTACTGCTGTTACGGA
This sequence comes from Odontothrips loti, assembly GCA_038380765.1. Classification (NCBI taxonomy): domain Eukaryota; kingdom Metazoa; phylum Arthropoda; class Insecta; order Thysanoptera; family Thripidae; genus Odontothrips; species Odontothrips loti. Next base: position 7,071,415 of record CM076255.1, read on the forward strand.
CCCAGAGACTTTGCCGCGCGCACTGCGGCGCATTCTTTCTTTCTCCCTCTCCCTCCCTCTCTCTCTCTCTCGCACAGACAGCAGCACAGCACAGCATAGCGTTATGACTTAGCGGGCGTCTCCTTCTTACGCACATTGAGGTCCGCACAAACTAACCAGAGCAGCTCTCCGGGCGGCCACCACCACCACCACCACCACTGCTGCCAGCCCGTTAAATTCCACAGTTGCCGCAGCCGCACCCTTCCCGTCCCCACTGTAGCTGTGCATAGTAGTATTCTTCGCGGGCCCCACCGGCAAATGGCAAAAGCAAACTGGATGGCTTCCAGCAGAGAGAACCAAAGAGGAAAAAGAAAATCAATTCTTCGCAGCAGCAGCAGCAGAGATGGGGGGCAGCGGCTGCCCCCCTCAGCAGCGGGAAGAGGGGGAGGGGGCAACGCGCCTGGCAGGGTGGTAGCACTGGCAACGCGTCCCCGCAGGCTCGTAAACACGCAGTGTCGCCAACCCCGCCCCGCCACTGCCCCAGAAACATCCCGTGTCCTGCGCACCGCCCTCCAACATTCTTTCCGTATCCTCCTTTCCGTGTCCTTCCGCGAGCCCGCCGCCGCCGCTGCTGCTACACTCCGTGTGGGTGGGTGGGGTTGGCGGCACTGATCGTAAAACTCAGTGGCAGCAGCAGCAGCAGCAGCAGCAGCAGCCGCCCTCCAGCCAGCAGATATGGAGCAGGCTGCACTCACCCTCCGCCCTCCAACATCTCCATTTTCTGCTGACCTCCCGGCACACACATTACCCCCTCAGACCGCCGCTACCGCCGGCGCCCTCCATTTTTAAAGACTCCTTCGCAAAAGCAGCCCTTATTCATTATTCAATCGCCTGCTCGGCTCAACACGCAACCCCCTTACCCGGAGCGCCTTACTCTACTCTCTCTCTCTCTCTCTCTCCATACATATTCGGGGGAAAGGGTTTTATACCACCACCCCCAAAATTTCGAACCGACCACGCAACTTTCCGCAGGCCACAAAATTCGATCTGACAAATTTTCCAAATATTCTATTCCCAGAAGGTTTTAAAAAAAAATGAACAATTTTGTTTTAGAAAAACAGGATTT
>CM076255.1:7077519-7230019 GCA_038380765.1 Odontothrips loti
ATCGACACCACACTTAATCAGAAAACGACCTAAAAAAATTCTAATCTCCCGCAAAAAGAATTTTTTTTTTCAATTGAAAACTTAATAATATGTATTGAAAATATATATTTTTTTTAGATGACGGATTAAAGTCTTCGGATGGAATGCAGCAGCCTCCTTCACTCACACTACACCATGCGACTGCAGCCAAGCAGGCAGAGAGGCCTCACCTGAAACACACAGAGGGAAATGGAAACGTCAGATCATCCGAGTCACACGCACACACGCACACGACACGCGGGCACGCACACGCCGCCACACGCCACCAGCTAGACGCGGAGCCGGACGGCCTGCCGGCCCGCCAAGAGGGAGCAGCAGCAGCCATTCGACGCACATCAGCCGGAGTCACGACACCAACGCGACCACCACGGGCGAGCGGGATTACCGTCCGGCCAAGGGCGGCGCGTGTGCGCGGGGGTGGGGGAGGGGGGGGGCACACGCCAAGCCGCCCGACAGCCTCAACAGGGGGCGCCGACAACGGCGTACCACAAAAAAAAAATAACGGAAAAAACAAGCAAAATAATCTCACATTTGAAATTTTTTCAAAAACATAGTGTGTGATGTTCATTCGTCATTCATTTCCCTCCCACACACAATCTGAGATTTTTGCAAAAAAAAAAAAAATTTTTTTTTTCTTTCTGCTTCGCGCGCTCTGCGGCGTCATGGCTCGTCGTCGTCGCATAGCTACGCGTACCTAGATAGATCGAGGGAGAGAGGAAGAAAGCGGAGATGTAGGGGAGGGAGTGAGACGGCTGCAGAGCGTGAGTGCGTGAGTGCGCGATGTGCGGTTACCGCGCGCGGCCCCGGCCCGGGGGTCAGGGAAGGTCACCGTGCATGAGGTCCGTGTCAAGGGGGGGAACAATGGGGCTAGAGCAGAGCAGAGCAGGGCTGATGCTGCTGCTGCTGCCACCGCCGCCGCCGCCACCACCTCTGCGGGATCCGACAGCCCGCAAATAAAGCACACACGACCGAGGTGAGCTGTCGTCTCATTCTGCACGTTTGTGTTGTGTTGTAAAGGCGTTTCAAAGGTCGAAAAATAAAGAGAGAGGGAGGGAGAGAGGGGAGAAAAATAAAGAGAGAGGGAGGGAGAGGAACAGGAAAGAAAATTGGCACACAAGACGACTTTTGTGCGGCGCTGCTCTGCATTTCCGCGCGGCGCAACACATTCCAACAGCACACCGTCCCGTCCCCGTCCACCAGACACGGCGCAGAAAATCTGGTGCGCCAGCTCCTGTGTCGCTTCCGTTCCACGAGACAAAAACACGGTGCCACTGCGGCCAATTATCCAATCATCAGAGGGGGCGGATAAGACAATGGAGATTGAATGAATGAATAACTGAATGAATGAATGGGAAAGGGCGCGGCGGAAATGGGGCATGTCAAAGGAGCGTTCACAAGGGAGTACATCATGCATTTCCCCACAACGTCCCGCACCGATCCGCGTCCACAACAAGCAGGGCCCCCGAGAGAAGAGCGGCGACCGCTGGATAAGGACCTCTCCAGGGCCGTCCATATCCAGGATAGTGCGGCATATCCGGCCGTATGCCGCCGCCTCTCTGATCCGGCATTGAGCTGTCCGTCAACCGGGGATACGGGGTTGGACGCAAACGCCACGCCCGACCCCTCCGCAACGGCCCACGCACGCACACACACACACACACACACACACATGGTGAGCCTTTGTGGCCGGCACACAAGCGAGCGGCAAGAAGTAAAAGAAGACCCTGTTGGTGTGCTGTATGGTGGAAGCGAGCCAAGCTATGCAGAGCCATCGGGTACTGCCTAAAATAACAAAAAAAGGGGGGAAGTGTTTCTTATTCTTCTTCTTCTTTTTTTATTATAAGAAAACTCAATATTTTTTTCCAGACAGAGAGAATCAAAAGTGACTCGTGTGGAGGGTTTGCCGGCGCTGTTGCGCGATTGGCTCAAGACATTTTTCTTTCTTGTAAATCTCTCCATCTTCGCCGCCACCGCCGCTGCTGCTGCTGCTTGCTACTATGCTGCTCTGTTCCGTGTTCCCGGGCGTGATTCGGCCCGGCGAGACGTGTTGAGTTTGATAAGTGTGACACCGGTCGCTGGCTCCGCTTTGCATACACTACACACACACACACACACACACACACACACCATAGATCGGGGTCAGCCGCTGCTGGGGGGGGGGGGGGCATCATCCAGTCAGTCGCTCCGCTCCGTAGGCCCTTTCACACTTGACAGGTCGTCCGGCACAAGAAGTCGTCCACATGCAGGCCGCTTGCTGCCGTGTGCGCCTAGCGCACCGCACACAGATTGGCAGGGGCGGATAAGGAGAGGGGGGGGGGGGCACCAACTACTCGCGCCCCCTTCGGCTTTTCTGACGCGCGCGCGCGCGCATTTTACGCGGGGCCCTTGAAAGGGCAATAACTTACGGTATGGTAATGCTCAACAACATGACGTACGCCGATAAAAAAATAATAATAAAAAATGCAAATATATCAGCCCATCATTTTCGTCTTTCCTCCACTGATATAAAAAATGAACAGTTGTCACATGCACGGCACGGCCGACATTTTTTAGCAGATGATACCTCTAAATAGCACTAGCATAGCCTAGCTAAACTAAATCATATTGAAGAAAGAGGTGTCAGCTAGCTTGTACTTTCATTGTAGGGGGAGCCGCGTCCGTCGCGTCGCGTCCGCGTCCGCGTCCGCGTCCGCGTCCGCGTCCGCGTCGCGCATCGCATCGCTCCTGGCTCGGCTGTCTGCCAGCTTTGCCAGCCCCGCCGCGCTCCCCACCGCACCCACCGCAGCGCGGGACGGCTGAGAGGGGGAAGGGACTCGGGAGAGAGAGAGAGAGAGAGAGAGAGAGAGAGAGAGAGAGAGAGAGAGAGAGAGAGAGAGAGAGAGAGAGAACGAGACGGAGTTAGCCGGACGGGAAAGGGAGAAGGGGGCGGAGGGCAGGAGGCGTATGGGCAGACACAACGTCGCACCATGACGCCCACTGTATTAAATTATTCCAGTAGCAACGAAAACACTGTTTTGATTACCATTCCTTAAACTACTATCAGCACTTTAAATGATATAAAAGAAGACCCTACATGGCAACATACAACACATTATCTGCTGCCCTGCGATGAGCGTTGTCACACTCCCCCTTTTATGAAAGTTGGCTTTTACAAATATTAGTGGAAAATTAAATTGGTAGGTTCTTGCTGTTTGACCAAAACTTGGGGGAGGCACAAACAATGATAATAAATTAAAAACAAATTCCAAAAATTAAACACAACGTCGCACCATGAAGGAAAGTAGGAATAAAACCAGAGTATCATCTGCTTTCATGACGGTTTTGGAATCGTCGTTTTTTTAACTTTTTATTTCTCAGGTATGTCCAATTTTGCAGTTTTGCACCTCTCTCTCCCTCTCTTTCTCTCTCTCTCCAATGTATAACTTGTCTCACATTTACGACCAGACTTGACACACACACACACACACACACACACACACACACACACACGTGTACTCAACATATGCCCATATCGCATTCCCGGGGTGAAAACTCTCTCTGCTCCAAGTAATGAGCCCAGCGTCATATCTAGCCAGGGACATTCCGTCTCGCCGTTTGCCAACTGCAGCAGCAGCAGCAGCAGCAGCAGCAGCAGCAGCAGCAGCAGCAGCAGCAGCAGCAGCAGCAGCAGCAGCAGCAGCGCCTGCCCGTGTACCGCCCGGCCCAGCCAGCAGCCCCACCCGACTCGACGTTTTCATGGCTTCTTGACGCCAAGGGATAGGGAGGCATACACAGGAGGTCGACGTCGTTGCTCGGGCTCCCTTTTCGCCGAGGCGCCTCTCCTACAGACCGCCTGCGAGACCGACAGAGATCGCCGCATGTCCGGCAGCGGAGCGAGAGAGAAAGAGAGAGAGCGAAACGACACCGCCGACCACCATTTGTCTTTTTCCATCAGGACTCCGCCGCCGTATGAACGCTCGTTCCCCTGACTGGGTCAGCGATGCATTACTACTGTGAGCTGTGAGCCTAACCAACCAGACACAAATTACGTCCGTGTGCGCAGCGGCTCCTCCCTGCTGCTGCTGCTGCTGCTGCCTGCTGCTGCTGCTGCTGCTGCTGCTGCTGCTGCTACTGCTGCTACTGCTGCCTGGCCAACGGCCTCTGCCGCCGGCATTACTTCCGGACACCTCGCCCAAGTTATGCCCCTCGGGCACGGACCGTGCGGCGGGGGACCCTGATAACAGGCGCTGATAAGGGCTCATATGCAAGGCCGCCCCCGCGCGCTGCCCCGCCCCCCCCTACCCCGCCCCCGTTTAGCCCTTCCAAAACGGCCGCGGGGGTGGGGGGGGGGGGACCGCCCCCTGTATTTTATTTTTTTCTGCGTGCAACAACCCACCGCACGACACACGACACGCGAGCAAAACATCACGTCTCACCTGTTGGCCGTACAGAGTTCACGTGACGTTGGTCACCACGCGAGGCCAGGCAGAGTCCGGCTCGAAACCTTGAGCACTACATATGTGCCACACCAGTCCCGTAGCGCCACGACCACCAAAACCCACGACAGTTTCACTCTCGGTGTGCATCACACAATCAGCACAGCAAGTAGTGCGGTGTGCTGCCGAGCCCCTGCGGTAGCGAGGGTAGGCAGCCCGCCGGGTGGCAGCGACCGCGGGTTGCCTACCCGCACGGCGGCCCGGGCCGCGCGTACACACACACACACACACACACATACACTCTCATCCGTATGGGTCCTCTTGCTGCCGCTGCTGCTGCTGCTGCTGCTGCTGCCGTCAGCGGGCGATAAACGCCGTCAGCCATCTTGTTTTCATTGAATAATTGGTACTATGTCTCTCCTCCCAGAAGGCGGGACGGGGAGAGGGTATCCACCTCGCCACCCGATACACCGGCGGAGGGGGGGGGGAGGAGGGGGGGAGGGCAGCCGGGGCAATTTCGTCGGGATCAGGTTCACTGCCGTGGCGCAGTGCGGCGCACAGACAGCCAGCCCAGCCGTGGACGGCCGGGCCCCGCCCCGCCGGGTGTACCGTAGAGCGGCAGAGAGAGAGAGAGAGAGAGAGAGAGAGAGAGAGAGAGAGAGAGAGAGAGAGAGAGAGAGAGAGAGAGAGAGAGAGAGAGAGAGAGAGAGAGAGAGAGAGAGAGAGAGAGAGAGAGAGAGAGAGAGAGAGAGAGAGGAGGCCCTACAGCAGCGGCACAGTTATGCCTCTCCGAGAGGGGTCAGTAGTGGTCAGCCTGACGTCTGCTGCACCGGACCAGCTGGATGTCTCGTGTCTCCCCTGGAGCAGCACGCGTCCCCCCTGGAGTCCCTCCTGGAGCAGCACACGCCCCCCTGGAGTCTCTCCTGGAATAGCAGCCGTCAGCCGTCCTCCTGGAGTCCCTCCTGGAGTCCCTCCTGAAGCAGCAACCGTCCTCCTGGAGTCCCACCTGGAGTCGCTCCTGGAGCCTCCAGCGGCCGTTGACGCCAACGGGACCCTCCCTCCTCTGCTGGGGGTTACTTCCTTCCCGGGCAGCACGGTCGCTCTGACAACAGCTGGGAACCGGGCGTCCTGCTCTGCTAATTTTTCTCGCACCTTATCATCGGAATGGAATGAACCGATCGGAAATATCCGCTGATAAGAATAATAACAGTGTGCGGAAGGGGGGGGGGGGGGGGGGAGGGTCTGGAGACGCGCGCACGGAAACCCGCCGCCGCCGGAAACTGCCGAGTACACCTTGCTACACATTTCAGGTAATCGGTTTATTAATGCGCCTTTACCTCATCTCTGCTAATCTGATCTCGCGCGCACAACACACACACACACACACACACACACACACACACACACACACAGAGCTGAATGGAGCGCGGCACCGCCGAGTAAATAGTATATAAGAGCGTAGACGTCGAAGCTATTAGGTTTCGCTGCTCGCCGCCGCTCTGTGCCGCAGCAGCAGAGGGAAGTGAGCTTGTCAAAAAAAATAATGACACCGATACGATCGCCGTGAAAACAAATCGGGCGTTCGTGAGCGGCGGCCGCCGGTCAGAGCCAGGCTCCAGGCTCCAGGCTCCAGGCTCAGGGCTCCAGGCTCCAGGGCGGACCAATTTTCGGCCATCACGACGACTGCTATGCAGCACCATCGACGCGGCCATCATCATCATCATCATCATCATCACGGAGAGAATAATGGAAATAATACGGATATGTATGAAAAATTCGCCAATCTTCTTTTCGCAAGTGCAGAGCACTGATTTGACAGTGTGTGTGTGTGTGTGTGTGTGTGTGTGTGTGTGTGTGTGTGTGTGTGTGTGTGTGTGTGACGTGGGGGTGAGCGTGCACACCGGTGGCGACTCCGCGCTCCGGTGACCCGTTACCGTGTCAAAGAGAGAGCGACAGAGAGAGCGACAGAGAGAGGGAGAGAGAGAGAGAGAGAGAGAGAGAGAGAGAGAGAGAGAGAGAGAGAGAGAGAGAGAGAGAGAGAGAGAGAGAGAGAGAGAGAGAGAGAGAGAGAGAGAGAGAGAGAGAGAGAGAGAGACTGCTCGGCCGGACGGGGGCGGGGCGGGCACCCAATAGCACGCCGCACCTCACCTCACCTCCTCCTCCACCACCACCAGCACCAGAGTGTCCCGGACTACTGCCGTTTGAATTGTCGGCCAACAATGTCCGAGCGGAAACGCACAGAGCCCGACAATGGCCCGGGCCGTGACAAATGCGGGTAGCTCAGCCGCAGCCCTGCCGAGCCTCGTTGCCTTGTTCGCTTTGCTTTGCGGGGCCCGCTGCCGCCGCTGGCCGCTACTTTGCAGAGGCACAGTCCATCCGCTCGCTATAGGTCTGGTGCGCTATTCGCAAGGCAGGCGCTCAACAGAGCAAAGCGAAATTCATCCGATCTTTGGTTGATTTTTAAATCTTTTTTTCAGAGGAGACTTTATTTACGTTTCCTAGCATTTTTTTTTTCAGGTCGAGACGTCGACATTTGCTTTGATCCGATGCTGTAAGAAAAAGCTTAGAAACGTTGTGATACCTATGGGGAAAAGAAAATCAGCCCTGAATGACCGATATGCCGCGCTATCGAGACGAGCCATCTTGTAATGAAATTAGCCGGGGGCACCTCTGCTACCAAACGCGCGGGTGCCGACGAGACTCGGATCTCGGGGAAACGACAGAGATACGTCTCAATCCGGGAACAGGTTCGGTCAGACGGGGGGTCACACACACACACGACCTCTGGCGGAGAGGTTTTCACATATAAAACGCGCCTTGCACGCCTCGCACTTTTTCCGCATATATTTCACTTCCCAACCAGTCGTCCTTCGGCCCTAGACAACCTATCCGGAGGATGCGAGAGTTTCGGATTGCCTCATAAAACAAAAGTTTCCTTTCTACAGAAATAATTTTTATGCGGGAAATCAAAATCAGTCCGGGTTGAAAAAAAACAAAAAAACAACGACCTAGTGACAGAAACACACGAGGCACGATCTTTCGGTCTGATACCGAGACCAACCAAAATAAAAGAAGAAAAAGAAAAAAATGGTCGCGGTATCATCGGTGCGACAAACAGAAGAAAAGATAAATATCCTTTCTTGGCGACAGCGACCAAAAGGGGGTAAAACTAATTGGAACTGCTGGGCATTGTCACCATGGCGGTATTACGCCATCAGATCAGAACGACCGGCCATGACGCTCTCTCTCTCTCTCTCTCCCTCCCTCCCAACTTCTTTTTCTATCTCCTTCCCTCTCCTTTTCCCCCTCAACTCGCCCTTCGCGATCATCCTTCGATAAAACGAAATAAGGCAAGACCGAGCTCGTTTGTCCGCTGATTGACTGCGCCCCAATTACCTCGCGTTCCCGCGCATTTATTTCTCTCGTTTTTTCTCTCGTTCTCTCTCTCTCCGCCCCTTCTTTACAGTAAAGAGTTAGAAAGGGCGGGATAAAAATGCACCGGCAACATACAAATAAATCGATGAAAAACTCATCAGCTGCAATAGAGGGCCATAAGTCCTGGAGACCTTGTCCGCGCCGGTCCCACAGTCCATCAGCCCTTCGCTTCCATCGCCGTGCAAAGTAAAAACAAAAAAGGAAAAAAACACACTGATACTCCGTTATAGTGGTACTCCTCTCGATCTGATGCATAATTCTCATAAACGTTTCAGTCCGGACAAAACACTTACGGGGGGGGGGGGGGCTCTCTGCACAGACACACGTCTGCAAATAACTCACCTCTGCGAGCGAGGAAATAAAAGGCCATTCGTTAGACAATGACGACGAGTCGTATCATCATCATCAAATTGCGCTGCGGGGGTCAAACGTGACCAAATCACACCAACGCTAAGCCCTGACCATCACATACACACACACACCCACACACACACACACACACAACTTTAATGGATTTTCCCGCCTTTTATACACCTCTCAGTGCCCTATCGCGTTGTGTCGCCAACGAGAGAGAGAGAGAGAGAGAGAGAGAGAGAGAGAGAGAGAGAGAGAGAGAGAGAGAGAGAGAGAGAGAGAGAGAGAGAGAGAGAGGTCGCAAGTGCCGCCCAGACCGAAACCACTTGCGTGCGTGTTCCGAAAGGCCCTTTTTGTGTTTACGGCCCCACACGGCACTCGGAACAATGAACACACGCACGCACGCACACACACACACGAAGCGCGTACTGTGACTGCGATATCAGCGCGTCTGGTGGACCTCGTAAAACTTGCATCCCGCGTGGCTGCAAACATGGTTCGCTCTCTCTCTCTCTCTCTAAAAAGCCGTGTGGGTGTATGTATGAGTACTATAGGGTGATGGTACGTCCTATATAGTGGTAGTCGCTACATAGCAGAGTGGTTTGGCATCTCTCTCTCTCTCTCTCTCTCTCTCTCTCTCTCTCTCTCTCTCTCTCTCTCTCTCTCTCTCTCTCTCCCTGTAGATGTGTACTAGTACACCACACGGTGTATACACACCAGCTCTCTGTCGGAGGATGAAAAACGACGGTATCAATCATGCGGGTATATATATATCGGAGATATAATCCCCATGAGCGCGGCGACGGCCTCGTTGTTGTGGGAGGGCAGACGACGACATGTCCACGGCGGCGCCCCCCTGCCTGGTCAGCTTTATGACGAATTCGTCGTCCATAAATCGCCCAGCAAGGAGCAGCCGGTGCCCTGCAAGACGCGGCCCTCCCGTGACGCTCGGCTAAAAAATCCCATAAACGTCTATCACACGAGCGTGTGCGTTTTTTTTTTTTTTTTTTTTTAAAATTTAAAATCACTTGAAATTAACCAAAGATGGCAAAAAAGGGCGTTTCTGAGCGATGGTATCACAAAGGCAGGCCCAATTTTCCGATTGAAATGCAAGAAAAGAAAAGTGTGGAGCGCAACAAAAATTCGCACATGGTACGATGAAGACGGCACGGAGATGCGGCTATCAGCTGAGCGGATTGCAGCAGCAGCAGCAGGTGCTCGATGTTGTTCCGCATCAATCATGATCCGGGAGGTGTCAACGGCCGAGGGACACCGCCTCGCTCTCTCTCCCTCACTCACACCTCATGGCTACGGCGGCCGCGACAGACAGAGAGAGAAGCCCGCCTCCTGGACCAGATCCAATCCGGCCGCGCGGCCGTCCAATTAAATCTATACGCGCATGCCATTAGAAAAAGCGGTAGGCGGCAATAACGAAAAGACGACACGCCTTGCCGGGCGATTAGAGCGTTATCAACCCCCGCCGCTGCCCGCCGCCAATACGGCGCAATAAGCATTTCTATCACACTCGCGGCGGCAGCTGCAGCAGCAGTAGTATAGGCTTCCCCGATGTAACTCGGTTATCCGGTCCAACAGGTTGGGCGGCCTTCCTTTATCAGGCTGAGTGCCATGCGCCGTTCGCGCCGCCCCTGCCTGGCTGCTGCTGCTGCCGCTACCGCCGCAGCCTCCTCGGGTGTCAATGGGGGGCGCCGTACCGACGGTGGTGTTCGAACACAAAACACACCACCACCACACAGGTATTCGAACCCGCGCCCGCGGAGGGGGGGGGGGGGGGTCATCAAACCGTCGCGCCCTGTGGGAACTCTGACGCGCAGCGCCGAGCGCACACACTTCATTTGCCTTCATCAGCATAATATCCCCGCCACGGCAGTAGTGGTACACACAGAAAAATGATCAGTTGTCACAGCGAATTCGTTCGTCGATTTCGGGTTGATTCTGTCAGAACTGGGATTTGGTCACGGAAACTCAAAGTCTGTTTTCCCACACTTTTCGCAGACGTAAACTGACATTAAGCTAACGAAATCTTGGTTCTCACATAACTACTGCTTGTCCTAAAATCAACGGACCGATTCGCTGTAACAACTAACCACTTCTCTGCGTGAGCCGACGTCCCCATTAGTCCGCCGGGACAATACTGCGGTGACACCGCGGGCCTCATCTACATACAGACTCTGTGGCACTCTGTGGCACTCTGTGGCACTCTGTGGCACTCTGTGGCACTTCACACGCCCCGGCCCCACCCCCCTCCCACATCAGCGCGCGCGCACAAGCAACAACCAGTTCTGTTCCTTCCCACAATTTCATCACGCGCGCGCGCACCTTTGCCTTCAGAGGTCTTCAGCAGCAAGAGGGCCATTTAGACCGGATAGGATCCGTCCGCGGTGTGCTTCCAACGGGAAGCGCCTTCCATTTCGAGAAAAAGAAAAAGGAAAAATAAAAAAAAATAGTCGTGTACCACGATGGTGGCCTGCGCGCTGCGCGTGCGCACAGCCATGTGAGGTGCGGGGTCAGCAGACAGTCCTCCGCTTCCGCCGAAGGACAAAAAAAAAAAAAAAAAAAAAATGGGAGGGGGGGGACGAATCGGTTTGTAGTGGGAAGCGCCGGTCCACTTCGGAATTTTTCCTCCAGACCGTTGTATTTCCCACGAACGCGCCGCCACCGCCGCCGCCGTGTCCAGCAGTGCGATACTCTTTTTCTCCTCCGGGCGGGACAGCAGCAGCAGCAGCGGCAGCAGCAGCAGCATGGCCTCCACGCCGTCCGCTTCCCGGGAAACTCCTGCTCCTGCTGCCGCTCCCCTACCCGCCGCCCCGTCCCAAACCGTTCACGTCCTCCGCTAGAAAAACAAGAAGTGCCTCATTCTGATGCAGGGCGGCAGGCTGGCACGGCAGGCAGGCCCCCCGGTGCACACCGTCTAGACGGCAGGGGGAGGGGGAGCCCCCCTCATCCTGTTTCGAGGGGACGCCCGCAGGGGGCGGCCACAAATCACGTCACGTGGTTATGGCCGGGCCCCAATCCATCCCCCCTGCCGATGCCCCCCACTCTCTTTTTCAGTCGCTTCTTGCATCCCTAATCCGACGGGCGGCCAGCAGACGACGGATGGCCGCCCTCCCCCCCCCCCTCCCCCCAAAGCACCATGTCACGCGCGCGGGAACAGGCCTGCCAACCCGTTCCTCTGGCCATCATCGTGACCGCGGGAGGTACCAACACTCGAAAGGGGGGGAAAAAAAACGAGCCCTTACAGCAACGACAACAACAAAAAATTACATCTGTCTTAGGCCCGCCATCACCAACTGCTTGCAGCGAATTGCAAACGACCCGCAAAACACAAACCGACGTGGACGCAAACCTGTTCCCTCCCTCTGAAAATAAGCGCTCGGAGGGATATTACGAAATCAGAGACGATGCGCTGGCCGACGCCGGGCACGCGTTCGGCGGCGCGGAGCAGCCGGTATGAGAAATGCGTCGGCCGCATCCGAACCCGCGCACCCGGCCGCCTTGCGCTGTGGCGCTCGCGCCGCGCATTCCTGGATATGGACCGGCCGGCGAAGGCAGGCGGGGCGGGGCGGGGCGGGGAGCAGGCGCCCCCAGCACCAACATGATTCGCCCGCCACAATGCAATATCCCCCGTCCCAGACCGTGTGGTGGTATATGATCACAGAGCTGCGAGCACACAGCCAAGCGCGCTGTGCGAGCGGTGATTACTCGGAACCGACTATATATACTACCGGTGCAGGCCGATAGGAGGAGCCCGCACAGAGATGATGATCCACATGGATAATGTTTCTCTCTCACTCGCACACACACACAGGCGGTGGGGTCAGTGCCCCCTCAAATGACAAATGGTGCCCGGGACACTGATGAGACATGCGAGCTTACACCGCGCTGAATGTACCGCCACACACACACACACCCATCCGTCTCCCGTCCATCCTAAATATAAACTGAAGGGTAATAGCAGAAATTCACGCACACCACCGCGTGTTTGGAAAAAAAATCTAAAAGAAAGCACATTGTGCCCACTTTTTAAACATTTTATTTTTTACAGAGTAAAAATTCTAAACCCGTTTAAAATAATTCGACGAGTTCAATTCTTTTTTTCTAACGACGGACCGTCTTGGTATACACCGGCCTTGTTCCGGTCCGTAGCGCAAAAAGCCCCTCTATGTTCGGTGAGTATGTACGTGTGTGTGTGTGTGTGTGTGAAACCCCCACACACCGTGTGAAGGAAACAGAGGGCTCCTCACGAAACTGAGACGTCAAACAAGAGAAGAGAGCCTCCTTTCTGCCGTGTTCGGCACACACACACACACACACACACACACACACGCACACACGCGCGCGCGCTCGGCTGTGGTGGGTGGACCACGTGCAATAGAGCTCGCGCCTAAAAAGGGGTTTTTAAGACAACAACGACTGCTCCTCTTCTCTACTCCACCTACACGACGCGACGGGTCTCTCCCTCTCTCTCTCTCTCTCTCTCTCTCTCTCTCTCTCTCTCTCTCTCTCTCTCTCTCTCTCTCTCTCTCTCTCTCTCTCTCTCTCTCTCTCTCTCTCTCTCTCTCTCTGCCGGGACTGCTTCCGCGGAGGTGCAAATTTCAGGGACCGAGGAGAGACGAGGGGGGAAAGGCCCTCCCGTGTGGGTGGCCGGCTGTGGGGAGACTGGAGCCTGGAGTCCAGAGCCAGGAGTCTAGAGTCCACAGTACGAAGTCTGGAGCAGGGAGTTCGGAATCTGGGGCCCGGAGTCCGACGCCCGGGGCCCGGCTGGGCCTGCGTGCGGGCGCAGGGCGCAGGGTAGGCAACGCGCCGCGCCGCCGTGCGTCGCAGACGGGCATCCGCCGCTCCGCACGGCGCCTTGCAAACGACCCCGGCCAGCGAGAAAAGCAGGCAGAAAACGACCACTGAGCCGGGAGGGAAGCGCGGGCTAGCGGGCTATCCTCCACGACTTTATCACTTGTTGATTTGCAGCGCTGCAGAAGATGTTTTAAACAAACCAGCGTCGTGGTCGCCGTCCGATTTATATGCACACGCGGCCGTTGGACACGGGTGTTTACCGAGGAGTAATAAATAAAAGCGAGGAAGAACCTCGGTAACTCGTGTGCGACTTCAACCCCCCCCCCCCCCCCCCCCCCAAAAAAAAAAAAAAGAACAAAAATGTGAAGACGCTTTTCTGAATGGTGTGTAAAAATTCCGCAACTTCCATTAACGAATCCGCTCTCGCTATCAGTGCTATCCGGACCCGCTGCCGCCCGGTTCCGACCGCTTTTATTTTCTACACTTTCTTCCCTCGCGCATTTCTCATACACGGAACTGCATCCCATTTACCTGGATGCGCCCCGCATTAGCAATACTGCACCGAAGTGTGAAGGCGATGCCACGTGCGGCCCAGTGTTAATTGCCTGACGCACACACCTGTGCGCAGGAGGATTTGAACCCGCGCGAGCACACCTGCGTGCGTACGAGAGCGTCTTCAAACGCCCCCGTACCCGTTCCGTACACGTGTGCGCGGAATCGCCGCACGCTTTAATTACCCGCCGCCGCAGGGCGAGCGAGAGAGATAGACAATGTGCGAGAGAGATAGACAATGTGCGAGAGAGACGGAGCGATGCCCTGCGGCCACGCCGGGTATCGTTCTATTACGCACGCCTTCATCCGATTGGAAGGGGACGAAGCGAGACGTCCCGGGTTCGAGGCCCGCCGGACTCTTTTCCCCCGGGTGTACCCTATTAACATGTCTCGTTGGCCACCATCAATCACCGACGGTGGGTCCGTGCGGGTGGAGTCCAATACACACCTCATTTCGTTTACCACACAAAATCCCTTCATATACAAAGCAATATTGAATCTTTTTAACGTTCAAATTTTTGGCGACACTATTTTAAAAACCCATTTTTTTTCGTGTTTTTTTTTGTTCGTCTTTTTTTTTAATTGTTTTTAGTTCACCCCTTGTGTCCGGTGCCTTTCTCTAGGACGAGAGTTTTTATTCACCCTTTTTTCGACTTGGGGTATATATATTTATTTTCCTTTTGACATGGGGCACCCACCCCTCCGGCTTGTAACGTGTCAGAGGGGGGCAGTGATTGATCCGGCCAGAGGGGGGCCTCCTCGACCTGCCCGACCATCAAATACTATGCCGGCGCTCATTATTTCTGGCGTTTCGGAACGGAGAGACGAAAAAAAAAGGATACTATCACAAACATGACGACGTTCGATCATACAATGATTCACTCGCAAGTTCAACATACTGTACACAAACCCCAATCAACCAGCTGTCAAAGGTGAGGCAAAAAAAAAAAAAAAAAAAAAAAAAAAAAACACGAGCTCGACCGCCGTAGGCAGCCCGCGGAATTCCATGAATTTGCGGCTATAGTAGGCGATAGTAGGTGGCCCACTGAATTTTCGCGAACGACTGCAAACCGGAAATGAAATGGAACGCCCACAAATTCGCTGGCGAAAGAATGTTCACCATTTTCGCCACAATATACTACACAGCCTTGTTATGAATCAAGAGCAAATCGAGTAAAAGGAGGGGAAAGGGGGGGGGGGGGGCAGGGCTGAAGAGGAAAAAACGCATATCACATCAGTCTGAGCAGAATGAAAGGTTTAGTGGTCTCATCTTTTTGCCCCCCCCCCCCCCCCCATCCCCAGCACCGTGACTCGCCGAGTTCGGCCAGTACAAGGCAAGGGATTAGACCCACGGGGGCCACGGCATAAAACTAATATAAAATGTATATATGAGACGGCCTCTGAGACCAACCATCCAGCGAGGAGGGAGGGGCAGGCGGGGTTAGAAAAAGCTTCATTTACCTCCGCAGGGATAAATTATTATTCCTTGTGGTCAATAGAAAAGGCTCCATGGCGTGTGGAATAAAATTTCAGCCACAAGCCGGGCGTAAATCAATACGCCCCTGTATTAGCATTGCGGTTTCCAAGCGGCTCGTTAGAATATTACGGCCGCTACAATTATTTTTTTTTCTGCTCTGTGCAAGATTTTTTTTCCCGTGCACGGTATTGGCCCCAAAGCTTCGGTGTAGTTTGCGCTTTAATTTAGAAACGCAGGTGGAAACTGTTAATGTGACCGACTCCATTGTTCCCAGCAGTGCCGCTACACGACGACACACCCCTGCTGAAAACGGGGGCCACAAAACGATGATTGCGGTGATGATGATGATGATGAGCGCGGCGCCACGACCACTCGCTAGTATGATAATAAAAATCTAGTGCAGCAGTAGCGAGAGGATCATGCTGGCGAGTGTGAGGTGAACAAGCACCGCTGCTGCTGCTGCCGCTGCTGCTGCCGCTGCTGCTGCGGCGGCGGCAGAGGCCTGGTGGTCATCCTCCTCCAGGGTTGCCAGGTCGCCCCGCCGCCGGCCCACGGGAGGGGCGTGGCGCGGAGTGGCGGCCGCAGCCGGGGCGCTCCTTGGGCTCCTTGCGCTCGCTGCGGCCCTCGTTAGGGGAGCGTCCGTAAGGAACCGACAAGTTTCGTGGAGAAATGAGCAATGTTAGCGGGGAACCCGTTTTAAAAATAAAAATATTTTTTTAAAAAAGGACACCCACGGAAATGTTGTTGTGTTGTAAAAATCGTAAATTCACGTGTGTTCAACTAAGTCATAAACGACTCCACAAAAAAAAAAAATTGTACTGCAAAATCAGGACCCGTGTTTGAACCCGGGACCTCTGGGATCGAAAGGCGCCGACGTCTCGCAGCATCCCCCTGGGAGCAGCGTGTCGACGCGGCCATCCCCCGGCATCCCCCACCACCCCACCGGCGGCGGCGCGCGACACGAGATTCATATCGCACACTTGCGCTTGTGTTTCGGGGGTGAATCATCACTACACTGCAAAAAACGGCACGAAGGGTGTGATAAAGGCCTCACGGTACATACAGGCCCGAGTCAAGATTGGTACAAAGATACTTATCTTTACACTAGGACTTTTGTCGGGGAACTTTCGTCAGAGAATTTAATTCTAATCTGGATTAATGTTACAACTGCTCGGCACACTTAGGCCCGCCATTTTTATTTATTTTTATTGTTAAAGTCGCAGAGTTGTCTCAGGTGTGGCGACCCTTGTCAGCTGGGCTGTATTACATTTCCGCGTCGCACTCACGCGAAAAACTTTTGCTGGCGCCAAACAGTTTTCCCTCGGTCGGTGCTGCCGTTGCGGCGCCGCGCCAGTACATACACACAGCGGGGGGTGGAGGGGCGGCTCAAATTAAGGGTGGGAAAGGGGAGGAAGTGGGGTGGCTGCTGCTGCTCGCCTGTGAGTGAACTATAAGGCGGAAGGCGGAGGGAGCGAGGGGACCCGGTTCGCTCACTGACTGACTGACTTTAGCTGCGCGAACCCCCGCCTGCCGCTACTGCCACCACCACCACCACCACACTCCTCTGGCACGCAAGCCGACTCACAAAGGTCAGGGGGAAATGAAACGAGATAACAAGGCATAACGGTGCCCGCTAGGTCAGTATGGCATACAACTTGTCACGGGCCTTAGAGGAGCCAGGCTCCAGGAACATTCCGCTGTTTCCAAACGGGATCAGTCCCATTCTCTCAAAGATCCCCGTTTCGTCCACATAGGTTTTTTTTTTTCCGCCGGAGAATGACTGACAAAAATTGGTGTACACCCTCGTTTATTTTTTCTTTTCAAAACGGCTTTGCTTTTATGAAGGCAGGGCATTTTTTTTTTTTAATTCTTAAACCTTCCGATTATTTTTATTCTTTTCGAGCTTGATTTTTTTCAATAAATTATTCCGAATTTAAAGTTTTGAATGTAACACTCCAGTGCGTAGTATTACAGAGTGTGCAGCTCACGATGGTCCCGGAGGCTGCTGTGTGGCACCTGGCCCCCCCCCCCCCCCCCCCTCCTCCTCCTACTCCACCACCTGTCGCCCGGCCGGTCCCCACCAGATGCTTTGGCAGCTGAGGCGGCCGGTCAGTCAAGCGGCACCGCCACACGGAAAGGGAAATTTAACTCCAGTCAGCCTGTCCGCCCCCACCTGGACAACACTCTGGTGTCCGTTCCGGCTCAGTGCCAGTGTTGAACTGCACCGAGTATATCCAACACACACACACACACGCGGGCGCGCGCCGGCGGTAGTACTCGAACCCGCGTCGTCATGGCAACGCCAAGGAGTCAACGCCTCATGAAAATTCATTTTCTTCTGGGCCGACGCATCTGTCGGCTGGCGGAAGGGCTTACATAAGATGATGAGCGGTCGTACCAGAAGAAGTACTTATTCCAACCAGTGTTTCATTCCCACTACTGCCTACTGCCGTGCGGTCGCCGCCGCGCAAACAAGCAGGAGATGAAGACGGGCTGCTGCTGCTGCTGCTGCTGCTGCTGCTGCTGCGGTTCCCCGGGACGAGCTTCCATAAGGCTGCGGGACGGCGCGACTCCAGGAGGGACACGTACTCTTTCGGCTCCACACACAATCTGACATCACTTTCCTCGCGGAGAGAAACCCTTAGCTCCGCGCGGGCCGCTCTGATCGCCTCGAACACTTTCGCCGATTGGAGCCGTCAGTCAGAGCGCACAGACACACTGCAGAGCGCCAGCGTCCCTCCCATCATCTGCATTAGGACGGGTCGTGATCATTTTCTGCACCGCGCGGACGGTAACGCTAACGCTTCCAACGGCACCCCGCGACAATTCTGTCAATGGCCCGTGACGGTCTGGAAGCGTGACCGTGACCAGCACCGTTCAAAGCTCCCATTCAATATGTAATTTAAATTTTAAGAAGAAAAAATATATACCACGATTTCACTTCCAAATTTATCATTACCTTTTCCAATTTTTCGCACAATATTTGATTGGAATTTTTTTTTAATTAACTTTTCCAATTTTTCGCCCAATATATACCACGATTTGACTGAAATCTTTCCATTAACTTTTCCAATTTTTTCGACGGCCAAAAATTTCTTCCCAGGCATATCTATTCCAGCGCCCATTCATCGGTGGTCCCTCGCGACACTTTTCCGGTGAACCTTACGACCTCCCCCGATCCACGCCGCCCAAGGCTAACGACGGGTCGATCGTCCCCACGGAGGGGCGTCCGGCCCGGTCCGGCCCGGGTCCGTCCGCGCGGTAATTGGCAATGACCAAAAGATTTGAGCTGCTGTTTTGCTTCGACGAAACACGGCCATTAGAAGGTAAGCACCGTGTCTGCCTGCTCCTTCGCGGAACGACGTGCCGCCAACAGAGCCGCGCAACTCCCGCAGGGGGGCGGGCGGATGACAAGGGGCGGATGAGAAGGTGACCCGCTCACCTGATAAAATATACCGATCCCAGAGGTGCACTGTGAGAATACCACACGGACCAATTTAATTATTATTTTTTTTTATGATTTTTTTTTTTTTTTTTTTTTGGACAAAGGACCCAACGAGAGAGAGGAACCCTTGGTCGAACAACCTCTCCTCCAGAAGTGGGAGTGGTACATCTGCCCGCACTCCCTTCTTGTGACCTTCAGTGAGTCCAGTCATTCTGTTCGACGGCCTAATAGACACACACACACACACACACACGAGCCAGCCGCAACGAGCACAACTTCGTAGGGTCGAGCGAGGCTCCGGCGCGGCCATCCTCTCCAGGAACAAGAGAAGGGGAGGGGGGGGGAGAAGGGGCAATTGGAAAGGGGGAAGCAGGGTCGTCGGCAGCCTTCAAGGCCGGCTGGACGACGGAGCGAGAGCGAGAGAGACTGCACCGACCGAGGATGAGAGAGAGACAGAGGAAAGAGCGCGATCGCTGACAACGGGGCGTTGCTCGCGCGCCACGCATGTGCACGCGCGCACACACACACAATTGATAAGATACACCCACCAGCAAATTATAGCACCCCCAAAAATCCGTAATCTCATTTTCGGCCGTTGTTTTAGATTTGGCAGCGCCGACGGGACCACCGTGCGTCGTCTGCTGCGGCCGTAAAAAGACACTGTGGACCCGGTCGATTTATTTTCCTGCACCTGGATTAACGATCACGCCCCCTCCTCTTTTCGGGGGGGGGGGGCACAGCCTTATCGAATGGACCGCCTCCCCTCCACACACACACACACATTCCACCAATCTGCCTGCGGCTGTGCAACAACACGGATAATTAAACGATGAACAAACACATTAAAGTGCATCGATGTGAGAATCAAAACAAATTCATGCCATCTCATCCTATGAATCAAGCCACTTTTTTTCTTCTTTCGCTTTTTTAAATTTTCTCTGGTTGCATGTTCCTACAGAAAAATATACATCACTACTGGACTGGTCTGCAGTGAGGTCTGCGACACACACACACTACACCGCTAAAAACCGCACAACAGTTTTTCCTCTGCGATCACACACAGAGTCGATCCAATGCGTCGTCGGTGTGTGTCGGTCGATTCCCGCTGCATTTCTGCCGCCGCCCCGATAGGCTGCGCGCTGCAGGTGTGTCAGAAGGCCGCTGATGCGACTGTCGCCGTCTCGCTCGCACCCGCACCCGGACAATGGCCCCGGCAGACAGAGACGGCGGAGGCGTGGGCGGGGGAGGGAGGGAGAGACCCAGGAGAGGAGCTCGGCATAAATTTCGTTCAAAGGGCACCTCCTCTCCAGCAGCGGCTTATCGCCCGTCCCCTCGAGCCCCGGCTACACTGCCAGCAGACTTCCTGAACTGGTGTACATTTTACTCCTGTCCGTGTGTTCCGTTCTCCGTGAAAATTTCAGAGCAGCCACGGGCTGTCCGGTTGGTAGTTTTTTGGAAACATTTTCCCGCGGTGTGCACACATCGCACACTTATAAATATTTTGAAGTTTGATTTTTTTTTTTTCGAGGCCTCTCTTCATCCAGTGTCCTGCGGCGCTTGGCACACATTTGTGGGAGGGTAGCGTGACACAGGTTCATTTGAGATCACTTACATTTCAACATTTTTTTGGAAGCAACTAGTTCACTGAGGAATCGAGAACGTATTATGAACTGTCTTAATTGGTAGCAATTGGTAGTTATAGCAATATAAAAACAGTACAATAGCAATTACTCCTTTACCTTAAAAGTATTAAATGAGAACACAGGTACATTTTAGATCACTTACGTTTGGACATTTGAACACTGTTTTAGCGAACTGTTTACCAAACAATCGAGAACACATAATGAGCTATTAAAAAACTACTTACTTACATTGACATATTTTGTGGCATAATTGGTAATTATGCGACATTTAATATACAATAGCAAATACTTCTTATCTTTTACTTGGTACAACTAGGAATTGAGAACATAGTATGAACTATTAAGCTACTTTCTGATAGTGACACGTTCAATGTCGGAACAAATACGCCTATTACCACTTATCAAATTTCGGCTCCTTAAGCAGTACTCAACCTTCAGCCTGAACTACACTTATTTGATAACACCTCCGCTGGCTCAGGATTAAAGTGAGTGCGGAAAAATGCGTGTCTAGCCTGCCCGAGCACAGAACAAAAACGCCTAGTGCCACTTATCAAATTCCGGCTGCTTAAGCAGTACTCAACTTTCAGCCCGACCCACACTTTTCTGATAACACCTCCGTTGGCACATTAGTGTTAAAGTGAGTGCGGAACAAAGTTTAGCTAGCCTGCTAGAGCCTAGAACAAATGCGGCTAGTACCGCTTCTTAAAGATTGGCTGCTTAAGCATTACTTAACGTTCAGCCCGACCCACACTTTTCTGATAACACCTCCGTTGGCTCTTTAGTGTTAAAGTGAGTGCGGAACAAATTTTGGCTGGCCTGCTTAAGCGCAGAACATATTCGCCTAGTAACACTTTTTTAATTTCGGCTGCTTAAGCGGTACTCAACTTTCAGCCCGACCCACACTTTTCTGATAACACCAGCGTTGGCACATTAGTGTTAATGTGAGTGCGGAACAAAGTTTGGCTAGCCTGCCCGAGATCAGAACAAATACGCCTAGTAACACTTTATTAATTTCGGCTGCTTAAACAGTACTCAACTTTCAGCCCGACCCACACTTTTCTGATAACACCTCCGTTGGCACATTAGTGTTAATGTGAGTGCGGAACAAAGTTTGGCTAGCCTGCTAGAGCGCAGAACAAGTGCGCCCAGTAAAATTTCTTTAAAATTAGCTCTTTAAGCAGTACTCAACTTTCACCCCGACCCACACTTTTCTGATAACACCTCCGTTGGAACATTAGTGTTAATGTGAGTGCGGAACAGAGTTAGGCTAGCCTGCTAGAGCCTAGAACAACAAATGCGCCTAGTACCGCTTCTTAAGGATTAGCGGCTTAAGCATTACTTAACTTTCAGCCCGACCCACACTTTTCTGATAACACCTCCGTTAGCTCATTAGTGTTAAACTGAGTACGGAACAAAGTGTGTCTAGCCTGCCCGAGATCAGAACAAATACGCCTATAACACTTTTTTAATTTCGGCTGCTTAAGCGGTACTCAACTTTCAGCCCGACCCACACTTTTCTGATTACACCTCCGTTGGCACATTAGTGTTAATGTGAGTGCGGAACAAAGTTTGGCTAGCCTGCCCGAGATCAGAACAAATGCGCCCAGTGACACTTCTTGAAATTGGCTGCTTAAGCAGTACTTAACTTTCAGCCCGACCCACACTTTTCTGATAACACCTCCGTTGGCTCATTAGTGTTAAAGTGAGTGCGGAACAAAGTTTGGCTAGCCTGCTAGAGCGCAGAACAAGTGCGCCCAGTAAAACGTCTTTTAATTTGGCTCCTTAAGCAGTACTTAACTTTTAGCCCGACCCACACTTTTTAAGTAACACCTGCTATGGCTCATTAGTGTTGAAGTGAGTGTGGAACAAAGTTTGGCTAGCCGTTCCATGCTCGAGCAAATGCGCCCAGTGACACTTCTTGGAAATTGGCTGCTTAAGCAGTACTCAACTTTCAGCCCGACCCACACTTTCCTGATAACACCTCCGTTGGTTCATTAGTGTTATACTGAGTGCGGAACAAAGTTTGGCTAGCCTGTTCGAGTGCAGAACAAACGCGCCTAGTAATATTTCTTTAAGTTTGCCTGCTTAAGCAGTACTCAACTTTCAGCCCGACCCACACCTTCCTGATAACAATTCCGTTGGCTCTTTAGTGTTAGAGTGAGTGCGGAACAAAGTGTGTCTAGCCTGCCCGAGCCCACAACAAATGCGCCCAGTAACACTTCTTTAAAATTGGCTCCTTAAGCAGTACTCAACTTTCAGCCCGACCCACGCTTTTCTGATAACCCCTCCGTTGGCTCATTAGTGTTAAAGTGAGTGCGGAACAAAGTGTGTATAGCCTGCCCAAGTGCAGAACAAATGCGCCTAGTAACATTTCTTTAAATTCGGCTGCTTAAGCAGTACTTAACTTTCAGCCCGACCCACATTTTTCTGATAACACCTCCGAAGGCTCATTAGTGTTAAAATGAGTGCGGAACAAAGTGTGTATAGCCTGCCCAAGTGCAGAACAAATGCGCCTAGTAACATTTCTTTAAATTCGGCTGCTTAAGCAGTACTTAACTTTCAGCCCGACCCACATTTTTCTGATAACACCTCCGTTGTGACATTGCACACTTATAAATATTTTGAAGTTTGATTTTTTTTTTTCGAGGCCTTCATCCAGTGTCCTGCGGCGCTTGGCACACATTTGTGGGAGGGTAGCGTGAGCAGCCCCCAGGCAGGGCGCAGGCAGGGCGCAGCGCAGATGTCGACCCGCCAGCCGCAGTGGCTGCCATGGTGGCAGCTGCACACAGGATGTCGCCGAACACACGCTCCCGGACGGCCCTTAGACCTGTCCGAGCTGCTATTGACGCCAGCCGCTGCCGCTGCTGCACACAGGATGTCGCCGAACACACGCTCCCGGACGGCCCCTACACCTGTCCGAGCTGCTATTGACCAGGTAACGAGGCGTAAAGTTCCATCAAGGTGCAAATGCCTGCCTTTGTTCGCGGGGGTAACAATGTTCTTTATTTATTTTGCCTCTGGCTCGCTCTGCACGGCCGCGTCCGAGAGAGAAGCGACGCCTGTCTCACCCTCAACGTGCGGTAGCGAGAGAGGCGGGCGCGCTAATCCCGGACGCGGCCCCCGATTTCTTCTTCTCGTAGAGCCGGCTGCATATGGTTCGCCTTTTCTTCGGCCATCGCTGCAGGGCTGCAGCCCGTCACCTGGTGTATTGTATGCGTGCTGCGACGCCCGCTGCAGTTACTTCTCAAATTCGGCGGTGGGCTGCGTTCGGAAAACGTCTGTGCGCCTCCCTGATGAGCCAGCCGAAGGCCGGACGCACCAGGAAAGCGCGCCATTTTATGAACGTTTTCTTTCTCTTGAACGCAGCCCAGTGCAGCGCAGGCCGGTATGCCTCACGGATTACAATTGAGGAAAACGGTCGTTGGATCATGCGGCAATCACCGGGGGGGAACAATACGGATCGGAATGTGTAAGCCAGCATTGTTCCGCGCCCCCGCGACCGCCGCAGAACCACGCAACTTATCCGAATGCTGGAGTAAGAAGAAAAAAATATCCAGTTCTTACTCCAGTATTCGGAAGACGTTCTTCTCCCACCCCACCTCAGCTGACCCGACCGCTGCCTCATTATCTGTGGCATTTGGTCTCAGAAAGAGCAGCCCCATCTGCAAATAGACTAGCAAACACTCCAAGAAAACAGCACTGCAAGTCGAGACCTACCTTCAACTTTTCCAAGCGCAAGTATGCTGATGGTCATGACACCAGGCACTCCCCAGGCAGCGAGGTGAAAGTAGTGGGAGTTGGCTTCAATCGCTTCATGGCCCCACTTGAGACCAGCAGCCAAGAACCAGGTGAGTGTCAACACCACCCACCAGATACTTGACGACATGCTGAAGAAGTAGAGCACCATGAAGAGAATTGTGCAGAGGCGATTATCCGTGCCTTGGGTGATGAGAGGGGGTCTTGAGAACTGTCAAAGAAATGAGCCAGATTAACACTCAGTTTCCTTGACAAATAAATAATAATGGAGATCAAAGGTCAGTGTTCTCTTACCTCACTCTTGCCAATCTCCAGGTTTTGCCTTGGTTCCACCTTCTGACAAGCAATGGTATCCCCAGCAAAGTATCCAAAAACATAGGCAGTGCTAACCATCAGATAGCAAACAGACAAGAAAATTATGGGCCTCTCTGGGTAGCGGAAGCGGTCTGTGTCGATCATGAAGGTCAACACAGTAAACAAACATGAGGCAGCACAGACCACAGACCAGCCTCCCACCCACTTCCTTGCAAATGATCTCTGATCTTCATTGAAGAACATGCTATTGCAAGGCGCTCCACAGTTTCTTTCCACCTTGTCGCCCACTTTGAGTGAGTAATTCAGTTTCTCGGCAACACTGAAGTGCACTGGACAGGTGAAGCCCAGGGGGTGGTGATGCGGCTGGTGAGGTGGGTAAGGCGTTCCGTAGCCCCTGCTGGAGCCAGGACCTCCGTAGCCACTGCCAACAGTTACAGACCCTCCTGTGTTGGTGTCTGTTGACGTCGTGTTCTCCCCCACACACAGCTCCTTGCCACCGGCCTCCGGGAACTTCTCACAGTCCAGGTTCTCGGGCCAGGGGAAGCCGAACTTCATCATGAGCTGCTCGCAGCCTTGCTTGGAGGACTTGCACAGGCTGCGGCAGGGGGGGATGGCCCTGTCCAGGATGGTGCACACGGGGGCGTACATGGAGCACAGGAAGAACTGCAGGTCCGGGCTACACTTGACTTTCACGAGCGGGAAGAACTGGTGCACCTCGAGGCCGGCATCCTCCTGGCGCTGATGGTTCAGCAAGTTGGGCATGATGGTCTCGTTGTAGGCGATGTCGAGGCAGAAAGGTATTGTGATCCTCTCACAACGCCCGTGGTGCGGCAGGCTGTCCTGGTCCTTGACGCGCGACGTCATGCCGGCTTGGCACAGCGCGGCCACGAGCACCAGCAGCAGCGCCGTCTCCATCGCCTTGGCCGTCATCTTGGAGAGGGGCCGGCTCAGGGGCCGCAACCGCTGCAGCCTCACATGGGGCAACATAACCTCACTCCGCGCACTCCACCATCACTCACACAAACACTCCTGGCCGGGCCGGGCCGGGGGCCGAGCGCCACAAGCCTCCCGCGCACGACGCACGCACTTGACACACAACTCGCGGCACCGAGACTCGAACCGCGGCCCCTTTACGAAAACCGTCGGCACAACAACAACCCCCGCAGAGTCGGTCGGGGCCGGGGCACCATGGCGGTGTTCCCCATCACAACACAAATCCACAAAGGAGGCCAGGGCACGGATTTTACACCTGAAACGGGTCGCACTTGACTCAACGCGCGCCACACACCTCGGAGGTGGGCGGGTCGGGCAGTCGGCAAAGAGTACAGAACAAGGCCGGTGTGGCGCAATGTAAACACGACGGTCACTACCGCTTCACTCGTGCCGCGGACCGCGCGAACAACGGTATGAACGCCCTGGCCCGGCGCGTCTCAGACCGAAACTGAGCTGAGCTGGCTGGCTGCCGCTCTGGCTGGGCGGCAGAGGCGGCAGCAGCAGGCAGCAGGCGGGGGGCGGGGGGCGTGCGGGGGCGAGGGGCGGCCGGGGCGGCGGCGGCTCGGCTACTCTCGGCTCGCTCGAGGCCGAGCGAGCTTCGGGTTCGTGGAAACGTCGGGGGGCCGAGTCAGCGCCGAGTCCCCTTCTTTCCCCCATTTAGTCCCAAAGGGGGAACCATCCAGCTTATTTTAGAAATTCGAGAGAGGGCTGCATTGCAGTGTCTAGAATTCCACGTTCAAAATTCGTTTCAGTTGTTTTGATTTTGTTACTTTGGAGTGTCCAAAATGTTGTTTTCATGTGATTTTAAGGACTAAATTTGAGTCATATACATCAGCAGTGAAGACCATCATGAATACTGGTCGTCAAATTTTGTTTCAGGGTAAACCTATTATTTGAATTGTAAAGAAAGCTAGTTAAGGGATTTGAAGGGGAAAACAAACAGACTTTGAGAGATGAAAAAAAAAGTACTTGCTATATTTATTGAAATTATTTACAGATGAGAATATATCATCTACAACATTCATTCATCACTTCAGTCAACAAGTTTGAAGCCTTTTATGGCAAGTGAGTAGCTCCAAGATGAGCTAATTTTGATGTTTTTTATTTTCTTTTTTTTAGGTAAAAACTTCCAATGTGGAATGCGTACAGAAAATATGCATTGATGCATCTATTTTAACAACAAACTGGGCAAATGAGGCAGCAGATGTCACAAAACAACCAATTACACTAGTTCCATGAGAGTTTCAATCTCCAGGTAAAACTAATCAAAATTGAGAGAGGTGCATTGTTGATTCATCATTCATTTCAATTGCACAGGCAACATGTCACATACCATTAATGACATGCTTAGTTCCTGAACCTGATCAATAAGGTGAAGTCACACCAACTAAAGTTTAAAGTAAACAAAAATATCCTCCTCCAGAAATTTACCAGGAGCAACAACCTTTTGATTTTGAAAACATACATTGACAAAACAAAGTCCATACACTTCTCCAATCATGATTAAATTGACCACACATTCATCAACATGTAATTGCTATTCATGTTATGAATGACCTAATTATTACTAACATGCAAAGTAACAGCAAAGGTTGAAATAAAATTAAACTATGATAATAAAAAACTATTTCATAGAACCATAATGTAATCGGACTGCATAAGTGATCCTACGGGCCCAGTTTGTGTCACAGCCAAAACCATGTCGTTACAAGACAACAATGGACATACATTTTTTTAAACCAAATGTACACATGAACAAAAAGGCAATGATTTAAATATTTATATTTTATTTAAAAAAAAGAAAAAGAGGTCGGTGAATAATAACCATTGTTTGACTATCACAGTCAAAGCAGGACCTAAACAAAATTGAACCATCTCTGTAGATCTTGCAATTAAGGCTTATCACTTTCATACACAAGGACACTCATCCATCCCACCTTCACTCTGTCTACTAATTTTAACACTTGCAAATGCCAATAAGATACTGAACACTTACAGATGATTTTTTTTTTTGTTATGTATTTGTGCCAATGACCTTCACAAGAAAACCTCTTTCACTGCACACTTTGTTACAGAACGGTGAGTAGAGGAGGTCCTATTCTACAACACCATTGAAAAGCCACTAGTAATTTTAAAGTTCCAACAGTAAAGCCTGCTGATTGTGAATTTTGAATACAACCACGAATTGAAATGAACAATCTGCTCTTTGGCAGATATATATGAGAGAGATTGCAAATGACGTCATGGGATAAAGTACATGATGCTTCCCATGCACCTAACGATGGGAAAAGCAAAATGCTGTGGAAAAGAGATTTTCTTGGAAAGGAACTAAATTGTACAGCCCCATATTAGAATTGAAAACCAATAAATAAGTGAACCAATGAAGGACAGAGTTAGAACACAAAAAAAGTCTCAACCTGAATGACCAGAATCAGAAGTACTAGTGCCCCATTCAAAGAAACAAATGCAGAGTAGGGTTTCTGTCAAAAGAACTGCTTACCTATGAAAATGGTTGGTCACTGACCTACCTTTCAGAATTACGAGAAAACCATGCCACAATGCTTAAACATTAAATTTCAGTACATATAAGTGAGCAGTTCGGAAATCTTTAAAATTAGATACATAAATCAACCCTGTGTAACTTCATTGGCACCTGCCATTTAACAATAACATATATTTTAAATAGAAGAAACACGTTCTCTTTTACATAAAATGGAAAAGCAACAATTGCACAGTTAAAAGCAAACATAAGAGTTAAGAGAGAAAAGGAATCATTATTCAGAATTTTGCCTAAGTTCAATAACAAAATTCATTCTAAGAGAATTTATTAGTCTTACATGACATGACACATTTTAATAAACCTATGAACTTGGACATTCATTTGTCACAAAATGATGGGAAATTCTATCCCATTGGATTTACAATATGAATATGATAGATAGCTTTACGAACAATCAATCTGAAATTCACATGCTGATTGATACAAGTCTTAGACATTGTAAAAAATTTCTGAATGGCTTTGTTCATTTTCTTCTTAATTCAAATACTTGTCACTTAATCAAGTTCTCTGGAGTAGACACTTGTTCACACCCATCACTTCAGAATTTAAATCCTTCACTGGGTATGGACTGACTGGGATCAAATTGGAAACCTGCCTCTGTTGATTGTGGCATGATGTCTTCATCTTCAGGCTAGAACAAAAATGCAAGATGAGACCTGTATCTAGAGCCATACATTAAGTTTGAATTCTGTAAAATTCTTACCTCATCTGAGAAGTACTGTTCAATAATCTCATAGGCTGCTTTGTAAATTTCTAGGTTCTCGTGGTTTTGGAGGGCTTCAATTTTATCCAGACCTACATAGGAAAGAGTATTATTTTTTGACTATATACTGAGAGAAACACAAAATTAAAACCTAATGGTGAACTTAAATAAACACTAACCACCACATTCTTCAATCATGTTGGTGAGAGTTTCAACTTCAGGGCCAGCCATCTTGAGCATATTGCTAATACCATCAAGAGTAACCTGAATAACTTGGGTATCCTGGCATGTCAAAAGATTGCAGAAGGGAGCAATCACACCCTCTCTGATCAGTTGGGCAATCTGCTCACGAGAACCACTGATAGTTAAGTTGCTTACAGCCCAAGCAGCCTCCTTCTGGGTCTGGAACTCGCCCTGGAAGTAAATTTACCCAGTTAAAGACAGAACATGAAGGCTTTCAATGATTCATGACAATGGGTGAAAGTATTTATTTTACCTTGCTCAAATTCTCAATGATCTTAGGAAGAAGTCCGGCATCAATGACAGCTTGAACCTGCATCTTGTTTCCAGCAGTGACATTGGACAAAAACCACACAGCTTCCTGTACCATAAAAATTTAATATATTAATAGAGAAATCATGCTGGGTTGTAAGGTAACAATAATACAGTTGCATGAAAGCAAAGATGTTGTCACCTTGCAAATTTTTTCCTTCTGGTGTGATAAGAGAGCAGGGAAGTGTGAGAGTGCATCACAATTGAGAACAACCTGTGTTTGTTCATCTGTACCAGTAACGATATTACCGACTGCTCGTAAAGCAGCAGTTTGGAGCTGGAAGATAAAAACAAAATAGGATTATAGAATTAGTGAAGAAAATTACTGAAGACATATCAATTAAAGCACAAGATATGTACAGCTGACAAGCAAAACACTAAATTACCTTGGGTTCTTTGTGAGATAACAGTGGAATCAGATGAGGTACTACACCACTGTCAATCACCAACTGAATTTGCGCATTCCCTCCATCAGTGAGGTAACTCAGTGCCCACACAGTATCTATCAAAATCTGATATAAAATAATTTAATTAGTTTCAAAAAACACAAAAACATTGGCATCCGAGAAAGGACAGCTGCTCTATGAACAGCAAAGGTAAGATTACACCAGCAAAGGGACTTACATTAGTGTCAGTGTGGTGGATAAGGAAACCAAGAGCTGGCAGCAACTGCTTAATAGTGTCAACTGGAGGAGGCGGGTCTTTGCTCCGACAAAGGTTAACAATAACCCAAGTTACGTTCCTTAAAAATGAAATTTGGACTTCCGAGGTGATGAATGACAGGAGAGGCTGAACAACACCCAACTGAATAACATAGTCTCTCAGACCAGGACCATCACCAATGACGTTTCCTGAAACACAAAGAGCAGTCAATTTCATGGATCCCCAAATAACAGTACAGTGCCATTAACAAAATTTAACTCTCTGTGTCTTACCTAAAGCCCAGACAGCCTGCTCACACACATTTTGCTGCTTTGAGCTTAGAAGTTGGAGGAAGTATGGAACAGCTCCTGCTTCAACAACTGCTTTAGTTTGAGCTGACGTTCCACTAGCAATATTAGTGAGGGCCCATGCTGCTTCAAATTGAAGTTGTGTGCTGCTTAAAAGAGTAATGAAGTTTCAAAAAACTATTCACAAGAAAACACAAAATCCAAATATGGTTGTGGCAAGGCCATACTTCTCACTGCACTGAAGGCACTGCACAAGAATCGGTAGGATGCCACTTTCAATCAGTAGGTCAATGGGAGGATTTCGGTCTGATGAAAGCATTTTCCGAGCTTTCTGAACAGCAGCTAGTTTTATGTTAGGATCCGGATTTTGAGCACTCGTAACGAGAGACATGAGGTCGGTGGAACCCAAGTGAACACATTCTTCCTCATCTGCAAAACCAATAGCATTTTTAAAAAATTCACAGACTATGAAAAGCAAAAAGTACAATAATGACAAGATTTACCTGTAGAATCAGCGATTGGGACATTTCTTCTTTTCTGCAGGGACTCTTCTCTTTTGTTCTTACGGAGTTCAACAGTGACTTCATTTCTCCTTCTTCTCATCTCCTAAACAAGAAAAAAAAAATCAGGCAAGGAAGACAAAAAGTAATGTCATACTGCTACATGAGATCATGCAATCTTGCATCATGCAGTGCATAACAATTCAATTGCCTAAGCCACTTTCAGTTCTGCTAGCTCCAAAATACATGGCAACCTTCTTAGAGACTTACTTGAAACAAGATAATAATGTGATACGCACATAACTGGCAGGGCAATACACAACAAATTTTTGAACGCTTAGCTGAGTTTATGACTCATCCCTAGATTCAGCCCATGTCTTCTCTTCCAACTAACCTAACCTCACTACTTCTGTCACTCACTTTAAATATACGGGAACAACTTTAAAACGGAAAATTAAGTATTTACATGTTGTGCCGTAATTATAAAGGGCCCAGGAATATTACAAAAATACTAAATTCCTGTAAATTAGTTTTACAGAAAATTTGCCTCAATACAAAGGACTTGAGGAAGGTCACTAGTATTGCAGGACAGATTATTAAAGGGCATTCAACGCATCACTTCGGGCTCAAGTGAAAAGCACCAAACTAAACTTTCACAGAAATAATGAAAGAAATTTAGTCGAAGAATAGACTGAAGTGCTGGGTGAAATATTGGCCATGCATTGACAAAATGGGCCCAGTAGGCCAATCTGTTATATGGGTTAGGTGCAATCTCTATCTATTACGAAGCAGTCAAACGATTATATTAATCGAAAAAAATTATAAATTCGGAAAACGGCGATACTCACATCTTGGTCTTTTCCTCGGTTCTTGAATACGTGAATTCTGTTTTTAGTTGGGTCAGAAGACGCCATTTTCACGGATGTATCTCCAACAACTGTGCGTTCTTCCACGAAATGCCGGTTTCGTCAATCGTCAGGCGAAATGTCGCCAAAAATTTCCCTCACGTAAGTGATTCAAACCTTAAAATAGACTAATTGTCAAACAAACAGCACAAAATTTGTCAAAGTTAAGGCGCAATAAGAGCAATTTTATCACCTTACGTGCTTCCACGCCTCACACGGCTGATCGGTGGGAAAATGGAGCACACCACTTAGAGAACCACAAAACCCCGAAAATAAAAGGCTGTGCTTCAATGATTTTAGCGTCGAAAATCACAATTGCTGTCTCTAAATGCGAGCAGGTAATGTTTCTTAAGGTTATTCATCTCTGCTGTGTAACTTTCTCACCAGACTTTGATCATTTTCCTTAAGTTCAGGTAGCGCAGGAGAAACACCTGGCGACATTGAACAAGTGGTCCCACTGCTGCTCCAGACACTCGCGCTCTCTAGCGGAGGAAAATTACACTGTCTGATTCTGGTTCTGTGTCGTTGCTTGCAAACAGCAAGCAAGCAGAACACAGGGTTTGTTTTTAACTTGGTCACCTAATTTACAGCCGGCACCATGACGGTTTTAACAAAACCAATCAGTGAGATGAAGAAGAAGTCTTCTCAGGCCGTACCTCTAGTTGAGGCCGAAGCACCAGTGGCCGTGGCTGATGTTGTGGTGGTAAGTTCCCAGACCTTGCAGACGCCATAGAGGATCCACCCCCTTGACTTGTATTTTCCTATTTTCCTCCTTGATTTTCACTGATGTTGTGTCCGTTCTGCAAAATAACAATAACTTTTAATTTTAAAGTTCTATTATCCTCATAAACTTTTGCTGAATTTCTGGGATTAACTGTTTCCAATCAGCGCAAATGTAGAAGTTTCCTCTTTGTTGGCCTCTACACCCCCCTAGGCCATAGGGATGGGAATTTGAATTAAAGTAAGTGTAGACCGAGGTGTGTGTTGTACACCTTTTTTTTTGTTCCTCGCCAGAAGGGGAGGCCTGTCATTGCTGCTCTCAGTTCTAGGAATATATAATTTTTTAAGGTTTTATTTCAAAGAGTTGCAAAAAAATGAATTGTGTGCATATTTTTACTTGATGATAATTTGAGACAAACATACAGTAATTCTACTTACCAGGTAGTGGGATTAAAAATTTATAAATGTACAAACTTTAATTGTCATGCTAACATACCCTTTTGCATTTTTCATTCAGGTGACTGCTGCTAAAAATGGGAGGGGGCAAAGGGACCGAGATGTTGAAAATCTTGTGAGCACCCGTAGTCAGTCCAGAGTCAACTCGGCCACCACTGTCTGCCTTTTCCTGGTCGGTCTTCTGGTCATGAGCATTGGCATTGTTGGTGGAATATACCTATACCAACAGTGTGCTCGTAAGCCGGTGAGTCTTGTCATGAGATCTTGTCTGGTACATGATACCCACTTTTGCATCGCTATATGCAAAATTCTCAAAGTTTAATTTCTAAGTTGGAGATGGGATACTGTTTATGTACAGATGCAACGGCTTCGGGGCTTTTTGAATGTCCCCTACAACAACACTGACAGTCGACACCTCTTCTACCAGTTGGACAACCAAGCTGCACGCCAAGTGGGAACACCAGAGGTAAGTGCCTACTGATGCAAAATATTCTATTGTGTTTTCCATTTAAGATGAACTGGAGTGACAGGTGTGAACCTTTTTAGAAAGCAGTGCTAAAAAGTGCCAAATATTGCTCCTTAGAAAATTCTTCATACTATTTTATTTCACAGAACATGAGGGACCTGGCAAAGAAAGACTACTTCTATGAACACTTTGAGGCTGATGGGGCTTATGAGCGAATTGATGTACCAGAATTCCATGGGGGGCGGCGTAGCCAGTTTGTTCATGATTTCCAGCTTGTAAGTTATTAATTTGTTTATACTATATGAATGGCTGTGATGTCTGGATGAATAAGATAATGGGAGTGAAGTAATAATAACACATTCTTGACATCTCTTATCAGAACAAAACAGGTATTGTGGATGTGGATGGAAAGCGCTGCTTTGTTATTCCCCTGGACCGTGATGCAGTAGTCTTCCTGCCAAGCTTCGTTATTGACCTTGCTCGCAAGTTGTCAAGTCGTGGATCTGAGGTTAAGGTAATTGTGAAGACCATGCGGATTGCATTCCCTGCATTGACGGACTCTTCAACATTTGGTACAACGATTGCCCGAGAATGCTCAGGAATGAAAATATACTCCCTTGTGAAAGCAAACCTTGGACCAGGTAAGACAAATTTCAATGCCTCAGTAAATCTTAATACCTTTACTTCAAACTAACTTATTTCTCTCCTTTTTTTTTTTACTCTTACAGTTTTCAAGCGAAGTGCTGAAGAGCCAGTTGTGTTTGGAGCCTTTTCTGGACACACACTGAAAGTTGAAATTGTCAACTACAATGAGATGGAGGAAGCTGAGAAGGGTCAGGTGGAGGCAGCCTAGATTAGATTCAATGATGTTGGTGTAATTGTATTATTTAGCCATCTTTGTTTACCATGTAATGTTTGGAATGGTGGTCTCATGTGCCACAAAACCCATCAATGAAGTGCTGTCACCACAGTAATGAGTTCTTGTTGCAGGGTGGCCAGCAGTCAGGGAATTGTCAGGGAAAAAAATGTTTGTCAGGGAAGTCAGGGAATTTTCAGTTAATTTAACGCGCTGTCAGGGAAAATCACGAAAAATCACGCCGCAAGCCCCTACTACCGCCTTCCTTTCTCGTTTGATGCCGTTTTCACTTGCAACGAAATCCTATTCTCACCCGCGTGCGGAGTGTGACGCCGGCCATATACCAGTGTGTATTCTGCGTATTTTGCTTCCTTTTGCCACCTCTTGCGGTTCAAATTTGTCAGTGAGAAATGGTTTTTGGTCAGGGAAAAGTCAGGGAATTTGAATTTTGTGATTTGCTGGCCACCCTGTGTTGTTTCTTGTAATCAAAGTCACATTCAGAGTAGCTATTGTATTTATGCAAGAAATATTCAACATTTATAATTGTGATAGAAACTATCTGTCAGTACAATCTAAGCTGTACTGCATAGTCTCTTCACAATATTTTAATTATTGTGATATTTTAATTTAGCCTTAGATATTAAGCCAAAGTATGTAGGCATTAAAGGTGATACTTGACTTTACTGAGTTCTCTGGTATTGAGCTCTCGGTATTGTTGTTCACAAATTCAGATCTGTTGCTCACACATTCCATTTTTAAACTGTGAACTGGTCTACTTAAATTTAGCCACCAAGATAGAAATATGACTATGATAAGGCATTGGAGTCTGACAGGGCTAACTGGAGTTTTGGAAAATCTGACATGAATGTGGCATCTTTGGTATCTTCTGTTCATATTTTCATCTGTTTCCTGCATGTGAAAGTTACTGTTGAATCTCATAAAATGTGGCTGTTGCTTTCTACAGTGTAATTTTGTGTAGAAAAGTTTATGTATGTAATCTCCAACTCAGTTAATTGTAGAATGTAGAGTGTGCTTCCATGCCTCGAACTTCAGTAGTATGTACTCATTCCTTTCGCTTTGTAATGTGCAATCAATCATGTTGTCCTAGTTACCATTTGTATTACTGCAATTCTCCTTTTCCCTAGACATCTTGACCTAAACATCATATTATTGTCTTTTGTAGCATTGTAAAAAAAACTTACCAGACACAGAGCTCTCTATATGTTGAAGATATGTCTTCTTCACTGATCTGAGTTACAAATTTGAATTGATCACAATTTGTTTCTAGTTCCTGTACTATGATATTACTGAACAATAAAATGATAAAACTCCAATTCACATTTCCTTTCTCTACCTCAAAACTTATTAAAACACCATTGGCTGGTAAGGATGCAGAAATTTCAAAGAAGGCAAGAATAGCCCTTGGTAAACCATACTGGTTATTTTTTTATTTATTGAAAAGAAAACTACACCCCACTAACAGCTCTCTGGCGAATAGAATACAGCTTTTTTATCCAACGCTCCAAACGCTGTGGTTCATCAACTAATAGCTGCAATCAAAAACGGACACATCAATTTAAATTCAATCCCAGTATGGCTACTTCAGCAAAAATTAAATACTTACACTCGAATGAAAAATTAATTTGGGATCTTGCTTAACCTGGACAGGAGTAGGGACAGTAGGTTGGCTTGCAAGGTCAACAACAACTGGATATTCATCTCGCTTTGCAATGGAAGTGAATTGGCGCGGACAAAAACCATCCGAGTTGATTTCATCCAGAAGGTTGCTTCGGTTGATGGCATCTAGGACCATGACTGAAAAGAAAAATAACACTCTTAACAGGAAGTACAGATTCAAAGACCAGGAGGCTGGAAATAGGTGTAGATGACTCACATGTAGGACTGACTTCTCTTTTCGCACCAATCAGACCTTGATTACGGAGCTGTTGGTCAGCAGTCTTAGCAGCCCATATGGCTTTCTGGAGCCTTTCTGTCAGTGCCTCTTCTGTTGTTGACTGGGACACAGATGGTTGAGATCGTGAAGTTGGTGAACCCCTGGACGATGACCTGGTACAATTTAAAAGCATAAATAAAACACTGCCTCTAAAATTTTGAAATGAAGACAGCATAAAACACATACTGTGAGTGACCATGATGGCTGGAAGAATCAGACTGACGTCCTCTTTGATTCTTATCCTTGGAAGCTGATTCTGAACTAGACGAGGAGGTTGATCTCTTGCGAGCGTGGCCTTTCGATCGTGAACGAGACCTTCTAGAATGATTTCTATTGTGTGATCTAGATGGGCTATGTGATGATGACTTCCTCCTCGAATGACTCTTAGATGGAGATCTGTTCATTTTAAAAAATTGATAATTGTGGAAACAAAGTCACAGCAAACAAAGAGCACACAGGAAAATATAGCAAACCTGGAGCGTGACTTCCTCCTATTACGACTTCTGGAAGTAGATCTAGAGCGTCTGGAGTACCGGCTCTTGGATTTATCATGAGAACGCTCTGTAGATCTGTCTCTGTCTCTACGACTGGAAGGTTGCAAAACTTACTTTCAAGCATGTATCTACAGTGACATAATAAACAAAAAGTGACATTGCTTACCTTGATTTGTAGCTTACATCTGAGCTGTGAGACCTTCTTCTGCTATGACCGGACTTGTGCTTCCTCCTGCGATGTCTGCTACCAGAGTCAGAGCTTGATGGACTTGGAGACCTAAAACGAAAAGAGATAGGTCAAGTATAAACAATGCCCCTCATCTCCAAGTAATGAAAACAACACAATTAAGTTACCTGTCCTTTCTGCTTGATTTTCCTTTTTTCCTTCTATAACTGTCACTGGAATCTGAATCTGATGAGTGTTTGCTCATTATCGCTGTCTGTTTTAAATCTTCCGGATAAAAACGTATGTTTTAGCATTAAAGCATGTCCACATATTATTAAACAACCCAAGAAAGCAGAATTTCCCTGACACAAACGCTTGACAGATGAGGTTAGAAACACCCCATGGTGTTCTTCTTCCTTCTTGTCTTTTCCCCCCCTCTCTCCTCTCCCATGAGCTACGAGAAATCATGATGTGGCCACCACGGAGTGCCAAAGAAGCGGCTTATGACTTTTGCGCGGAACCTATGCCAGCCGGTGCACATTCTTTGTACGCATCATAATCTCGAAATCGAAATAGGAAAACGGGCGAAAATGAGCCAATGACGGTGGTGCAAGCATCGTATTGAGAAGCCGCGTAGGCCGAGGGAAGTTCTGAGGGAAGACCGACAGTTCATTGAGAAGTGAGTAGGGAGGGGAGAATAGAGTTCTCTTCAATCGGTTACAGCACTCGCCATATATTTTTTCCTCGGCACTATCCGCGGGTAGGCCGCTATGCATGGACAGGCTCCCAGCCTCCAGCCATGCGGCAAGTGCCGAGCGAGAAAGTCCCATCCCATACACACAATGCAAAAAAGTCCCGCCCCGCCCCGCAGGCTCCACACAGCCGGAAGGGAAGGATCGGCGATTGTGCGACCTCCTCTTTGCGTTTAATGGGATGTGGGCAAAAGGTAGAGAGACAACCACGCACAGCATGTGAGGGGGGGGGGGGTGTTCTTAGGTAAGGTAGTGACAAAAACACCCAGTGTGAGGACAATCAGTGGAACGCCCGCAGGATACAGGTCCTGGAACGTCCTGGAACCAGAGTCCAGCGACCGCTCTGTCCTATGGAGTCAGCCCCTGGAGTCAGTCGCCTTCTTCGACTCGACCTTCCTTGCTCTGCATGTCCTTGGGGTCTGCTGTCCTGCCTGCTCCTGGCCGCCCCAGTCCCAGTCCCGTGGTGGAATGACCCCGAACCCGAAGGATCCCCCGGCGGCAGTGGCAGAGTGGCATGCCAGCTCGGCTCGGCTCGGCTCGGCTCGGCTCGGCTCGGCTCGGCTCGGCTCGGCTCGGCTCGGCTCGGCTCGGCTCGGCAGCGGAGCAATACCGAGCTTTCACTTCACTTGACTACACCTCCAGGCCGGGGCCGGGGCCGGGGCCGGTACCCGCACCGGTGCTACCCGCCAGGACTGAGGCAGGGCAGCGGCCAATGCACTTGGTGGCCCGTCCACCACGGACTGGACGTCATCCACGGCGCCCACATACATCAGCCCGGCCCATCCGTGTCAGCAGGCAGGCGAACACGGCTGACAGCTGACACGGGGAGCGACCACATATTACGTAACACGCCCTGCAACCTCCGTGGTATACGTCATTTGTAGACAACCCGCGCCGGATGACAAACAAACTGCTCACCAGCTCCAGCGAGACTTGAACCCGCGCCCGCGGGTGCACGGCAGCCGGCACACAGCTCCACTGCTTCCTCGACGCGTCGGGGGCGTATTTCAAACTTTCTTTTCCCATGACGCCCCGCGCCCCGGTCGTATTGGGATTTCATACAGCTTCCGGATGAGGAGAGAGAGAGGGGGAGAGGGAGAGGTGAAAGGGGCGAGGGAGATCCATCAGTGCCCTGCTGAATAAAAACTCTGCAGTGGTCGCGGGCGTGTGGCTGGAGTACCACATACAGTGCATGGTTATGGTGATGCGGTTGCGGTGG
This sequence comes from Odontothrips loti, assembly GCA_038380765.1. NCBI lineage: Eukaryota > Metazoa > Arthropoda > Insecta > Thysanoptera > Thripidae > Odontothrips > Odontothrips loti. The sequence goes on from CM076255.1 coordinate 7,116,006, forward strand.
TGGCGGTGGTGGTGGTGGCTGCAGTGGTGGCGGTGCACGCCAGGCCTTGCGCGCGGGAATGGCTAAAGTGTGGTGGGAAGCAAAGTGGAAGAGAAAGATGGAGGAGAAGGGCCGAAGAAGGGTGGGCAAGGGACTGCAGCAACGCCACAGGCCACTGCGCTGCGAGCGGCCGGAGGAGGAGAGGAAGGGAGGGGAAGGGTGACGGGGGTAGGGGGGGGGGCTGCAAGGAAGTGGGGTAGGGGGAATATGTGGCGCTAAGCCTTTGCCAGGCCTGTATCTGGGACTCCGGCTCGGCGTGCCGGCGTTTCGCTCGCGGCCGCGAACAGGGAAAGAAAGAGACAGAGGGAAGGGGAGAGAGGGAAAGAGGAGGAGGAGAAGAAGAAGAAAACGGAGAGGGAGACAGAGAAAGAGAGACGTGCCGATGCGCTGACGTTGACTGGAATGCTCTCTGTCCGAGTACTGTTGGACTGACGTCGCCGAGGTGGCCACAGCGGTGTGTTTCAGCGGCCGCGTGTGTCTGCCGCTGCTGCCGCTGCTGCCGCTGCTGCCGCTGCACCCCTTTCGATGCATCGACACACATCGATGATCGATGCGTGACCGTGTTTCCGCCAGCCTCGGTCGATCTAGAGCCCGGCTGCCTTGAAGGTCGTCGAACGGGTACACAGTGAGGGCGGGTGTTCGCCGCCGGGCCCTTCACCGCATCGTACGGGCTACGCCACTGGCCGGGCCGTCGCCGCGCACGCTCACGCCTTTGGGCCCGCTGGCTACGCCACTGCGCAAGGAACGCAGTTTGCCGCTATACTCGCTGCGTGCAGCGCAGACAGCACTCGTGCAGGCGCAGCACGGTTCGAGGGGCGTGGCGGGGCGGGGGTAGCGGGGGTAGCGGGGGTAGCGGGGGTAGCGGGGGTAGCGGGGACCCGGCCCGATGCACCAGAGCAGCGGCGGGCGACGCGGGTGGCCTACCCCGGCGCCCGCCCGACTCGAAAATCGGCGTGACCGCAACAGACGCGGAGCGGAAACCGGCGACCGGCCGGCGCCGCGGGGGGCCACAGGGGGGCGCGGGGGGCCACAGGGGGGCGAGGGGGCCACAGGGGGGCGCGGGGGGCCGGAGGCCCAAGTCCGCATAAACGCCGCGGCCCGGCCGGCGCGTATGACTGGCCGAGGCCCGGGCCGACCAGCCCTGAGGAAACGCGGCTGCCGAGTCATCTCAGGTGTGACGGCAGGGCACGGCAGAGCACGGCACGGCATCTGGTCTGGTCTGCTGTCGCGCTCGTTTCGCGGAAATGTGTCGCTTACAGAGCGCCTGCAGGCTGATTGGTAACGCAGGCGATTCTTCAGAGGGAGCCGATGACGGGGTTCGAGCCCGGAGCCTCCCGGAGCCCCCCGGAGCCCGGGGCTGTTTGGTTTCCAGACGCGACTTCGGCTGCGGGGCTGCGGGCATTCCCCGGCCAGCGGACAGCGCAGCACCGCTCAGGTCCCCGACGGTGTGGTGTGGTGCAGGCGTTAGGCCCTTCTCGCTGTCGCCGGCCTTCGTCCCCGTGGAGGCGAACCCTGCCGCCGCCGCCGTGGCGACTCGGCCGGTGCGAGCCGAGCCCCGGGACGGGTAGGGCCGAGCCGAGCCACGGTCGAGCCGAGCCGGGACGCAGGCAGCGCAGCCGACGAGCCGTTCATTGACTTCCCATGCGCGAAGTGAGTGACCTTCCGTTTCGTTCGTAGTTCTCCGGCTCTGGGGCTGGGCTGGGCTGGGCTGGGCTGACTCTGGGCCCGCCTGCCTCCGCCTGCCTCCGCCGCGCCCAGCACCCCTTCCCGCTCCCGCCCGCCCCACCCGCTCCATGTCCGCGCCGCGGTTCGCCACGGCTCGGCGGTGGCCGGGCTTTAGGCTTTTCGGCCCGCCGCGGCGTAGACCCGCGCGAGGCTAGGAACGCAAACAACGCTCGAGCGCTCCCTCTCCGTCGCACCTAAAGCGCGTGCCGGCGTGCAACAGAGAAGGACTCGCCTAAACGCAGCCCTAGCTGTCCTGCGACTCGGAGAGAGCTGGCCCTGGCCCACGGTCACGAAGCGTGCCCGAAGCCGCCTCGGCTCCGCTCGGCTCTGTTCGGCTCCGCTCGGCTCGCGCTCGGGTGGGGTTCGGCCCATCTCGGCTCCGACGCGAACGCGACACGTAGGCAGCGGCGCGGCGGCGCGGCGGCGGCAGCGGGTCGGGTTCAGTTGCTGACGAGACCCGCCAGGCTTCGCCAGAGTCGCCGGAGCCGACGCTTAAGGCCCTTTTATTTTCTGCTACGCGTCGCGTTCCAGTGTGATCTGTGATTCTGCAGTGCGTCCTGCAGTGTGTGAGAGTGGTGTGCCAGTACCCTTCCAGCCCCAGTGAACGCCCCCTGGACCCCCAGGACCCTCCTGGTCCCGCCCCGTCCCCGTGTCGGCGCCGTGCTGGAGTCTTAAAGGATAACTTAGCAGTGTCAGTGTGTCAGTGCGAGTGAGTGTGCCTCGCCCAGTGGATGTCAGGAGTACCCCACGTCGGCTGCACAGCTGTTGTTTAGGTGAGTACTTTCCGAATCTTTTGACAGCAGAGCAATGCCATCCCGCATGCGGAGGGTGCGGCGAGGCGAGGAGAGGCGAGGAGAGGAGTGGAGAGGAGCGGAGAGAGGCGGAGCGGAGCGCAGCACAGGGCGAGGGCGGGCGGCGCGGCGCGGCGCGGCACGGCGCGGCTGACTCAGACTGCTGACCGGGCAGGGGGCGGGGGGCGGACTGGGGCGTGGCGGGGCGTGGCGGGGCGGGGAGAGAAGAGGGGTCCTGTGCCGCGCCTTGCTGCTGCTAGGCGCGGGGCGGGGCGGGGACCAGTCACTCTGGAATGTGTAGGACCAGCGGGGACCCCGGGGGACCACGGGGTACCCCGGCACGGCGGACTGCTGGACGACGACAAGCCTAAAGCCTTTTGGCCTCCGGGGTCACACGCGCCGCGCACGCGTCCGCGGATCTTGGTACTGCGCCGGCTGTCGTGGCGCGGCGTTGCCGGGCAACGGCCTCGCGGGGGCGTGTACGCGGCGCCCGCCCCCGCCCACCCCGGGGGGGGGGGGGGGGGGGGTCATGGAGAGGGGGAGCGAGTATGAGAATCTGAGCGGTCGGAGAGGGAGTCCTGGCTGTCGTCCATATGTTCCTCTTCGTCGAGGCGAGAACCCGTTCAATCTGGCCCGGGAGTGGTTCGGGGACCGGACTCCCGAGTCTGGATGTGCCCTCCACGGCGGCATCGCTCGGCCCCCGTCCCCGGGAACTTCCTCGCTGGCGTCCGGCCGTCGGGACCCCGTCAGATTCCCTGGCGTTTTGCTGGGGAGTTGTCAGCACGGGGGCGGCGGGGGCCGCGGGGGCCGCGGGGGCGCGCCTGCAGGCTACGTCCTCCTGTACGGCCGTGTCCCAGGTAAGCTATGGCTGTGCCTTACGACTCTCCACCAGTGTCCCCAAAGGGCGTAGAGCAGCCGAGGGTTGGCGCTGGCTGGTAGCTGGCGCCAGTGGGCGGGGCGGGGCGGGGCGGGGCGGTGCGGAGGGTCGCCGTTGAGGTTATCTGCCGCCGCCGTGCCCAGCCCATGGCTCTGTGCGGCCGCGGCTGCTCTAGAGTTGAACGGCACAGGCTGCCCCGCACAGCTGACCGCACCTGTCCCGGGGCTGTCACAGGCCACGCGTGCGGGCGGACCAAGCACACCAGCCCGTAAGGGAATCACGATTCCGTTCGATTGGACTGTTAATGACTGCCGAATCTACGCGGGATTCGGCGTGCGGCCTAAACTGCGGCGGCCCGGGCGTGGTGTTTGATTTTCTCAACGTCGCAGCCAACTCCGACGTGGAGGTCGACCCCCCGCAGCGCACGCAATGCAAAAACAAATACAGAAAAATAAAGAGAGCAAAGGCGGCCCCGTAAGACGAAGGCACCCTGAGAGAGTGGCGACTCGCGGAGAGAAAGCGCAGGAGAAGTATAACAGGTGAGGGCGTCAAAGCGGTGACAATTATCGTCGCAAGCGCGCGACCCTCCGCCAGGCTGACGAACTCCAGCTGGAGCCGCTGGAGACGACGGACAGCCTCCAGCAGCTTGTCTCTCGCCTTTTGGAAAGCAAGATCCACGGCGGAGAGCGGCTGGGTGATTAATTCCCGCCCTGCTGCTGCTTTTGGCCTGGAAGGTGGTGGCGGCGGTTCCAGAGCACAGAGCAGCGGCCTGTCGTCCTGTGCTCTGGCCAGGTTGTGCCGCTCGGAAAATTCCGAGAGAAAAAAAGAAAAAAAGAGATCGTAATTCGGGGCGGCTGTTTGTCAGATCCAGCAATTATCATCAATTGCTGTGCTCTTTAAGTTTCCAGTACGTATTCAGACCGCGCTCGGATCGGCCGCATTCATGGCTGCCGGACTGCCGCAGCGTGCTGTGCGCAGAGCCACAGCGACGTAATATTTAGCAGTGTGTCTGTGTGTGTGTGTGTGTGTGTGTGTGTGTGTGTGTGTGTGTGTGTGTGTGTGTGTTACATATGACGACTGTGTACTGTAAAGGCAGCGTCAGCAGTTCTGTGCTGGGTGGGCCCGGCCGGGAGAGAGGGGTGATACTAAGCAGACACTTCTCCCTCTCTCTCTCTTTCTATCCCTCTCTGTGTCTGTCTCTCACTCTGCAGCGGTACAGTCTGGTCGAGCAGTGTGCTCTGACCTTGGGATACCTGTGCCATTAACGTGTTATGTAGTATGTATGAAGATAGACCGGCCGGACATGGCTCGGACATCGCCCGGACATGTCGCAGAGCGTGGACCGGACGGGCGTGGAGTGGAAGCTGTCGTCCCGTGCCAAAAAAGCCAAATCTGTTTGAAGAGGCGGCCGCAGAGGCAAAGGCGGGGCTAGCGACGGCGGCCAGTGGTGGCCAGTGTGGCGGCCGACGGCAGCCCCGAGGTCGTCGTCCTCGTCGCCGAGCCCAGCCCGCGCGTGTCGCCGTCCGGGACGGGGAGGACGAGGATCCCCCAGGATCCCGACGGCCGGCCACTCTCACTGCGTTGCTTGGCATCGCCGCGAACAGGAAAACAAACACTGATAACGACTGTTACGAGCCGAGCCGAATCACCAACAGCTCAGCTCCCATCCAGGTATACAGTAGCGCGTCCTCGCGGGCGGGGGGCCGGCACGGTGCGGCACGGAGTGGGCACACGCCTCCATGCAAATGCCATGCTAATGGAACGCAAATGCGAGAGAGTTTGTTCACATCGGAGTGCAGCCCGACTCCGGGAGGGGCCGGGAGGGGCCGGGAGGGGCGCGCGGCATTTGGTACGCCTCCAGAAGCTGTCTGCTAACGGGACACATGATGGGTTTGTTTTCGCCCCGCGAGACTAGGCTTAGCCAAACAGCGCAGCAGCAGCAGCAGTAGCAGCAGCAGCAGCAGCAGCAGCAGCAGCAGCAGCATAAGCATAAGCATATTTCGAGCCCGGCCAATCAGATTGGAGGGGAGCAGGGTTGCAGGGGCCCAGCAGTGTGTGCGGGTGGCGTGTACAACATTGTGTGGCGTACACCGGGGCCCAGGGCCCCCAGGGGGCCACGAGCCGTGCCTGGCCCTGCCATTCGGAGATCAATCGACTAGTAGTCTTGCTTCTGGGCCGGGAGCGTCGCACCCGCCGCGCTGGGAGGCTGCCAAACGCATGCCGTCGGCCCCGGCCTTAGGCCCCCGCGGCCCCCGCGGCCCCCGGCGGCCCCCGCCCCTCCTCCCGGGGGACTAGACAGACGGCGACGGGGGTCGCCTCTTCTCGCCGCGCCGCCGGGCCCCCCCCCCCCCCCCCCAGGGGGACGACCCCACCGCGCGGGACGTGGACGCCGACGACGGCGCCCCCGCCGCCACCGAAACTCAAACACGGCCAGCGTTACGTAGTTCTTGGACTCCCTGGCAGCTTGACAGGTCCTGGCTGCCCTCAGCCGCCCCCGGCCGCCCCCGGCCGCCCCCGGCCGCCCCCGGCCGCCCCCGGCCCGGACCTCGGCTACGCGCCACGCTCTGTCGCTCTCGCGGGCGGGACGCACTTACGTACTTACGCCGCGGTCTCTCCGACCATGAGCGCCAACTCCACTTCTGTGCTCTTTGGAGTGGACGCAACTACCAACACTCAGTGCTGCTGCTGCTGCTACTGCTGCTGCCACGGTTGGCATTTCTTTGCTGCTACCGCCGCTGCTGCCGCCACCGCTATCCGAGGCGAGCCCGGCTGCCCCCGGCCGCCCCCGGCCGCCCCCGGCTGCCCCCCGCTGCCCCCGGCCGCCCCGGCCGCCCCCGGCCGCCCCCCGCTGCCCCCAGCTGCCCCTGCCCTGGCCCAGGAGGCCGTGCGCCGTGTGCGGGGCGGGCGGCGGGCAGCGGCCGTGGGAACGGAGCCCCGCCAGCATCGCCAAGCACAGCCCTGCTGGCTGCGAGCTGCCGGCCGGCAAATATGTCGGTCACACGAGAGTGTATAGAGGTTTCCAACGAGACTTGGAAACGGAAGCTGAAGAACAAAACCTCATGTAGTCCGGAAACTCTCGAGGGCAGATATGAGAAACTTAAATCGCGTTTTGAGGGAATTTCGATGTCAAGGCCCTTGTATATCGAAATCTATCATACCCGCTCTCGAGAGTTTCTGGTCTGGAAGTGTTTTCAGCTTCCGTTTCCAAGTCTCATTGGAAACCTCTATTGGAGCCCAGCACGCGCAGCCCGCAGTTCGTGGTCATGTCCCTGGCCAGCCCCTATGCTGCTGCCTGCTCCAGCGGGGGCCGTCCCTAAAGCGCCGGCCGCGCCCCCTGGCGGCGTGCCCCGCTATCACTTGTTGTTGTTGTTGTTTGCCGCCGATTGCGCGACCTCTGGGAGGCCAGTCCACCACCACTAGCGGCCTGCCCGGTCACTGGGGTCTCACGCGCGCTCGGCCTGGCCCTCGCTTTTCCACGAAAAGGGACGAAACGGAAAGGAAATAAAAAGAGAGAGAGAGAGAGAGAGAGAGAGAGAGAGAGAGAGAGAGAGAGAGAGAGAGAGAGAGAGAGAGAGAGAGAGAGAGAGAGAGAGATCATGCAAAGATCTTTATTTCGTAACAACGTCTCGATTTCGACATTGCCGGGCCGCTTATCGCGACAGCGGTGCGCGTGTGTGTGTGTGCGCGCGCACGTGTGTGTGTGTGCGCGCACGTGTGCGTGTGACGCGGTTTTCCTCGTCCTGCCGGCCGTCGGTATTTTGACCCCTCCGAGCGGCCGCCCCGCCCAACCCGTGGCTCGTGGCTAGCCTCAGCCAGGACGATCCATATGGACGATAAAGGCTGACTATGTATTTTTAGGGCGCGGCTTCTGGCCATGCTCTGTGTATCCTGTGCTTGCCAAACGTGTTAACGCCACCGGTGGGCCCGGCTGTCTATGACTGAGCCGGCCAGTAAATTCCTAGGGGCGGCGGTCGGTAGGCATTGTGCCGAACATCGCCCCTTAAACCAACTCTTTGAGTTTTTGGTCGCGTGTTGTACCTGACCCGCATTTATTCCAGTTTAGATAGGATATTGCTGTCGAACCTTTTCGCAAATGTTTCTCGCTCTCTTTTGTGATTCTGCTTTCTTAAAAAGTTTGTGATTCAGGGCGAATTTTGGGAATTAATTTTTTGTTTGGTAGACGTGCACTTCAAACCGAACCTACGTTTGCCCTCGCGCCAGCATTTGCGCGTCGGACCGTAGGAAACGTTCTCGGGCGAACCTTGACGCGGTCCTGGCCGGGGTCCTGGCGGGGGTCCTGCAGGCAGTGGTCCCGGACGGAGATTGTGTGTTTGCTTCCCATTGTGAGGCGCACGGCTGCTGTGGAATCTCGGTCGCAGCGGCGGCGGTGGCCGCAAGGGCGGCCGGGCCGAGCTCTTATCACGGCAGTGCCAGCCGCCCCCCCCCCCCCCCCCCACCTCTTCCTCCTTATCCGGGTCCGTACGCCAGCTGGGTCTTCCAGAGTGTAGTGCGTCGTCGTTGGTGGCATTGCTACACCATCATGACCTCGGCGGGAAGTACATACTCTCATTCATTCGCCGGTTCCCATTCATTCGTCGGTGCGCACTGATCCATTCATTGCTGTCTGAAACTGGTGCCGCGCGGCGCCGGGGGGCGTAAAGCGGGTCCTTACGGCCCGTGCTGAGCAGGTGCTGAGGCGCTGCTGAGCACCACTGAGCGCTCATACTGCACGCTGGCGCTGGGTACCCGGCAGGCACCCGGATATGCCCGGCGTATCTCCCGTCCCGCCTGCCTCCCTTCACCCGCGGGCTGGCAGTGAAAGTGGCACCACCTGAAGGACGGAACGGAAGTCACACTGCAAGAGGGAAGGGGAAGGGGGGGGGGGTGATGCCGCCGGTCGCACATCACCCCGCCGCTGAGCCCGTGCGAGCTGGTGCTGAGGGGCTGCTGAGCACTACTGAGCGCTCAGCCTCTCTGACGGCCCGTGCTGAGCAGGTGCTGAGGGGCTGCTGAGCACTACTGAGCGCTCAGCCTCTCTGACGGCCCGTGCTGAGCAGGTGCTGAGGGGCTGCTGAGCACTACTGAGCGCTCAGCCTCTCTGACGGCCCGTGCTGAGCAGGTGCTGAGGGGCTGGACTGGCGGGCTCTCGGTGCCGCTCAGCAGAGAAAGTTCCCCCCGGCCGGCCGGCGGCCCGTGTGCAGCGTGCAGCGCGCTGCAGCTGCAGCGGCAGCGGCAGGTGCAGCAATCGGTGCCACTTTTTGTTGTTCTCACATTCCTCTCTCCTCAGCCGCCGCCTCAGCCGCCGCCTCAGCCGCCGCCTCAGCCATCGAAGAGTGTGATGCATAGGCGACTGACCTTTCGGCACACAAGACACTCCCATGATGGTGATGGTGATGGCGCGGGCGGTGTGGAAAATCTATTGTCATGAGCGTGTGTGTCTATATATATATATATATATATATATATATATATATATATATATATATATATATATATATATATATATATATATATATATATATATATATATAATACGAGTTCCGAGTTCATGCACTGCGTCACGCCTGACTTTCTTCCTTCGCGTCGAGTGCGTCGGAGCACAGAGCGGACTCAGCGCCAATTACTGTGTACAGTGCCAACTTATATGCGCAGCGACTTTGTGGAAACCTGCGCACACGTCGAATTTCTAGGAGATTTGCCGCGCGGCACTGCAAGAAAAAGTAATAATGCACACACACACACACACACACACACACACACACACACACACTATCGTTCTCAGACACAACAGCCACCAGCCCGCCTATCTGATAAATGTGTATTGATAACAACGCGATGGTCCGTTCAATTACCGGTGCTACTCACATAATTGGCTGTATTGGCAGTCTGCTGTGCCCAATGCGGATTTCCCCCGCCGCCGCCGCCGCCGCCTGCTGCTGGATGCGGGCGGAACGTTTTGGAATACGCGGCAGGGGGGCGGTGGGTGCGGGCAGGGCGGTGGCGGCGGCGGTGGTAGCGGCGGCGGCGGCGGCGACGACGGCGGCGTTGTCGTAGGAGCTGCCCGTGCGTCATTGGCCGCGCTGTGTTCACAGAAGGCCCAAGTGTACACTGTTTTTCTTGTTTTCCTTCTTCTCGGTCGCTCGAGGACGTCTGCTTGGGCGAGGCGAGCCTTTATACGAGCCCCTTCGGCCCCGGACGTATTCCGTGCTGTTGTCCGCCGGCCGGTAGGGCAGTAGGCGCTGGTTTGGTTCTGACTCTGACCGGCCCTCCCTCGGCCTGTTTGATGTGGAGGCCTACGGAGGACTGACCGTAGGGTATAATAATAAGGCTGTCAAAAAAAAAAATTGCACGTAAAAATAAATGCACCCTCCAAAAAAAAGCCATAATTTAGCAAGTTTTTGTTGAGAATGCCCACTTTTGAGCAGGGTGTGATTGTGATTTTTACTTGCGTGAAATTACCCCCCCCCCCCCCCCCCCCCCCGGCATGTGAATGATTTAACTGCATTTACAAGCATGAGGGCTTGTCGTATAATGTAACAACCGACAGCGAGCACCGAGGTGGCACGGGTGCTTTAGCGAGAGCTGGGTCGTCAGTCGTCATTTCTTATTTCGCGCCTGACGGTTGGCAGGATCGGCTGCATGCACCTCCATCATGCACGTTGGCCAACCTGTGACGTGGCCTGGCCTGCGGGTACCCGCGGGCCTGCTGCTTGGGTGAACTCCCTGCACACACACACACACACACACACACACACACACACACACACACACACACACACACACACACACGCGCGCGCGCGCGCGCGCGCGTGGCGGCCGGCCCACTTTTTTTGTCGCTGTTGTTGCATTCTGGAAAGGTCATCGGCGCGCGAACTTTCCCTTATCTTTATATCCAAGTGCACAGTCCTCACAGTCCTCAGGGACCTGCTCTGCTTGGCTCTGCGGCTCTTCTGTTTTCGCTCTCGGCCCCGCGGCAGGATCCGAGTAAACCTTTTCCCCTGCTGTCTGTCGCGCCCAGCTGGGCAGGAGGCAGGTCAGGTAGTGTCCCCGTTGTCCCCACAGACAGCCGCCGGGGGCCGCCAGCCACTCGGACCGGGCGAGTGATTCCGGCGCCGGTATGAGAAATGGCCGAGGCAAAGGGCCGTGATTATCTGCGAGATACGATTGTGGCGGCGGGCCCGGAGGAAGTGTTCGCCGTCCTGGCGCCCGACCGCCCCTCGCCGCCCCGCGCCGCGCCGCCCGCTGGAAATGCCAGCGAAAGCACTTTCGTTTCCGATTTTTCATTCCGCGGCGGCCCCCCGCGGGGCTTTGCCTAGTGTGATTGCGCCGAGATGAACACCGCGGATAAGAACATCGTAACTCTTTTTCTTTTTTTATTTTGTGCCGGGCAGTCTTTGTGGTCAGCGTATGGAATGTCGTGGTGACCCTTCGACGGTCTTCCCCGGCCAGCGGTTCCCAAGTTCCCATGCAGACCCGGCCCGGGCGGGTGGACTGCACTCCCGCCACTGATAAGCCCTAGCCCCTGTGCCCCACGGAGCCCCACAGGGCCCACGGGTCCGGCTCGACACGGCCAGGGTCTCTGATAAGCTGCCGTGACTTCCGGTGTCATCACATCCGGTGTTGGCTTTCACGCCATGAGCTGCCATGGGCTGCCATGGGCCCGGCCGGGGGCGCCATGGGGACAGACTGGAATTCCCTGTGTACTCGGAGGTCGTTGACCCCTGCGGACTTCCCTGTGCACCCTGCATGAGGTCGTTGACCCTTCCGGACTTCCCTGCTCACCCTCCAGGAGGCCGTTAACCCCACAGAAGCCTTCCCTGCTGTGCGCCCTCCAGGAGGTCGTTGACCTCTCAGAGGACTTCCCTCCGCACCCTGCAGGAGGTCGTTGCCCCCTCCGGACTTCCCTCTGCACCCTCCGCGAGGTCGTTGACCTCTTGCAGAACTTCCCCGCACACCCCACCTCGCCGGACCCCCCACGAGGACTTTGTCGCCAGCTGTTACCCGTCTGTTACCCGCCGGTTACCGCAGCACCTCGCGGCACAATATTCCCTCGACATTTGGTCTGGTTACCCGCCGCTTTCTTTCCGCCAAGAGTGTCCGCATTCGGCTCCGACCGCTAGGGGGCGCTGCAGTGCCGCTGCAGTCGTACCACACGTTTGCACTGCCATTGCTGTGCAGCGGACGCCCCGGCCCGGACCCGGACGGTACATTCGCTCTTTTTATTCTTTCATTTTTTTCCCCCTTCTCGCCCGCCTAGGGCCGGCCCGGGGCCTTCACCCGATTGGTCGCGCACTGGGGGCAAAGCACCCTAGCGGTACCCGATTGGTCCCCCCCGGCCGAGCCCCCGGAGCCCCCGGCCAGCGTCCGTTCGAGCGTCCTGCCGGCCGTCACGGACGTACCGCACCGGACCGGAATGTGTCATGGCAGGCTACTTTGCGGGGGCCCTTTTGCACGTCCGAGATGTTATTTTGCTGGTGTCACCAATGCGGACCAAAACCCTGAGGTTGTGCCGGGCTCTGCGAATAAGGCCCTCGGGTAAACACAGCGGCCGAAGGGGAATAAAAGTAATTCCCGAACACAGTTTGCTTTTCTTCCCCCTTTTTTTTGCTGCGCCTCGACTCGCCACTTCCGAGCTCTTCTCATTTCGTTCCCTCACGCTTTCGCGTCCGACGACGCCAAAACCACGACTCTCCTCTCGTCCCGCTGCTGCCTGAGTGCACGCGGCAGTCCCCTCTCCCCCTCTCTTTCTCCCTCTCCCCGCCCGTCCCGTATATCCATCCGTCTGTCTCCGTCTGTCGCTCGCAGAGTATATTTCGCGGTTTTGTTGGTGCGCTGCATGGCACAGCAACAGGTGAGCCACTAACCCCGCGCTCTTCCCTTCTGACGGCGGCAGGCGGCCGGTGCCTCACACGAGACGCGATGTTGCCGAGCGCGTGGCGTGCGCGTGGCGTGCGCGTGTGTGACACGCGCGGCACACGGTGCGCGCGCATAGCCCTGTCCCTGCCTTTCCGCTCTCTACTTTTTCATAGGCCGCGCCGCCGTTCGACACGCGACCGTTCTCCGACCAGAATTTTTTGGCAGGGACACGACTTGAAAATTCAACAAGATTAATTTTTTATTTTTATGCATAATCTTTTTAAAAATACGCCCCAAAAGGACAAGTTTAAAGAACGGGAAAATTCGTGATTCCGTAGGTTGAAACAGCGCGGGCTGATTGGCCGTGGCTGAGGGTGCCCGATGACATTCTCATCCCGGAGATAAGGGGGCGGTGCCGCGGTGCGGTGGGCGGGTCGTTACTCCACCGCCTTATATATATCGCTGTGCTGCGTGTTGCCGGCATTTACTGCTGTTTTGTTTTTTTTGCCCGCAAGTCTGTAATTACATTGGCGGATCTAGAAGGCGCAGGCTGCTGCACCGCGGCACCGCCCCGTCGATAGCCACACGGCGGCGGTGACGGAGCGGACGGACTGCAGAGTACGGCGCGGTGCGGTGCGGTGCGGCGCGGTGCGGCGCGGTGCGGTGCGGTGCGGTGCGGTGCGGTGCGGTGCGGTGCGGTGCGGTGCGGTGCGGTGCGGTGCGGTGCGGTGCGGCGCGGTGCGGTGCGGCGCGGTGCGGTGCGGCGCGGTGCGGCGCGGTGCGTACCGCACCGCGGAGTGTTGTACTGCGCTGTGCGTAGTGCCGCTACTGTCAGGTCCAGTTATAGAATGGCCAGTACTCTGCGCGGCTCCGCGGGGCAGCGGCGGCGGCGGTGGCAGCGGCAGCGGCAGCGGCAGCGGCGGTTGAATAGCACCTGTTGTTGCATGTCTGGTCCGCTAGGCTACGCTGCGCCAAGCGGCATCATAGCAACACGGAACTGCCGCAAGGCGCCGCGGGGCCGCCACAGGGGGTGTACGCCGTGTACACACTACTGTCACACAGCGAGGGGTGTACACACTACTGTCACACAGCGAGGGGTGTACACACTACTGTCGCACTGCAAAGGGGTGTACAGAAAAAAAAATCAACAGAATTAATTTTGATTTAAATCATGGTACACTACGTGCAACAGGGCCGTCAGTGAGGGACCCCTCGTGTGCACTTGTACTGTCCTATATAGTGAGGGGGTACAACGGCTGTCCGAATGTGCTCCCATAGTAAGGGGGCACAACGGCTGTCCTGAGCAACACCAGCCCCGGCCGCAGCAGCCGCAGCAGCCGATGGTCCGATGTCTGGGAAATGGCCGATTAACAAGAGCCCTCTAGGCCTAGGCTGCCTAGGCCAGGTCGGGTCGGTAGGGCTGGGCGCGGCAGGTTGCTTCTATTTCTAGTCGCCTAGGCCAGCCCGAGAGGGTGCCCCGGGCCCGGCCTAGCCCGGCCCCTCCCCCTCCCGCGGCGACGGCGACTTCGCAGACATCGCGATACACGGCGCGCGCGTCGGTGGCGTAGCTTCGCGGGGGGCGGAGCGCGCGCGCGCGCGTACGCACGGCGCACGAGCCAACGCACCTGACAGAGCGCAACCGGGTACAGTCTGATGATCCTTGACCTACCTGGACCAGCCGTGCGTGGTTCCCACGCTGCGCGGAGTGCTGCGCCGGGTCGGCGTGTTGTTGCTTCTGCCGCGGACTGTACTCCCGGCCACACTGGCTGCGCTGGCGCCCTGCCATCGGCATTGTCTCTAATATGAATCAGTGCGCCGGCGCCTCTAACCTTTCTCTCCGCGTGTGACTGACCCAGTGACTTGTCCTGTGTTTCAGGTGAGTGTGCGGGCAGCGAGCGGCAGCAGCAGCGGCAGCAGCGGCAGCAGCGCAGCAGCGGCGGCAGCAGCGGCAGCGGCAGCAGCGGCAGCAGCGGCAGCCGGGACAGGTACAGTCCGCCCCGAGCGGCGGCCGTAAATAGAGGCAGCGCAGGGCGCCCGTCCCGGGGGCACGGCGCCCCACCGCACGTGCGCCGCCGCGTTATCAACGCTTATCACACGTCCGCCCAAGCCAGGCCAGGCACAGCCAGGCACAGCCAGGCACAGCCAGGCACAGGACCAACCCCGCGCCACCCTGTCCTGCTGGGGCCGGAGGTGCAGTAGTGCGGGGGGTCGGGGGTGCGTGTAAGTGCAGCCCCAGGGGGTGTATCCTTTACTGTTACTAGAAATGTGCACCCCACAAAAAAAACAACCTAGAAAAACGTCAGAAAAAGTCAGAAAACGAAAGTTTTCAAAAGACGAGGGATGTGCATGTGCACCACCACCACAGCCCCAGAGAGTGGCCCTGTACGCCGGCCGGGCCTTGGCATGGGCGCACTATGGTCCCTGCTGCGTCCTTCGCGGAGGCCTGCTGACTCCACTCGCCCCGATTAGAACGCCCCTTCTACTCCCCCCCCCCCCTCCCTGGCCTCCCTCGCATAGGCCAAGTTCGAGCAACACTCTGTCCCCAATGCGAACTGCCCTCTCACCTGTGGCCCCTCACTGTTTCCTCTAACGCTCGGGTCTCCCGCCTCTCTCACTCCTCCCCCTCCTCCCACTCTTTCTCTCTCTCTGGACGGGGGCGTCCACTTATCTGATTGTCTCGATTGGTGCTTGCTGCCCAGGCTGTTGTCGTCCCGGGCCCTGTTCGGCCACCACGGTTTTGTTTTCATCGCACGCGGAGAGTAAAACTTTTACCATGTAAAAGCTACAGCTGCACCCCCCCCCCCCCCCTCACAAAAAAAAATCGCGGTCGGCCTAAATTTTTTTTTTTTTTGCACGATGCCACGAAATGATTGAGTTGTGCACATGGCCCCCGCCTTGCGCCGCTTCGCATCCTGTATTAAGACACGTATGTGTACAGGATAGTGCGCCACGCCGCAGAGAGTGTGGTTCGGCGTGCACTTGTCCCTCCTGATGCCCCATCATTTCCATGTCTATTTCTGCTTGCGTGATGGCTCGGAAATTAATGGCTGTGTGTGTGTGTGTGTGTGTGTGTGTGTGTGTGTGTGTGTGTGTGTGTGTGTGTGTGTGCGCGCGCGCGCGCGCTTTAAGGTTGCTCGCGCTCTGCAGACGCGGTGGGTCTATTCCAAATGAAGAATATCGGGAAAATCAGCTCCATAAATATTCCGAGGGAATCCCGAGGAATTTCAGAGCACAATGAGAAACCGAGTGTGGAGGTCATGAATGAACGACACCATGAACGTGCGGATTCATATTCACACAGTATTACCGCGTGTACGGTTGTTGTCACTCCGCGGTGATGTTCTCTGACCCGCGGCGGAGCGGGACGGGTCGGAGGCCCCGGGGGGGGGGGGGGGGTCAGCCGCGCTAGAGAGAAGAACGCAGCCGCCGCGAAGCCAGAGCCCGCGCTGGGAGAGGAAGAGAGAGAGAGAGAGAGAGAGAGAGAGAGAGAGAGAGAGAGAGAGAGAGAGAGAGAGAGAGAGAGAGAGAGAGAGAGAGAGAGAGAGAGAGAGAGAGAGAGAGAGAGAGAGGGGAGGGGGGGGGAGGCCGGATGCTGAGCGGGGCTGGTCTGGTGGTAGTGCTCATGGCTCGCATGGCTCGCCGCTGGCCCAGCCCGCGGGACGGCTGGCTGGCTGGACCAATTGAACCAAAGGTCTCCACTCCTCTCTCTCCCCCCCCCCTTCCCCCTACCTCCTGCCCCCCCCCCTTCCCCTCTCCCCTCTCTCCTCAGTTCCGAGTCAACACGACGCTCTGATTGACCGGGAGCGCGCGAAGAAAGCCGGCATCGGCAAAGCTAAAGCCTTGGTGACGCCCTGTGTCCGGCGGGGCTGCCTACCTTGAGGTTCACAGGGGCACAGCAAGGCAGTTGCTGTGTGACTCGTACAAAAAAAAAAAAGAAAAAAGAAAAGAAAACTATAAAAAAATGACATGGAGCTCGTGATCGGTACTCGAACCTGCAACATGGTGATGAGGCCTACGTACGTACTGAAGGTCGCATGGCACTGTCGCTATCTGACACTGAGGTGCTGACGGCTCCGACATACTACGGCCGCGCGGGGGCTGAAAAAGAAACAAAAGAGAATTGGATTGCTGAAAATAAAACGGCAGTTTGTGTTTTCTTTCCTCGTACGGAGGCCCCCTGCTGCGCTCCGCTCTGTCTATGACCCGTGGTGATAAAGTACTCAAATTGTCATGCCGAGGCGACAGATGCGGCGCAGTGCTGTGATAGCTGTTGGTACTCAATGGGGGCTCGGAGGCCGCCATCCACACTCCATAGACACTTTGTCGCCGTACTCTGCAAAAGGATCCAATAAACACATTTTAACTTTCAACTTTTAACCTTCGCGTCCGCCAGGGAAAATACCATCGTACATGTTTACGGGCGAAACACCGTAAAACGGAATAGTGAAGTACTCTCGTGTCGCTGTGCTGCTGCTGTAGCAAATGTCACACGTCTGCAGAGGCAGCCGGACACGACAAATCACACGCGACGGTGGTGCAGAGAAAAGTGGCTGCGCGTCGATGTTTTCATATGGCACTTCAATACATTTTTTTGTCTCCTGATTAAAGATGTAAATGTCCCGAAAAACATAAAATTGGACTGAAACTTTTAGTGAAATTTTTAAACTGTTCGTGATTCTTTTCCCGCATAGTTATGCAAAACTGACAAATTTCTGGGAAAATATTCGATTTTTCTTTGAAAGTTTTCAATTTTTCCTTGCAAAATTTCTTCGTTCGCATCTCTACGCCTGACGCATTTTTGGGCGGCAGCTGTGTGATGTTGCCGCCCTGCGCCTTACGCATCATCTCCATGCCAATTGATGGCCAACTAAGATGGTGGTAGCCGCCTCTGGCCGCCTCTGGCCGCCTCGCGCCGCCTCCCCACTTGATGACGCCTAGCTGCTGCCGGCCCTGCCAGCCCTGCCAGCTGTGCGCCGCCACCGCCGCTGCAGCTGCAGCTGCTGCACTGCCAGCCCTGCCAGCTGTGCGCCGCCGCTGCCGCTGCAGCTGCAGCTGCTGCACTGCCAGCGTCACGATTCGGGCTGCTGCTGCTGCTGCCGCCGCCGCTATGCAGGCCGAAACTGATGAGGGAAAACTGGAAAAGGAAGGTATACTGGGGGAAAGGGGGAAGGGGATGTTCAGCAAATTTTATCGTGTTTCTAATATACATTTTTTAGAATATATTATTTCCCCCCCCTCCCCGGGGCTCGCACTCTCTCTCTCTCTCTCTCTCTCTCTCTCTCTCTCTCTCTCTCTCTCTCTCTCTCTCTCTCTCTCTCTCTCTCTCTCTCTCTCTCTCTCTCTCTCTCTCTCTCTCTCTCTCTCTCTCTCTCTCTCTCTCTCTCTCTCTCTCTCTCTCTCTCTCTCTCTCTCCCTCTCTCTCTCTCCTGCATTATGACGCACGCTCGCGCCGGTCGAACCAACACCGGGGCAACCGGAACGTTCCCGCTCTTAACCAGATCCGCCGGCTCGCTTCCCCACAGCGCGCACACACACACACACACACACGCACGCACGCACGCACGCACACACGCACTTGTCACAAGCCGGGTAAAACCAGAGGTATGCGGAGGGGTTTTTATTTTTATGATGACGCACTAATAATTCCTGGCCACAATCTGGATGAAAAATAAGGATGGTCGAAGAAAAATCCGGTGAGGATTTTTTTTTTTTTTTTTGTTTTGTTTCAACTTTTCATATCGAGCCGGCCAGTGGATCTGATACACCTGTATTCCAGCAGTGTGGCTGTGTATCTCGCTGTGTATCCGAGTGAATAACCTCTTTGCTCAGCGGGGGGTCCCGCTTCCCGCGATTGTCATGCAATATGTCGTTGCGGCCAATTGTTGTTTCGCGGTTGTTGTAAAGCATAAAACGCTTCCTGCGCTCTGTGATGCTCCCATGACGCGCGCGCACGCACGGCACGCGTGTGACACGCGACACGCGCGCGACACGCACGCGCCCGCCGCCACGAGAGTCTCTGCTGGGGGAGGGGGAGGGGGGGGGGGTGCGCTTCAATATGCGGGCGTCGCGGTCCTCTTTATGAAATGAGGAGACTTTCTTGATGTAAAAATAAATACTAGATGTTTTTAAAAGAAAGTATAGAGGTATTAAAAATATTTCAGGGGAACTAAAAAAAATCCTACGTGCTTTTTTTTAAAAAAAATAAAGAGATGAAGAAATAATACTCATGGGGTGGGAAAATACCCAAGGCATTACCACCACGTGGACAAACAAATCCTCTCTGGAAAATCTGACCGGCACCAGAGAGTATTTTTTTTTTCGGGCTGAATCAAGTCGAGATTGTATAATGGGTCGTCCACGTGTGAATCGCTGCGGGGTCAGTGACCCCTGGAGTCCCCTGGAAAACGATCGGCTGTCGAAAGACGCGGTGTTCTCCTCGCTCAGGCCGCAGCAGCAGTGGTGGCGGCGGCAGCGGCAGCAGCCCCGTGTTTATGTTGTCCCGGTCACGGCGCTGGATTCGCACGCAGAGCCGTCGAAACCGATTCGATGGGATCGGGTTAGGTCGGGTCGGATCGGGCCCGCTTCGCTGATTGGCCGCGCGGGATCGTTGTCCGCTCGCCCCGGTTGGCGATTGGCCCACGGTGACGCCGATGACGACGACATTGGCCAATGGGAGCCGGCCGTGCAGGTTACCCCGGCCCCGGCCCGGCCACGAGCAGTGCCTTGGCGAGGCACGTACACGTCACGTATTTCTGAGGCAAGTGACCGGAACGCCCCCCCCCCCTCCCCTCCCCCTGTGTCGCGGTCCGGTGGGCTGGTCGCTGTCCTGTCAGGTGTCCCCCGCTCCGCGGTGCCTAGCCGGGGGGCTGTCAAACATAATACATTTTATTTATTATTACACAGTGACAGGATTTCATCTAAAAGGGTATGTCCCCCGCAAAAAAAAAAAATACTATCTCACTGTGTGAGATACTGGTAGGCCCGGAGTTTCACGGGGTTTGGTTAAAATAGACGTTAAGTTTATATTTTGTTCTTTTTGGTTTTGTTTGCTTTCTTTTATTTTTTAACTCATGGAATGAGGATTCTGCTTGAGCCTTGTTTCGGTTTGGGGTGGTTTGGGGGTGGTTAAAGAAGTTGAGTTTATATTTTGTTCTGGTTTTGTTTGATTTCTTATTTTTAAATTCGTGGAATGAGGATTTTGGTTGAGCCTTGTTTCCGTTTTGAGGTGGTTCGGGGTGGTTTGTATCTTCTCCGAGAGGGAGAGGAAGTAGTTGCAGAGCTAGGGCGTCTAGGTAG
Source organism: Odontothrips loti (assembly GCA_038380765.1). NCBI lineage: Eukaryota > Metazoa > Arthropoda > Insecta > Thysanoptera > Thripidae > Odontothrips > Odontothrips loti. Next base: position 7,135,590 of record CM076255.1, read on the forward strand.
CGGTTAGTGTATCGCCTGATTTCTCATACGCGGGCCGCCTAGCGCTAGCCTCCTGCAAGGCTCTCGCACTGTTGTTCCCACCACCGGTCCCAAACGGCCCTGACTCTTGAGTCGCCTCCCTTTTAGCAGGGCCTCCGTGTGCCTCGGCTCGGCTCGCCACATCGACAATGGGTACCCGGCAAAGGCTACGCAACATAAAAGAAGGACGTCCGATTTGGCTGTGCTCTGGAGAAGGACAGAATGATACTGAGTCAGGCAGAGGTTGCTGATGCAGCCTGCTGACGAGTCGAGCATAGCTCGTCTAGAGGCGTTGTAACAGTAGCTCTGTCTCTTGCTATCGGCATTGGATGGAGAGAGCAAGCTGAAGTTTGAAGTGGTTTTTCTGATCACTATGATATTTTTTGAATGTAACAACACGCTAGACTATTTAATACGACTTTTGTCCGTAATTCTGTTAGACAGATTTTTGATTTTTTAGATCGTTTTGATTTTGGACTAGTGGGACCTGTTGACGAGGTGCTCTGTCTCTTACTTTCCCCATTGAAAGGAGTGAGAAAGCCGACTTTAAAACTCGTTTTTAAACGGTGTGTGATATTTTTGAAGTGTTAAAACACGTCAGCGTGTCTTGTACGAGTAGCCGTCGATAATCTAGAGAGTTTGAAAAACTTCTGTCAGAGGGCCATATGGGGCTATGCTTCCAAGAAAAAAAAAAAAAGGTCCAATCCGCTACGAAACTATAAGGCAACTCCGTTACACTCCGTGCCTAAAAAATCCGGGAAAATAAAGATGACGCACGGGTGGATACGAGTCGAGCAGAAAGGGACAGTGCCCCCCATTATTGAACCGAGCCGAGCCGGGCACTGGGCGGGGCCGGCGGCCGGGACCAGTGGCTTACCTTGAACTTGACAGTAGTTGTGTTATTGGGCCCCGCGGGGGACCCACTGGAGGCTGGGCTCCAGAGGCCCGCTCCAGCGGCTCCAGCGGCTTCAGCAGCGGCCGGAATACTGACGACGGAGTCGCCTCAGCCTCAGCGCGTGTCCCGTAAACGACCATTAATTTTTATTTCGTGCGGCCGAGATGATAAACTATCGCGATCTGTGCGCGAAATTCGCGGTGTGGCTATCGAGGAGAGAGGCCCAGGAGGGGGCGGGGCGGGGGCGGGGGGGGCGGGGGCGGGGGGGGGGGGGTCAGTGAACCGCTCCGAGGAGCCTGGCGGGCCGCGGCTGTCCACGGCATCCTGCGGCGGCAGCCCGGCCCAGCCCTGCCCGCATGCCGAGCCGACCCCGCAGCCGAAGACCGACGGCTCCCAAATCCACCGCGCCGTTTTACAACAACAACAAATTCCGACCAAAATCCTCTGCTGGGTGGACCTCGGCGACGACGTGGAGCCGCCGTTCCGCGGACTGGCTGTCGGGCTGTCCAGGGCTCCCTGCCTAGGACGATCTCTCCCTCCAACCACTGCTCCTACCTGCTCCTACCCCAACGTGTCTCCGGCTGGACCGACTATCCCCGACTCTCTCTCTCTCTCTCTCTCTCTCTCTCTCTCTCTCTCTCTCTCTCTCTCTCTCTCTCTCTCTCTCTCTCTCTCTCTCTCTCTCTCTCTCTCTCTCTCTTTTCTCCTGTCAGAGTGTCGGAGCAGAGGGTTGCATGCGTGGGATGGGGGCGGCTGACCGGAAAGGTTAGAGGTACATCCTCGACGCCCCCGCGGCCCTCCCTCCACCCCCGGCCGTGGGCGTGGAGGGGGCGTGTGGGCGGCCGCCGGGGGTGGCGTGGGCGGCCGGGGGCGGGGGTGGCGTGGGCGGCCGGGGGCGGGGGTGGCGTGGGGGTACGCGGCCGCTCCGCTCGGCAGTCCGCCCTCCGCGCGCGCCGGCCCGGCACAGCCGGCGTGGCGCACCGGGATCCCCGAGTCATGCTGTTCCGAGCACAGAGCCCGGCCTCGGTGGCCGTGGGGTCGCCGTCGATCGCAGGGCATCCGCGCGGGGGCCACGCTGCCGCCGCCCAGCACGAGCACCCCGTCGTCATGTGCCCCGTGCACTGCTGTCACCTAGGTAGGAGCCCGTGTGCCGCTGGCCTCCTCCCTCTAGTGGTCCACCGCCCGTGCTAGAGCACCTGGTGGCAGCGGCGGGGGCCTGTTGCATCCGCGCGGACTCGTTGTTGTCGGCGGGGACCTGGCGCCGGCGCGGCCCTTACCCCCGCCCCGCACGGTCCTGGAGGTGTCAGCTAGTCTAGAGGCGCCTGCGGATGCCCGGGTAGGCAGCCCGCACGACACGCGCGCATGCAGAGGACGTGGCTGCCTACCCAGCGGGCGCCATCAGTGTCCAGACCGGCCAAATTAGTTTTTATCGGCCAGCGCCGACGTCCCGGGCATAGTGTGCCGCTAACTTTCTCATACGCGGCGTGTCCAGCGGAGCCCGTCCCGGCCGGTGTGGTCTATATTTATCACAAGGCTGCCGCAGGACCATAGGTGATTGTGGCTAGGTCGGCTGGGCTGGGATTTCTGCAGCTGTCTCTGGGTGTGGCTGTGGCTGGGCGTGCTGCATCCCCGAGGCCAGTGCAGGGCGCTGCACCAGAAGCCCCCGCCGGGCCCCGGGGCCCCGGTGACCCCCCCCCCCCCCCCGGGATGGCCGGGTGGGGGTAGCAGCGGTAGCAGCGGTAGCAGCGGTAGCAGCGGTAGCAGCGGTAGCAGCGGTAGCAGCGGTAGCAGCGGTAGCAGCGGTAGCAGCGGTAGCAGTCAGCCGGGACGGTCCTGTCGGCAGCGCGCGCCCGGGGCCCGCCGCTCGCCCCGCCAGGATGCTGCTGCTGCTGCTGCTGCCGCCGCCTCCGCGCTGCTCCGCCGCCGCCCAGCCGCCATATTGCAGCGGCTCATATCGACCGGGCCGACAGATGCGCGGGCTGCCGAGGTGCCAGCCGCAGGGGTATCTGGGCCTGTGGGCCGCGTGTGCGGCGGGGAGGGGCGGCCAGCTGGCGGCCACTGACCCTCCGCAACAGCTGCCACGCCCCCGCCCTGCACGCCCCCGCGGCCCTTCGCAGCCCCCTGCCCCTAAGCCCTCCCTTTTGTGTCCCCTTTGAGCACCCCGCCCGCACCTTTGGGGGCGCCTCTTGTTCGGGGCCCCCGCGGCCCCTGAACCCCATCGAGGACAGTAGGGCCGAGGACCCGCTGGTCCTCCATTGACGTCACACTGTGACGCGTCCCGGCTGCCCCCACCGGCCCGCACCCCCACCCCTCCCGCTAGTCTCGCGTTCGGTCCCTGCGCTGTGCCGCTGGGACGTAGTCATCTCTGGGGGCGGCACGGCGGGGGTGGGGGCGGGGCGGGCTGTCCTGGAGGGGGAGGGATGGGAGGGGGCACCTTCTGGGCTGTGGTGCGTGGGCGGGCGGATGCGGCCGCTGTGTAGGACTGGCACGCTTTACGCACTGCGACGCGCCGGGAGAGGAGCCTACCCCCAGGCGCCTGCGAAGTGGAGGGTAGGCAGACCCGGCGTACATGCCTGCTCAACGGGACTGCCTACCTGTCGGGCGCTCCACGCCGCCTTGCCTCCCCCAGCTCTAGCGGGATTTGTGAACCCGTTTAACCTCGCGCAGCCTTGTGTGGCCCACACAGTTTATCACCTCTCTCTGTCTCTGTCTCGCACACACAATTGTACCCGTCGTCGTGGGTGCCATGTTCTTATCTACGGCCTCATCCCACGCTTGGCCCGGTCTCCCCGGCGTGGCAGCGCTCCTAATTTCTTCCCAAAGCCGAAGGCAGTGGCCGCTGCCGCTGCCCCCACCGCTGCCGCAGCAGTCCGCACTAGTCCGCCGCCCCGCTGCTGCAGCGGCGGTAGTGGCAGCGGCCCTTGTGGAGTGGAGGGTCACCCACGCGCGTCCACACGCGGCCCAACGAGCCCAGCCCCACAACCACACTCATATGGCCTTATTTTTAGTCATTCCTAAATTTATTTCCCCCCCCCCCCCAAAAAAAATAAAAAAAAAGAAGTTAGTAATAAATAGTGACATGAGTTTTCTTTTTTTTTTTGTGATTTTGAAATTCCGCAGTTTCGGCGTTCCTTCGGGCTTTTCATTCAATTTTTTTTAGAAAGTCCTGACGGTTCGCTTCTGTGCTTTTTCAGGTACGCCAGATTGTGTCCTTGACTGTCCTTGACTGTCCTTGATGAGGCATGACGCTCGCTACGGGATCGGTGAGCATTTAGACCAACAGCCAGGTGTTGTTAATCCCCTCTCATAATAGGCGGGGCGGGAAAAAAATGGGGTATTAAAAAATAGGACGTGATTATCACGTATACGCCACAAGTTAGATATATGGAGTGCTCTGAGAGCCGCATTCTGACACTGCGGAACTGAAGCCGCGAGGAGGGCAGTATTGTGCTGCGGTGGCTGCTGCGTCAGTAAATGTGCTCTCTCTCTCTCTCTCTCTCTCTCTCTCTCTCTCTCTCTCTCTCTCTCTCTCTCTGTCTGTCTGTCTCTCTGTCTGTCTGTCTCTCTCTCTCTCTATGTCTCCCTCTTATCATTTGCGAAGCGGGCGGTTTTGCTTCAGGGCAAAGCAGAAGCTCACAATGGCGCCACCGGGGCGTGTGTGTGCGTGTGCCCGCGTGCGGGCGTGTTTACCGCGCTACAAACATTAGTTTGCAGTTTTTTCGCGCGCTCGGTGCGCCCCACGTGACCACGTGACGCTCCTCCCGACCTTGCCTTTATCTCCAGCCAACGCGCTCATGATCGCGTACAGGTTTTCCGCCTACGTGCCGTGGCCGGCGTTAAGCGCCCCCTTATATATATATATATATATATTGTATTTTTTCTCTTCTCTCTCTCTCTCTCTCTCTCTCTCTGTCTCTCTCTCCCGTGCCGGTGTGGAGTTGCGTCATAGACACCGCGCATCAACACAACAGTAATGTCATAAAGGGAGGAAGAAGAAGAAGAAAAAGAAGAGCGGTGCACGGCTGGAGGCAAAAAAAAAAAAGAGAAGAGAAGAGTAGCGTGACATACTAGCGCACCAAAATCATACGTACCCAAGCTCGGCGACGCCTCGTCTGTGTGGCGAAATACGAGTTAGACTGCTTTGCGAACTTCATAATTTTTTTAAAATAAATTACCGAGTTTCAAAGACATTGTTTTTGTGATTTGTTTTTTTATTTTCAAATAGAGAAAGAGAGGGGATGGAGAGGGAAAGAGAGCAGGCGCGTGCACTTAGGGCCGGCCCCCACCCCCTTATTATGAGGTCCTGGGCTGCCCTGAGGCGAGCCCGCCGCCGCCAAATGCCACGCAAACCATTCCCAGCCAGCGACCGATAGTGTGCTGTGGCAGCCTATGGCAGCCTGTGTGAGCCTATGACAGCCTATGGCAGTCTATGGCAGCCTGTGTGAGTCTATGGCAGTCTATGGCAGTCTATGGCCGGCGCGCTGGGCGGGCAACGTGCCTCAGCCCACGGCAGACACGGCAGCCAGCGCTGTGCAGTGTCAGGAAGCTCAAGTTAATCTTGATGACTCATCCGGTCTGCGGCTACACCGTTATGAGAGAGAGAGAGAGAGAGAGAGAGAGAGAGAGAGAGAGAGAGAGAGAGAGAGAGAGAGAGAGAGAGAGAGAGAGAGAGAGAGAGAGAGAGAGAGAGAGAGAGAGAGAGAGAGAGAGAGAGAGAGAGAGAGAGAGAGAGAGAGAGAGAGAGAGAGAGAGAGAGAGAGACGAACGACGCGCGAGAGGGTGACGTCAAAATCGGCGCTCCCATCGGCGAATTGCGATAATATAAATTCCGGCGCCGCCCGCCTCTTCTAATCCTGGCAGTACCGCTTCGTTGGAAACGCTTTCTTTCTCCAGCTCCGGGCGGCGGCGCCTCCAGCAGCTCGGCTCCAGCAGCTCGGCTCCAGCAGCGGCACTACCGGGGCACAGCCGGCACAGCCCACCGCAGCCATCATGCTCCGAACAGCCTTGTTCACGAATTGGCGATAAAATGCCGGCGTACTTGTGCGGGGCGGCGTACCGCAACGCCACTGACAGACGCCACTACCCCCAGCAGAGAGGGGGGTGGGGGGGGGTGCATATTGAATTGTTTCCTGGATAAAAGAGGGCAGAGGGGAGGGGGGGGGGGATTGCCAAACAGCCTTCGGGGGGCGTTACGCTTCCGGGGCTATCGAATGGTATTTGATCCCTGAGTGCGGTGCGGTGAGCGCGGTCGCGGGTTCGAATACCGCCAGGGTGTAATTTTTTTTCTTCTCTCGCACGCCCCGGTTACGAGTACCCGCGGCGTTAACCGGCCGCTTCCTTATGGCTGCGGCGGCGATTGGCGGCAGGACGACCGCAGGACACCCGCAGGACAGCCGAGAGACACCCCGCTGTCGGCGGCTTAGGGTAACCACCTCGGTGGCACTATCGGCCGTTCCCAGGGGCCTCGCGGGTCTGGCATCCCGTTTGCTTGCCGGTGTGAAACGCCTCTCGCTCTCGTGCCCTGGGGGCTGTCCAGGCAGGCGGGCAGGCAGGCAGGCAGGCAGGCAAGCAGGCAGGCAGGCAGGCAGGCAGGCAAGCCGGGCCCCCACGGCGGTATGCAACAAGTGGCGCGGGTGGGGAGGGGAGCAGTGAGGCATACGCCTGCTATCTGATGACGGATGACAAACTGTTGCATTTACGTGTTGTTTTCGCAATGGTGATTATGAAGGCGGTGGGTGGTTTGGCTGGGTGTGTGCGCCGGGTGCTGAGTGCTGAGGGGGGTCCAGTTAAGCGGGCTGCGCACACCTCGGGCGCACCGGCCGCCATGGGAAAGGACTGACCTCTGCGACTGTGGCTGCGCGGCGGTGCTGACTCGCCTCGCATGTCGCGTCCGACGAAACGCTGAGGAGGGAGAGAGAGAGAGGGTGGGCAGGGCAGTGAGGGGGGAATTGGAGCAAGTGCGAGAGAGAAGGGGCGTGTGCACGAGCCGAGCGGTGGGCGTCTGCGCACCAAGGAATGTCGCGGTTTTGTTTTCGGAGAGAAGAAGAAGAGGAAGAAGTTACTACAGTAGTGGGTGGGAAGGGTGGGGGCAGCGGCCAAACACTAGCACACCCACTAGGACTTCCGCTTGATAACTACTCGTGTATCTCACGCCTGCAGCACGCTCGCCCTCTCTCTCTGTTTCTATGTCTCTCTCTTCTGCGTGTTCCTGACGCGTGCCTGACGTAAGCGGGGGCGTCGGGGATGGCCGCGGGTCAGCGTCAGCGCCGCCCTACAACAGGCGCCCACTGATAGCAGATAACGGGACCAATCGGGCCGACACAGGTGGATGGATCGAGAAATTTCTGCTCCGAACTTCGAGCTGGGGGGGGGGGGGGGGCAGTCCGGTACATGAACATGACCTAGGCCCACAAGTCTGGAAAACCTCTGGAAAGTCATGATAAGTCGTTGAAAAAATGTAGTCATGTAGTTTGGGTGGTCATGGAAAAATTGAAAAATCTACACATTTTTTTAATATTTTTGAAAATCTCGGGGCCGCCATGAAAATATTAAAAAAAGATCATGAAGGAACGGTCATTGAAATTTTCAAATTTTTGCCTGGAAAGTCATGGAAAATTCGCGGAAAATGCTATGTGAAAATTAGTGGGAACCCTGAGACCTTTTTTTTTTTTTGTGAATCACCTCTCTTTGCATCGGCCCCTGCCTCACCGCTTCCCCCTCGAAGTAGGCTTACTACCGGCTGTGCTTCCTTTTCCGTTTGGCATAGCGCTCGCTAGGCTAGGCTTTGCAGTGTACCTCTCCGCGTCTCGAGTGTTGGGGATGTACTGTACGTGGTGTACGTGGTAATGTGCTCTCTCTCGTACACTACCTCTGCCAGTACGTCTCTCTCTCTATCGCAGTAAACTCGCACGTTACTCCATTGAGAGCAGGAGCCATGCAGGAGCCGCGTGCGGGTCAAGTCAATAATCAAAGCGTCGGCAGCGCTCCGCGCTCCTACTCGCTCTCACACACTCACCCGCCCCTTTGACCGATCTATAGTCTCTCTCGCACCCTCTCTTGCACCCAGTGTGTGTGTGTGTGTGTGTGTGTGTGTGTGTGTGTGTGTGTGTGTGTGTGTGTGTGTGTGTGTGTGTAATCAAGGTCCCGTCAGCAGAAGCGGGAGCGGGACAACTCGAACCGACATATTTGCGGAGCTTGAGCGTTGTGCTCCTGAAGCTCTTTGGGACGTGGTGGAGTGGAGGGGCGGGGGGGGGGGGGGGGGGGGGGGGGCTGGCAGCTCTGGCAGGCCGGGTGTGTCATCGGGTTTGACTCACGGTCCGGCCGTCTTGAAGGCCGGGTCACACATAGCACTGCACTGATAATTTTCAAATCGTTTCTGTGAAAAAATCACGATAGCAGATGGAACGAGGGGCAGAGTCCGTTGCAGCGACGACTAACCCGGTCCGAAATTGTCGACGACGACTTTGCATACCTTTTCGGCAAGAGTTTATTATTGTTAGTATTTGTGGGAAGTTTGTGGGAGTGTGGATGGGCGGCCGTCTCTGCCCCGGGGGCCCGGGGGGTCTGCGGGGCCTCGGACAGGCCGCTCCGCGCTTCTCTGATGAGTCGACACACTCCAAAATGGCGAGGCGTAGTAAAAGTTGGCAAGTCTCAAAATACGAGGCATGGTTCTGGGAGGCGGTAGGCGGCGTGGCCGCGGCCGGCCGTGGCCCGTAGCCCCGTAGCCTCCTGGTAGCCGGCAGGCCCCGACCCCGCGTCTGTTCTTTTCACTCGCGAAAATCGTGCAAATTGAGTTGGAGGTCTGCGCGGCCTAGTCGGGTCGAGGTTCTGTTCCACGCCCTCCCGGCGGCACAGCCCGCGCCGTGGGGGGCCACGGCGGCCCCTCAATGCCGCCTAGCTGTCCAGACAGCGATTCGAACTTACATACCGAAAAACGAGTACATAACTACAATTCATATAAGAAACGGTTTGGCAGTACGCGCGTGCGCAGGAAGGGAGGGAGGAGCTGTTCGCTGAGGCGGCGGCACTGGCAGGAGTCCTTTGTTCCTACATGTACACATGACCCCCGGCGGGGCGGCTGGAGCGTGCTGGAGCGTGCTGGAGGCCATCTAGATGATGCCTGGAATGAAATGAGGCAGCCTCCAGCGGCCTCCAGCGCTCTACTGTTTTCCTCCTTCAGGGTGACTCGACGCGTCGAAAAATTAAGCTTTCGCGGAATTGTTTCACTGACCTGGAAACGTGTTCTGCGCGCTTCCATGCGGCGAAGGTCGTGCTGGCGGCCCGCCGCTCCGCCGCACAGCCAGCGCGCACCACAGTTTCTCATACTATCGGTCCGGGATACGCGCGTCGGGCGCCCCGATTTCTCGTATGTGCCGCCGCCACCGCGGCCGCTTATGACCCTGGTCACAATAGCGGAGCCCGCCGAGCCCCGGATCTGACCCGGATCTGCCGGCTGCCATGCCGCTCCATTCGGCACCGGATTCAAATCAGACCCGTGTCCGGGCGCACAATTCGCAGGGGGGCAGTGGCTGGGCGGCGAAGGTGCCGACGGACTTTAATTTGCTTTGCAGATTTCGTGGGTGGGGGGGGGGCAGTTTATAAATGTGTGTGTGTGGGGGCGTTGCCGCCCTCTCTTTCTTCCTTTCTCTCTTCCTCTATTATCTCTCCATCTCTCTCACTCCCGCGCTGCCGCCGACGGTCCTAAATCCCTTCCGGAAGCGTCCTGGACGCGTCACGGCGGCCTTGTCGTTGCCGTTCTGCTGCAGCCGCTGCCGACGGACTCAGGTCTCCCAGACACAGTGGAAAACAAAACAAAACAAAAAAAAATCAAAATTTGACTTTTTTGAAAATATTCAATATTGCCAACTCTTTTGATAGACAAATGCAATGTGACTGGATTTTTCCCCCCGTTTCTAGCTTGGGTTTTACTAGCGGGCGGGAGGGGAAGGAAACCCTAGAGAGAGAGAGGGGGGTGTTGCGTGCGTGCTTGTGTGTGTGTGTGTGTGTGTGTTGTGTGTGTGTGTGTCGTATTGTTTCGGGCCATTTTAAAGAGGCCTCATTCGCTCCGGCCATAAAGCTCTCCTCTGTCGCATCCGCAATGTATCACCGCCGCTCTGCCGCCGCTCTGGGAGTGCTCTAGCGCAGGCTAGCGCAGGCTAGAGCAGGCTAGAGCAGGCTAGAGCAGGCTAGAGCACGATACACATACGACGGCGGTGACCTTTCGGCCCACTGCTAGCTGCCGGCTGGCTGCCGGCTAGCTGCCGCCGGGCTGCACTGCCAGCAGGGCCGATGCCCATGCCTTATCAGCGTGGCCACGTCTAATGACCTTTTTCTCGGCTCGATTTCCCGAACGCGCCGATTATCTGCCGTCATTAATCCTAATCATCGTCTATCTCTCGAGCGCGGGTCGTGGGCGCCGTAGGAAGGAGGAAGAGGGGAGGGAGAGAGGGAGAGAGAGAGAGAGAGAGAGAGAGAGAGAGAGAGAGAGAGAGAGAGAGAGAGAGGGTGGGAAGGGAGGGAGAGAGATGAGCCGTCGCGGTCACATGGCAGCGGCAGCACTTTCGCCCTCGACTTCCACCTCGTCGTCATCGTGATCCTCGTCATCGTCCTCATTGACATCCGGGACGGGGATCGTCGGGGTCCTCGGCGTCCTCCCCGCTGCCGCACGACAACACTCGTCCGCACTCGGCCCGCACCGCATCGGTTCCGAGAATCGCCAAGGCCCGTTGCCGACGCCCCCCCCCCCCCCGCAGGCCCCCCCGCAGGCCCCCCCGCCAGGACAACGTAACTGGGATATGAACGGCAGGCCAGCTACGACGCTGTGGCAAGGCATCACGCGTCCCCGACGTGCCTCCGGCTGCGTCAGAGAGAGAGAGAGAGAGAGAGAGAGAGAGAGAGAGAGAGAGAGAGAGAGAGAGAGAGAGATTTTTGACGAGCGGCGGGCTGTATCCGGATGCTCACGAAACTGTGATCTTTTTATTTTATTTTCCGTCGAGGTGAATTTTTCATATTTTCTGGAAGGCGCGTACACCGCCGACTCCTTCCAATTATAACTGCCCCCGAGCCCCCGGGCCCCCGAGCGGGGACTCCCCTTCAAATTGATTTCGGTGTCGGGGGGACTTGGTGGAGATGGGCGACACACTGCAGGGGACGGGGCGGAGCGAGGAGCTGGGGCTCGGAGCTGTGGTCGGCGTGGACCAAGAGATACTCGGTGACCTTGCTGCATCCATCAAGCAATTGAGCTGACGAGACCAGACCCTTGATTCGTCCGTCGCGTTGTGTCCGCCTCGGCTCGGCCTCAGGCTGCTGGGCCTCTTGCCGCCTCTGGCAGCCTCTGGCAGCCTCTGGCAGCCTCTGGCAGCCTCTGGCAGCCTCTGGCAGCCTCTGGCAGCCTCTGGCTGCCTCTGGCAGCCTCTGGCAGCCGCCCTCTGGCAGCCTCCTCTGGCCGCCTCTGGCCGCCTCTGGCAGCCTCTGGCACTCTCTGGCAGCCTCTGGCAGCAGAGCCATACTCGAGAAAGGCAAAGGCTCCAGCCCAGCCGGGTGTGTGCGCTCAAGACACGGAATTTATCTCTCTCTCTCTCTCTCTCTCTCTCTCTCTCTCTCTCTCTCTCTCTCTCTCTCTCTCTCTCTCTCTCTCTCTCTCTCTCTCTCTCTCTCTCTCTCTCTCTCTCTCTCTCTCTCTCTCTCTCTCTCTCTCTCTCTCTCTCTCTCTCTCTCTCTCTCTCTCTCTCTCTCTCTCTCCGCCACTGCCGCCTCGGTTGGCTCCCCTGGTGTCGAAACCGCGCGAAACGGTTTAGGAAGCTGACGTTTGCAGGAGTGTGCGGGAGCTGGCTGGTGCGGGCTGCAGGCACCATAGGCAGCACAGGCAGCACCCAGCCCAGCCCAGCCGGTGACGCAAAGGCTCCCTCCCTGGGAATCCCGGCACAGGCAGCCCACAGGCAGCCCACAGGCAGCCCACAGGGCCCACAGGCAGCCCACAGGCATCCCACAGGCAGCCCACAGGCAGCCCACAGGCAGCCCACAGGCAGCCCACAGGCAGCCCACAGGCAGCCCACAGGCAGCCCACAGGCAGCCCACAGGCAGCCCACAGGCAGCCCACAGGCAGCCCACAGGCAGCCCACAGGCAGCCCACAGGCAGCCCACAGGCAGCCCACAGGCAGCCCACAGGCAGCCCACAGGCAGCCCACAGGCAGCCCACAGGCCGGGCTGGGCGCTGCGCTGGCACCGCTGGCACCGCTGGCACGGAGCTGTTGCGTACATCACGGATACGGCCGGAGCCGGGCTGCGTCTGAACGCGGGCGGCCGTGCGCCGCTTTCTGACGCGGCCCCCGGCAGGTAGGCAGCCCGGGGCCGGGACATCGTCGTGGCCGGCTCTGACTCACTCCCGTACGCCTCCGTTGCCAGCGCCAGTCCGCTATGCTACGCTCTATGCGGCAGCGGCTCCCCCCCCCCCCCCCGGCAGAGACCCACGCGAGCCCGTAGGCGAGGGCGCGAGGAGTCAGTGGAGTCCACGACAGCGCAGACCGGGCCAAGAGGGCGCCTGCTGGGTAGGCAGGCCCGCCGGACACGGCCGTGCCCCCGCTGCCTACCTGCACGGCGCTCTCAGCAGCCTGCTGGGTAGGCAGGCCCGCCGGACACGGCCGTGCCCCCGCTGCCTACCTGCACGGCGCTCTCAGCAGCCTGCTGGGTAGGCAGGCCCGCCGGACACGGCCGTGCCCCCGCTGCCTACCTGCACGGCGCTCTCAGCAGCCTGCTGGGTAGGCAGGCCCGCCGGACACGGCCGTGCCCCCGCTGCCTACCTGCAGGCAGGCCCGCCGGACACGGCCGTGCCCCCGCTGCCTACCTGCACGGCGCTCTCCTTTGCCACCGCCCGCTTCCTTCTCGAGACACCCGCCACGTGCCATATTCCTCCGCGTCACTCAGAACCGGGCGCGTGGATTTGTGTACCAAATTCGCCCTGGCTGTGCAAATAAATCTTGGATTGGAACGGGAGGGGAGGGAGGGGGTAGGGGGATGCTGCGCATAGAGCCGTGCGCATGACGGGGGGGGGGGGGGGGGAGGTATCCGATCGATCCAGCGCACTCGCAGTGCCGGCACTAGTTCCTTCCGCCGCGCCTGTCTGTGCCCGGCGTACCCGCAGGATAGGAGCCGGACCCGCGAGATGTTTGTTTTGCAGTGTCTGCAGCCAGGGGCCCCGTGACGTGCAAATCTGGTGCGGACGGCACGGGCTGGGCCCTCCTCTCCTCCCCTCTCCTCTCCTCTCCTCCTCTCCTCTCCTCCTCTCCTCTCCTCCTCTCCTCTCCGGCCCCGGGTTTCGCTCTGCTCCGCTCGCCGAAACCGATAGCACGGAGTGTAACACGGTCCTGGGGTAATTGTGTTGTCACAAGCAGAAAGGGGCTTTCAGCCCTGCGACAAAAGGCCCCCCCTTCCCCGGCCCGCCCCCTGCTGGAGGGGTGGCTGGGCGGGCCTCCGCGGGGGGTCTCCCTAGGTCGCCCTACCCCAACACCCGGGTCCGGGACGGTCTAAGAGGGCCGCCCCTCGAGACACTTCCTGTGGCGGACAGGCGGAAAGGTCACGCGACTTGCGGCCGGTATTTACGTCTGCACCCCCCAAAAAAAAAAAGATAAAAAAAATTAGCGAATTTCTCGATGGTCCAGCGAATTCTAACCTTTGAAAACGCGTCTCAAGATCAGCGAAATTTTTCGCTCATTCTGCGAAAATATTTTGTCTGGGTTAGCGAATAAACCCGGATGCGCATATTTAGCGAGCATTTTTTTTTTCGTGTCTCCCTTTGGTGTCGCCACCCCTCCCCATCCCATCAGTGTACTGACTGCGGTGTTTTCTCTGTGTGTTGCAGGCCCGCTCCCCAGCCACGAGCTGGATGCCGCTCCGCGCATGTTGAAGGCGATGGTAGCCGGGCAGTCGGCCAAACCGAGCCAGGATAATGACATGTATTGCTCGCAGTATGCCGAGTACTACACCGAATACTACCCCCACCCCCACCACCTGGCGGCGCCCCCGCCGCCCCCACAGCAAGCCTCGCCGCCGGCCTCCGCGCAGTCCCAGCAGCAGCCGTCCCCCCAGCCGTCGCCGTCCTCCCCACAGCAGCAGCCGCCGCAGCCCGGCCACGCCCAGGGCCACGCCCAGGGCCACGCCCAGGGCCCCCCCGGCGCCGACCTGTGCCCGGCGCACGCCGGCCTGTACCACAGCGAGTATGGTGAGTACCGAGCGAAACTGGAGCAAGTGCCCGGCGTGCAGCGAGTGCATGCGCACCGGGAATGAAAGAGGCACGAGCACTGGCCGGTTTTTGAAATCGTGCGGCGCTCAGGACTCGAATCTTTAATCCGCACTCTGTCAATCCCGGTGTAGCGGGTTCAAAAACCGCAGCGACATTCTTCAGAGCCGGGGGCCGCTGAGCCGAGCCTCATTCCGTATTCAGGACGAGGTCAATCAATGGTTATTGAGTACCGAGCAGGACCAACGGCGTGTGCGGCTAATCTGTGGAGGGGCACACGTGACACACACGTGACACACACGTGACACGCGTCGTGCAGGCGTGGGCCCCGCTGGGCGCCGCTGGGCCCGGGCCGGCCAGCCTGGCCACACCCCGCGGCGACCACGCCACGGCGAGTGCCCGCATGTCATGTATTTAGAGCAAAACGCGAGCCGTGTGTGTGTGTGTGTGTGTGTGTGTGTGTGTGTGTGCGTGCGCACGCGCGCGCCTGCCTTCGTGACACGCTTCGTGCGCTGCCCCGTCGCGACGCAGCTTTGTTCCTCGAGACCACCCGCTCCGCGCCCGACCAATTCGGCATTGGACCTGGCCAAATTCGGGATAAGAACCCAGCCTGAACCCGACCAAACCGGTACGTGGACTCGGTGTCGTACGCGGGTTCAAATACCGCGCAGCTCATAAGTTGGCGAGTTTGAATTGTTCCCGCGCGCGGCGCGGAGTCGCCTTCGCCTCGCGTCCGGTTCCGGTGCCGAGATAAGGATAAGGTCTCGGCTCTGCCCGGCTCTGCTCGGCTCTGCCCGGCTCGGCTCGCTCCGATTACGTAAAGCGAGTGGCCGTTTGACCCAGTTTAATGACTGAGGTGCCGGTCCCGCCCCGCCCCGCCCCGCCCCGCCGCGCCGTATCGCGCCCGGCCCGGCCCGGCCCTGCGGCGGGGAGCGTCGCCGGCCCGCGGGTTTATCAGCGCCAGCGCCCTGAATGGGTCGCCAATTTATGAATGGCGACCGCGAAGGTCATCGACCCCTCGTGCGGAGTGGGTGTGCGTGTGTGGACTCTTAGTATCTTTCAGTATCTTTCAGTTTCAATTACTGTTTATTCTCTGCGTGTACTCGCGCCCGCGTACCTCCCCCCCCCCCCCCCCCACCAACACTCCCCTCTCCTCCCCGCCGCTGTCGCCCGCGTGCCCCGTAGCCGCCATCCGCGATTCTAGCTTTTCAAGCAGCGCGATGGCAGAAAAGTTGAACGCCTGAACAAACATGGCACTTCACTTTCCCGCACGACGTCGCTGCCGCTTCTCCCCCTCCGCGCGGCCAATAACAAATCTCGCCGCTCTCTGGGAGTAATGACGATCCTCTTGAGATAAGGTTATATAGCAGACTGCGCCCGCGGTGTTGGTGTTCCCAGTTGTTGTTCCCTCTCCGGAGGTTTTCCCGTACGCGGGGGTCCCCGCGGGGGGTCCCCCTTTCATTGAAACAAATTCTGCGTGGTGGTCTGGCCACGTGGATTTTTCAGAATCGTTCAGAGCTTCTCACTTACAGCACAAAGTGTTGATATTGTTGCTCTGCTTATGCTAGCTTCGCTACTTCTCTCCCCCCCCCCCCCTCTCTCTCTCTGTCTCTCTCTCTCTCTCTCTCTCTCTCTTTCTCGTTCGGTGGGCTTCTCGGTAGCGCCCAAATGTTTCCGCGTTTTCTGCTGATACCAACCACCCCAACTCAGCAAGGGCCCCGCGGCCGCGGTTTACCTGTCGGTTACCTGTCGGTTACCTGTCGGTTACCTGTCGGTTACCTGTCGGTTACCCGTCGGTTACCTGTCGGGTACCCGTCGCGTACCTGCCGGCTACCTGCGCCGCCCATGCGGGCTCCGTGATCCCGTTGTTGTCAGTGGCCGTGTGCAAATTAAATCGCCCCCCCCCCCTCCCTCGATATTTACACCGGCGTACTCAAGCTGACCCAGGAACCCGAAAGCGCGTGTATTCCGGCCGACACCCCGGCTGGTATTCGAACCCGCGGCTCTGCCGGGTGTGAGCACACTGGGCGCGTGCCGAGTCCCTGCGCAGGCCGTTGACACTGTCACACTGGGATGCGTCCCGCCGAGCAGAGCCGCGGCCGAGCCTGAGCGCGTCAACTAATACCATCCAATTAGGCCTTCATTTCCACTCTCTCTCTCTCTCTCTCTCTCTCTCTCTCTCTCTCTCTCTCTCTCTCTCTCTCTCTCTCTCTCTCTCTCTCTCTCTCTCTCTCTCTCTCTCTCTCTCTCCTCCCCCTCCCTCTCCCTCTCTCTCTTTATCGCACTCGACAGCTCGTGCCCGCAGCTCCTGGGGCATCCCAACAGTAGCTGCTGCTTCAGTCGTCCCTCCTCAAAACTCTTTTTACTCGCCATCCTTTTATTAGCTTTAGACGCGTGGATTGTTTTTCCCTCCTCTCTCTCTCTCTCTCTCTCTCCCTCCGATGTCAGAACGGAATGGCAGGCCGCCGCTCACCGCCCTGCCGATGACAGACCGGCGCAGCCCTGCCTGCAGAGGGTCGGCGGACTTGTTTGGACCACGCTGAGTGCTCCAAGGCATGTGGCCAATCCACCGTCTCTTCTCTCCTTCTCTCTTTCTCTCTCTTTCTTTCTCTCTCTCTTTCTTTCTCTCTCTCCTTCTCTCTCCCCGCTCCCTCTCTCTCACACACCTCCTTCTCTCTCTCTCTCTCTCTCTCTCTCTCTCTCTCTCTCTCTCTCTCTCTCTCTCTCTCTCTCTCTCTCTCTCTCTCTCTCTTTCTTTTCTCTCTCTCTCTCTTTCTTTCTCTCTCTCTCTTCTCTCTCTCTCTCTCTCTCTCTCTCTCTCTCTCTCTCTCTCTCTCTCTCTCTCTCTCTCTCTCTCTCTCTCTCTCTCTCTCTCTCTCTCTCTCTCTCTCTCTCTCTTTTGCGGTGGTCCGGAGTATCCGCACAACACAACAACACAACACGCCGGCGACAAGGCCGCCACAAAACGTGCGCGGCCGACAATGGAGGGCTGATGGCGCAGCGGCAGCGGCAGCGGCAGCGGCAGCGGCAGCGGCAGCGGCGTACTGACCGCTGCTGATTATTCATTGGATTCAGCGGATGAACTCTGAAGGTCACTGCAGGTGGCGCTGACGCCTCCGCTCTCGTTTACGCACTGCTCTCTCTCTCTCTCTCTCTCTCTCTCTCTCTCTCTCTCTCTCTCTCTCTCTCTCTCTCTCTCTCTCTCTCTCTCTCACACACACACACACATAACTGTCCGTAAAACTACACATATACACAGCGATACATTTTCATTATTTTTGCCGCGGCGGTGCGGGTATTCGAACCCGCGTCACGACTACGACGGCCGTCCCATTGTGTGTGTGTGTGTGTGTGTGTGCCACCTCGCTGCGCGCCCGCACACTCACACACCGCGCGTGTACAGTCGCCATGGTGACGACTGCTTGTGTGTGTGTGACATTATTTGTGGTGAGTCACATGTAGCAGTCACTGTACCCTCTGGCCGGCCGGCCGCAAGACTTTGTCAGGAGCAGGATGTTCTTTGGCGGTGTCCGGCACACAGGCCAGGGGCCAGGGAGCGGGGCTGAGCTGAGCTGAGCGGGCCACGATTCCAAACGGGCTAGCGGGGTAGCGGGGGTAGCGGGCATCGCGTCAAACAAACAGAGCAGCCACACTCCGCGCCCGGTACGCCCGGTACGGTACGGGGTGTCCACACGATCCGTATGGGCCGGGGCCGCGCCGCAGCGCGCCTGGAGGGTAGGCAATCACACGCACGCGTGCCGTGCGGGCCGGCCTACCCTGCCAGGCGCTCCGCTCCCAGCGCCGGCTGTACGTGATTTGCGGACAAACCCCCGCCTCCCTCATGTCAGCCCGGGCAAAACTCAAGTAGCGGCAGCGGGGCCCGATCAGCCGTTAGGGGCGTGGTGTCTGAGTGGGGCCGTGCCAGCGGCAGAGGGCACGGGGCACGGCCTCGGACACGGCCTCGGACACGGCCTCGGGCACGGCCTCGGGCACGGCCTCGGGCACGGCCTCGGACACGGCCTCGGGCACGGCCTCGGCCTCGGCAGGCACCAACCCTCCGGGGCTCGGCTTGAAGGGCGGAGTCCTCGCTCCCTCCTCCTGCCTCCCTCTCTGTCACTCTCTCTCCCTATCTCTCACTCTCTGTATCTCTCTTTCTCTCTCTCTCTCTCTCTCTCTCTCTCTCTCTCTCTCTCTCTCTCTCTCTCTCTCTCTCTCTCTCTCTCTCTCTCTCTCTCTCTCTCTCTCTCTCTCTCTCTCTCTCTCTCTCTCTCTCTCTGCGTCTCCGTCCGCGTCTCTCTCCACCTGAAGCCACTACGGCGCTGTCAATAGTCCACATCATTTGCTCCGGACAGCACCGCCGCCTCTGCCGCTGCCGCCGCCGCCTTGCGGTAGCGGTGGCTGCTGCTGTAACGAGCGGGGGGGAGGGAGGGAGAGGGGCGGCGGGTGCGCGCGATGTCAAGGCCGCAGAGAAAGAGAGACAGAAGGTATGCGGTTGGCTGCGGGGCCCCAGCGCCACAGCCCAGCCCAGCCCAGCCCCGTACCGGTTCGGCCACGCTTGGCTCTCGACTCGGCGGGCTCAGCACAGCGCACAGCGCAGCCCGCCAGGCCGGGAGGGGCCGGCAGGGACACGGGGGGTCACTGACCTCCGAGCTGGCCGGGCCCAGCCTCTGCGTGGTCTGGGCTCGGCTCAGAGGCCCCCTCCCCCTCCCCCCACCAGAGTGCCCCCTGCCCCCCTCCCGCCTCCACTGCCTCACACCCCTATCTCAGCTCATCCTTCTCTGCCCCGTTCTCACCCCGGTTTGACCTTCCTCCAACCCCCCGAAAAAAGAAAATATCTGTTGGTGCCTCAATGTCAAGAGTCAAGAGCGACGGGCCTGTGTGCCGAGCCGTGCCGTGCCGTGCCGTGCCGTGCCGGGCCCGGCGGCAGGCTGCGGGCTGCCCTGCTTGGGCTCCTAGCGGTGCCGCGGCACGGTATGTTGTTCGCAGGGCTCGTGGCCGGCCGGCCGGATGGGTAGACGGCTGTCCCCACCAGCGCAGCGCACAGCGAGCGCACAGCGAGCGCACAGCGAGCGCACAGCGAGCGCACAGCGAGCGCACAGCGCCGTGCCGGCTTCATGCTTCCTGTCATGTCGCGCCCCCCCCCCCCCCCCCCCACGGCGGCCTCCACACGACGCGTTGTGGCCGTAGAGGGTGACCGTCCCGTTCCCCCGTCACGCCGCGGTGTTACGTATTTCACGGACGACCTTTCGCTGCGACCAGAGGACGCCTGGCAGGGTAGGCCAGCCCGCCCGACACGCGTGCGTAGGTTACCTACCCTCCGGGCGTCCTGCTCGCTCTCTCTCTCTCTCTCTCTCTCTCTCTCGCGCGCGCGCGCGGTTTTTTTACTGGGGTGGGACTTTGTAGTACTTTTGCATAAAAACCTTAAACCAAATCAAATATCTATCGAAAATATATATATCTCTCGCGCTTCGGCCCGACTCGATTTCTCATCCAAAATAACTTCCCATGTCTCTCTTGCAGTTCCAGGCCCGGTGACGATGCCCATAGTGCCCCACGGGGGCGCCAGCTCGTCGCCGCCGCTGCTGCCCGTCGGCCCCGTCGGCCCCGTGGGCCCCGTCGGCGTGCCCCCGCACGTCCTGCAGCAGGTGGTGGACGAGAGCGGCACCCTGAGGCACGTCATCCTCTCCCCCCACCAGCACCACCACCTGCAGCCCCACCTCCACTACGTGAGTATCATGTCCTTTACTCCGGCTCCTTTGGAGACGACTGTCAAAAAGTCATGTTTCTTTACATCTCACGCGGTACTCCGGTTCATACCATTCACAAAAAAAAATCAGATTTTTTCGATCGTGGCTAAAGGTCGCGGGGCGGAACCTTCAAAAATCTTTTGCAAATATTTTCTGGAACATTAGTTTTTACTGCCGTAAGGGACAGTTAGGTTGCCCTGCGTGACATTTTCCGACGTTCGAAAAAATGTGAAAAAAATATTTTCGTGAGAATCGTGTCAAGCCAATCACCTGTCGTGGCGCCAGGTTAGGCGCCGCCATCACGATTCACTCATTCGCTGTGCGCCCAAGGTGTTGCGCAGGTATGTGGCGGATCGCTCGCGGTTTGTCAGCGATAACGAGGCACAGAAACACTGACGGCAACAGAACTATCGCCGTCGCCCGCGGTGAAATGCATTTTCCCGTTTTGTACGCCGCGGTGCTCGACGATCAAACCTCCGGGGGCGGGGCGGGGCGGGCGCACGGGGCACCGTCTGCCGTCGGGATCGTTGTAAAGTATTACCGCTTTCTCCAGCCAACATTTCCGTCCCCAGTTCGGCTCGGCTCGGCCCCGGCGCCCCGTAAAGACGGTCCGAGCCGAGTCATAAGCCGAGGCCGGAGCGGGGCGGAAGCGGAGTGCCCTGGAGTCCCGGAGGTGGGCGGCCTTCACCTGCTAATTAGAGCCGGAGTCCTGGAGGCGCCGCCCGGCTGGAAGCCCGCCTGCTGGAAGCTGGAGACATGCTGGAGAGGACGGGGCGGGGCGGCGGGGGTATCGTAGCGAGTACGTGGCCGGCACGTCCACACCGAACTGGGCCAAGCCCTTCTTGCTGTTGACCGAGATTTCCAGGAGCACCGCGCCGCTGCTGCAGGCACGTCGTTGCCATAGCGACGAGGGATGGATGGGTCTGGTTGTCATGGCAACACAGGAGAGACGAGAGGATATGACTCCGTAGAATGAAGGGATGAATGAATGAATGAATGTCGGGCGGTGAGAGTGGGCCAGCGCAGTGCCCTCCTACAGCCTATCTGCGGGCTGCAGCGGTGTGCAGCGGAGCCAGCGGAGCCAGCGGAGCCGCCTGCCCGGCCCGGAATGCAGCTGCAGTGGGGGGCAGCAGCGCACTCTCTCGCACAGGGGCAGGGCGCGTGCGGGGGCGAGGGGGGGAGAGAGAGAGAGAGAGAGAGAGAGAGAGAGAGAGAGAGAGAGAGAGAGAGAGAGAGAGAGAGAGAGAGAGAGAGAGAGAGAGAGAGAGAGAGAGAGAGAGAGAGAGAGAGAGAGAGAGAGAGAGAGAGAGAGAGAGAGAGAGAGAGAGAGAGAGGGGGATGGGGGACATGTCGAGACGCAATAGACCTGTTTGGGAGAGCGCTGATCCAGTCACCTCTGCCGCTCTCCGACCCGTCCTTCAGGACATCGTCGGGGGAACGGGGTGTAGGCCCGCGCCC
Organism: Odontothrips loti; assembly: GCA_038380765.1. Classification (NCBI taxonomy): domain Eukaryota; kingdom Metazoa; phylum Arthropoda; class Insecta; order Thysanoptera; family Thripidae; genus Odontothrips; species Odontothrips loti. The sequence continues at coordinate 7,156,942 of CM076255.1, forward strand.
TACATGCGGAGCACGGCGGCGACCTCAGGCCGCGTCCAGGTCCTGACGACCCGTCCAGGAAGCTCTCCAGCGAGTCTCCAGTGCGGTTTCGCTCGGATTCCGCCTCGAATCCCACCGCAGCCGTGGCCGCCGCCGTGCCGTTTCAGATTCAGATTCGGCCCGATGCAACGCGCCTCCAGCGGGGGCTCCGGCGGCTCCAGTGGCTCCAGCAGCGAGCCGGCCGGGCTCGGCTGGAGGGGCCCGGCGGGGGGCAGTGGGGCCGCTGGAGCCGCAGCCGCTGTAGCGAGGTCGCGGTACTGTTAGGCCCTGCCGCGGCCGCACCGCACCGCACAACGCCACGCCACACGAAACGCCGCCAACAATCGCGTGGAATTCCGTTCCTGATGGAACCGAAGCGCGAGACGGGGGCCGGAGGCGGGGGCCGGAGGCGGGGGCCGGGGAAAGGGGGCGTCGCCGGGGGGGGGGGGGGGAGGCGCTCTGCGGTCAGAAGTGAAGGGCCTGCCCTGCCCCACCAGCGGTCCTTTGCTTTCACAAAGGGATGCTGGCAGGGGGGACCGGGGGGGGGGGGGGGGGGGGGGGGTGCATAGGGAGTGGGCTGTGGGCCCTTTTAGGCCGGCTGCGGACTGGGAAGGGGGAGCTGTGCGTTGTGCTTTGATGCCGAACCCCTTCGCTCGCTATATACCCCCTGCGGACTTCTCTCTCTCTCTCTCTCTCTCTCTCTCTCTCTCTCTCTCTCTCTCTCTCTGTCTCTCTGTCTCTCTCTCTCTGTCTCTCTCTCTCTCTCTCTCTCTCTCTCTCTCTCTCTCTCTCTCTCTCTCTCTCTCTCTCTCTCTCTCTCTCTCTCTCTCTCTCTCTCTCTCTCTCTCTCTCTCTCTCTCTCTCTCTCCCTCTCCCTCTCTCACACACACTGCCCGATCCCTTTGATGGGATGGTAAGTGTTGCAGGGACAGAGCAGGACCCCCCGCCCCACTTCCCCTCGATCCCCGATTGCCGATTGCCTTTCCATGTACCGGCGTCCCTTACTGTCCCTTGGGACTGGGAGTCAGTCAGTCCCCGGCTCCCCCGCGCACTCACCCAGTATGAGTGTCTCTCGTGCCGGAAATTCGGACCGGGTATGAGAAATCGCGCGTAGCAATGTAATCCGGTGCGTATCGAAATGAATGGAAGCGGCGGTAGCGTTTCTCATACCGCAGGCAGTGCGCGAGCAGCTTTGATCGGTTCTGATAAAGAGCCGCGGCGGTGGCGGCGGCAGCGGCTGGGCGTAGTGCGCCGGCGCCCCGCACCGCGGCAGCACCTACTGGCCCCGGCCCGGCTGTGTGGCAGACGGAGACAGAGACAGTCGCCGCGCCGGGTAGGCAACCCATCGCGCCTCGCGGCCGCGGGGAGACCGAGTGAGCGAGGAGCGAGGCCTAGGCGAAGCCCAGCCCCCCGCCTGCCGCTGCCGCTGCCGCTGCCCTGCCTATCTCCGGGTGCCACGTCGTGGTCTTCGGCGCCACGCCAACCCGCTTGTTTGTGTTGGGGACACGTTGGCGGCTCGGTTCGGCGCGGCGTGGCGTGGCGGCCATAGAGCCCGTGCCCGTGCCGTATCAAAGCTGTGCCGGTCTACCGCCGGGCCGTACAGCCGGGCCGTACCACTCCACCGGTACCAGATCGGTAGCACTGGTGCCTGCTGGCTCAGGCCTGGCTCAGGCTCGCGGGGGGATTTGCACCTTGTCTCTCACGATTTCGGTTGGCCCCACTGCAGAGCAGCCCGCCTGCCGCCGCCGCTTGTGTTGCTGCTGCGGTAGCTGCGGTAGCTGCGGTAGCTGCAGTAGCAGCGGCAGCTCCGGCAGCGGCACCAGGCCCGCGGTTTATGGCGGTCGTGTGACCGCGGAAAGAGACGAAGAGACCGAGATAGGGACAGGACAGGTCCGGCCGGTTGGCTGGCCACGCGGCGCGCTAGTGCACGGCAGTCGCCAACTCTGTCCGTCCCGCGTCAGATGCAAGTGCCGTGCCCGTGCCGTGCCCGTGCCGTGCCGTACCGTGTGCCCGCGCCCCCTACCCTCCCCACCCCCTGCCCGTGGTATTCCCCCCGCAACCCCGAGTGCTACCTGGCGAGTGCACATTCCCCGGGTACCCGTTGGTCCCCGTTGGTCCCCGTTGGTTCCCGTTGTCAGCTGCGCACACACCGGCCGCGTCAGCTGTCAGCTGTGTGCACGCTGACAGCTGACAGCCGAGTGCTGACACGTCGCAGCCACGGGGCAGTGCTGCTCGTACCCGGACGGCCACCTCGGCCGGCCCGGGGGCGACGGGGACGCCGTCGGGGCCCTTCACTATGAGCCGGCGTACGGAGTGACGTCGCCGACCCCTGCGCACGAGAAGCACCCCGTCAAGAAGAGCTGGAAGAAGGCCAAGAGGGTCAAGAAGAAGCCGGGTCGTCGCGTGCTGGTCGGCGGCCCTTCGCCGGAGGCGTCATCGACCGCGGTGGACGTCATCGGAGTGCTGGCGGCGGCCCCCGCGGCCCGCGCAGCCCCGCCAGCGCCGGAGTCTCGCAGTGCCGGCGTGACGGTGACGTCACCAACGGCGTCCGCACCGAAGGCGGCCCTAGCGGCTGTGACGGCGAACGGCGGCGGTGTGGAGGTGACCGACGTCGAGTCGGAGGTGGTGGTGGTGGTCGGGACCGCTGCCGCTGCCAGTCCTATCGAGGCGGTGGGCCCCAACGCGAGTGCGATTGATAACGGCAACAGCGAACGCGGCGGATACAGTCGGCAACCGGCGCAGCCCACCGCACAGCAGCCACAACCTCAGCAGCAGCCGCCATTGGCACGGAGCGAGCTCGAGAACGAGCGGACTTCCCCCCTGAGGAGGTCAGAGGAAGCTGTGCCTGTACCTGCCACGGCCGAGCCGACCTGTCAGCGACTGCACTCGGAGATGGAAGGCACCGGAGGCACGCCGACGTCCCCGTCGGCTGACAACGGCACGCCGACAGACCCCGGCGAGCAGCCCGTCGAGGCCGAGAAGGTGGCCCTGCTGGACAGCGAGCAGCCGGCACCGGAGGTTGACGAGCCCGCCGGGACGAAGCGGGAAAACGGCGACGCAAAACCAGACGACATCATCCAGCCCGCGCCGAGCGTCAGTGCTGCAGCGGCAGCGGGGAAGGCGGTCAGGATCCCCGTCGTGGACAAGAAGCCCGCGCCCCAGGTGGCGGACAGCCATGTCGGCCGTGCCGCTGACGACGTGGCCGCCGCTGACTGGGCCACCAGCGACGATGATGACGATGACGACGAGAAGATTGTCATCAAGATATTCCCGGTACGGCGGTACGGCCTTTGTCGGCCCGCACCGTACCGTTTGCCCCCTCCCAAAAGAATAAATAATTAGAAGGGGATCCCCTTTTTTCGAAAAGCTTCTCGTCCGAGACGATATTTTTAGTCGCTGTGTTTCTGTTACCGTCAGTGTATCATTATTTTTCTCCGCAGGGGGTGGGGGACTCCCCCCACCCCTAACCCCCTCCGTCGACCTCCACCATCATTTCTGCAACTAAAATATGCATGTGTCCGTTTGGTTGTTTGCAGGGCCCCGGTCCCGGGTCGAACGCCCAGCAGCAGCACTGGCTGCCCCCGGCCTTCCCTCCCCCGCAGCACTTCGGCCAGGTGAACCCGCCGCTCCAGTCCGGGGTGCCCGGGGTCATGGGGCACGGACCGGCGCCCAACCCCTCAGGTGTGTACTTCAACAGCCACCACCACACGCCCACACAGACGCTCTCTCTCTCTCTCTCTCTCTCTCTCTCTCTCTCTCTCTCTCTCTCTCTCTCTCTCTCTTTCTTTCTGTCTCACTCGCTCACTCGCTCACTCACTCACTCACTCACACACACACACACACACACACACACACACACACACACACACACACTCACACACTCACCCACTCACCCACTCACCCACTCACCCACTCACCCACGGCCATCACAGGAAGAGTCGAGAAGAGTGGAGATGACAGGGGAATATATCAGTACACAGCTCGGAAGGCCACCCGAAACTTGACTGTCGAACACGCTTTTGGCTTCTCGTCTCGTCTGTGCCGTGTATTGGCAGCACTGCGCTTCCTATGCATGCTATCCAACTGCACCCCTCACCCTGACAAAACGACGGGTCGGGACCTAGTTGTCGCCTGTGGTTAGACTTGTCGACCTGACTTCACCGACCGGCAACCTAAAGTGCACTTTCAATTGCACTGGGCACAGTGCACTGCCTTCGAATGAGTCCTAATCAGTACCCGAACTCCACTCCTTCCTGTGTCTGCTGGCTGTTTCATGTTATTGTTGTAATATATGTGTATATCTATGTTGATGGAAATTCATGAAAACCATCAGTCTTAACTCTGTAGCATTCTCAGAATGTCTCAGTCTTCTCTTTTCTTGATGGGATCTCACTCCTGCACACATTTCCTATTCTTTCTTTCTCCTCTTTCAACCTTGGTGGTGTGGGAGAGAGTAAATTGCAACAGCTCTACCTACCTAATACAACACCATTAACTAAGCTGTGCATGGCTTTCTCTTTTCCCCAAAATGTGATTCTTGTTTGCCTGTTTCTATGCAAAAATCTTACGCTTAGTGTGGTTTTCGGGCAGGCTTGGCCTTCCACAAGGACGAGAGAGCTCAGCGCCAGCACATCAGGCTTAAACGCAAGTTAGAACAAAAGCAGAAGGGTGCAGAAACCATGGCACAGCCTGGTGTAGGTGGAAACTCAGCTCATGGTACTCCACCTACCTCACCAAGGAAAGGTAAGCAGTTGTGGGAAACTGCCCTTTTATCTACACAAAGATAGTAGCACCAAACTAGATAGATATTAATAAATTAAATAATTTTGAACCAGTGGCTTGTACATTTCTTTTGCATGTTGAAACTTTTGTCTCTATAGCATGGCCAATAACTGCAGTGTATATAACAAATTAATCTTATCTTATTAGTGTTTTTTTGTTTTTGTTTTTGTTGTTATTTTAATCTCATTGTTATTTGATATATTTTTTGTTTTTTGTTTGCAGATCTTGCCAATGGTATGCGGACAAGAGTGATACCTGGTAAGGGTGGAATGAGCAGTGTAGGGACCTCGGAGGATGGTGAGGAAAGTTCCAGCTTGCAAGATGAAGAAGATGATATTGAACTGATTACTGAAATGCTGTCTTCTGTTCAGCCACCTCAGGTTAGGAAGAGTTCCTTTGCAAAACATGTCCACCTTTGATATTCTTGACTTGATTCTTCTGAACTTTTACTTTTGAGTAGTAATCATGATGATCATTGTATTGTCCAGGTTGCTGAGCTTGATTCAACAAGCGCTTTGCTTCACTGGTTATCACCTGACGGTCTGTCAGAATTTAATGCTGAAGATATGTCAGTATCAATATCAGAAATGGATTTGAAATATGAAGTATTACTTAGTGACAAAGGAAAAGATGGGCGCTATAAGTCCATTTACAATGGTCTTTCACACTCATGCAGGTAAAGATTTACTTGAAGCAAATTCAGGTCTTTATTCTAATGAGCCGCACTACAATGTGTTTTGTGAAATGTTTCCTCTTAGGATACAAGACCTACAGCCTGGAAAAGAATATTCTGTATGCCTCCTCGTGCATTTAGAAAACCTGCGAGGACAAGCATCAGAGCCAACTACCTTCACCACTCCTGCCTGCCGTCCAGAAGCACCCACTCCCCCTCGACTACTGACTAAGAATCGCTATGGGCTGCAGCTGCGCTGGCAGGCAGCTGTTGATAATGGTGCTCATATCCAACAATATGTTCTTGAAAGTGATAATGGCTCAGGCGCAGGCTTCACTGAAGTGTTCCGAACTAGAGCAAAACAACACAATTTATCAAGACTTCAGCCAGGCACTGCCTATAGGTTCCGCTTGGCTGCTATAAATGAATGTGGCAGGAGGTGAGTTTTGATCTGAAGCCTTAATCAAAAGCAATGGCTTGGCGGTTTAGTTTATTTTAAAATTGTAGCTTCCACTCAACTCATTTTTTTCTTATTTCAGCAATTATTCTGAAGTAGTCACATACAAGACAGCAGGAAATATTCCTAATCCTCCTGCCCCTCCAGTTTTGAGGTCCGCGTCAGTAAATAGTTTGCATTTAGCTTGGACGCGTAGACAAGGGGATGATGAATTTGTGCTACAAATGGAGCAAGTAGATGACCGATATACAAGATATGGCTTCTTGCCTATCTACACTGGCCGAGACACCCAGTATACCTGTGATGGTCTACGTAGGCACTCTGAATACAAATTTAGGGTATGTCTGACATCTTGTTCAGATGTCTTCTCATCTTGGTTACAATTTTCTCATGATCTGTTATGAAATATTTTACCATTTCTTATTTATTTTCAGTTGAAGACAAGTAATGAAGATGGTCCATCTCGTTGGTCAGACGAAGTATCCTACCGCACCTTACCTGACCGTCCCTGCCCACCATCAAGGCCTGTTGTTAAAGGAAAAATTCATTCACATTCATTTAAAGTAAGGTGGGAGCCTCCACAAGATAGAGGCGGTGCTGACATCTCTAGTTATACTTTGGAGCTTGGAACAGACAAGAGTAAGTGTCTGACATCCATGGAATACATCTAGGAAATTCAAAACCTTGTTTCATAATTTTTAAATTTTTTTTTCTAGGCAATTTCCATCAAATTTATCATGGAGCACACCCTGAACACACGTGTGAACGTCTTACACCGGGAACACAGTATATTCTGCGTGTGAGATGTGAGACTGCTGGAGGAAGAAGTGATTTTTCAGAAGTCGGCACTGTAACAACGGAGGCAGTTTGTCCTGGACAATGCCAGCCCCCTCGCCTTCATGGAAAACCTCGTGCTACTTCTTTGTCTTTGAAGTGGAGTAAGTATGGTTCATACTATGCTTTTTTATGACAGGCTAAACAGTGTTTCGAATAAGGACTTGTATTTAGTGTCCTTTAAACTAATGTTCTTTTGTAGATTACCCTGTGTCGGATGGTGGAGCTCCCTTAAGTCAATTTGAAGTTGAAGTGGCTAATGCTGAAAAAGAGAAAGAAAGACGTCAAGCCTATGTTGGTCGTGATACAGAGTGCACAGTTCAAGATCTTCAGCCTGGAAAGAATTACATCTTCCTTCTACGTGCCTGTAATAGAGTTGGGGTAAGTTTCAATTTGGTTTGAATTAATCATATCCTTATACCATGAACTGAGCAGAATACTAAAGTGATTCCTCACTTATTTCATGTAATTTTGGTGTTCATCTTCCAGCCCGGCCTATGGTCAGAGCCCCTGAAACTTCAGAGTGGATCCGCACCGCCTGAAGTTCCTGCAGCACCTCAAGCTAGTGTCTCCCCTCGCTCTCCTCCATCAAGCACTGGATCCAGTGTGGGCGTGTTGGTCACTTGGTCAGAGCCCACCTGCAATGGCTCGCCCATCACCGAGTATCAGTTACAAGTTGGAAGCTTGCGCCCCACCAGCCCCAGCCCAGCCCGCTCTGCTAGCCCGTCAACTCGCCCTGTCAGCCCAGCCAGCTCTGTTAGCTCCAATAGCACAACTACTCCTAACATCCCTGCAAGCCCTGTGCGCCCCCCACGGCCCTCTGTGCAGGCTCCCCTGGATCCTGTAGATATTTTGGATACTGTTTCTCTGATTGAGCGGAGGAATGCCTACACAGGGTCAGCCACTAGTACAGAAATAAAGAACCTCCTGCCTGCAACAACATACCATTTTAGAGTTCAGGTAAGACCGAGATGTCTCTCTAACTGCTTGGCAATTTTAATGGCGTTGCTCGTGTAATAGAGTAGGGTTGCTCGACCCCTGTTTAACTGACATAATTTTCTTTGGGATCCTCAGGCTGGAAATAGTGCTGGCATGAGTGGTTGGTCTGCAGACACTATCTTAACCACTCCCCCAGGACCACCTGCAGCTCCTACTTCTGTCCGTGGTGTGGCAACTTCTTACTCAATATCTTTGACTTGGTCTGCACCCATCTGCAATGGCTCACCTATCCTGAATTATCAAATTGATCTACATGATAGGACTATCAACACTGATGGTCCTGAAACTCAAATAGTCATTGATCAACTAAAACCTCAAACTCAGTATAGGTAAGTAAGAAAAGATTTCTCTTCATGTAACGGAAAATATCTTGCCTCGTGGGTGGTGAATTTTTTTAAACTTTTCTTTTTACTTCTGAAACTACTGGTTAGTAATTGTTATTTTTTTTCGTTGTAGAATACGAGTGAGAGCTGTGAGTGCTGTTGGCGTTGGGCCTTATTCTCAGTCATCTAAATGCACTACAAAACCCCTCCCACCTTCTGCACCTGTTGTAGAATGTGTTACAATTGGTCACAACCACTTAAAACTTAAGTGGGGTGATGGCCGGAACCCTGACTTCACTCAATACATATTAGAGATGGAGAACCCTCGAAACAATATTGAGTAAGTTTCTATCAAATATATGAGAAACACCGTAGCACTGATTCTTTTGATGTTTTAGGCCTAATAACTTAACTCATTTTTCCAGGTATCAAACTGTGTACCAAGGCACAAATCATACATATAAAGTCAACCGTCTTCAAGAACTGACTTCCTATAGGTTCCGGATTGCTGCATCAAGTGATGTTGGTCAAGGAGATTTTTCAGAAGTGTATGAGTTCTCCACTTGCATTGCCCCTCCAGCATCAATTAAAGGTAACCCTATCCATTTCTTAAATTTGATCAAAGTTCCTCTTTCATTTAGAAATCTTATTTTGATCTGTGTTCTGTAGATGGAATCTCTATCCTATTTTTGTTCCTTGCAGCTCCCAAGGCTATTGAAATACTAGACAGGAGTTGTGTAGTTGAGTGGCTTCCATGTCGTCCTCTTCCAAATGATCCTGTTGTCTACCAGTTGCAAATGTGCCGTCTTAGAGACCAAGACTACAAAGTGGTTGGTGTCTTTTCATTACAATTTTTAAGTGTTAGCTCTGTGTAAAGATTTTCTCGACATATAGCTTTGATCTCAATTTATAGGTGTATAGAGGAGCTGAAACCAAAACAACCCTAGAGTCTCTTGAACCTGGTGTTGAATATGAAATTCGAGTTATGCCCATACGATGCACCTCAAATGGTGATCTGTGTGGTGCTGTTTCTCCCACGTCCTCATTTTCATTACCAGCTGTAGAAGTGCCTGCACCAGTTGCCCGTGTTGTTCCTCAACAGGTGAGAAATTACTTAATGTTGTCTTCCACAATTTATTTCAGATTGTGCTTTGACCTGATACTTAAATATTTTCTTTTGGTCCTCGCAGGCTACCCAGCCCACACCAATGACAGACAAGCAAAAAGCTGCAATAATCCTCGGCATATTTGGTGTGATTGCTGTTGTCCTAGCTGTGATTTTGCATAATGTTGTGGGATAATTTGAAGTGGTCAATATCAGCTCGGCCGACAGTCAGCAACGTGGCCAGTGATTCTCTCTGCCTTTCTCCTGTATGTTTGCCTGTCAACCATTTTTCCATATACCGTCCTACCTCCTTCATTCTGATTGTTCCATTTCTTCCAGTTAGTCTTTACCTCAATCAACCATTTCAATTATATATTATTTAAGACATGCATGTTTACTGTGGGGGGAGTTTTTGGTATGTTCAGAATGGAGCATTTCCTCAGAATGAGTTTGGTTAATGGCTCAGCTTTTAGTAGCTGTAAGCTGTCTGGGCTAACCCCCGCAGCTGAAAAGACTGAAGTGCCGGAGAGCTGTTATTGCTCTCTATCTCTCTTTTCACCTCTCTCTCTCTCTCTCTCTCTCTCTCTCTCTCTCTCTCTCTCTCTCTCTCTCTCTCTCTCTCTCTCTCTCTCTCCTCTCTCTCCCTCTCTCTCTCTCTCTCCTTCTCTCTCTCTCTCTGTTGCATGAGCTCTTTCTGATCTCTGCAGATCCTCCCCCTCCTTACTCCACTATATCTTACCTCTGTTTTACAAATTAATTGTAAGTGATAAAGTGTCTTTGTCTTTTATGATACTGTTCACGGTATTTGTTTATATTTTATTCTTGTTTATGAAAGTGTGCTGGATCTGCTCTCCAACATTATACTTTTGGTATGGGAATGCTTGTTAGTTTTGACCATGAAAGAAGTGTGATATGGAAAGCTAGAGAGCCCTTAGGCTGTCAATTAATGAACCTCTTGCTGTCTCCTTGTATTTTAAAATATCTATTAATTGTTTCAAGAGTATATTCTTCCTTGGTAATCTTCCCGAATTCTTCTAGTTATTGCAATGTTTGATATTATTACATTTGTTTCACAAATATGGTGTTATTCAAGATTTTTAAAAGGTAGATTTGCAGTGTAAAATATTCCCTGCTATTAGGTGTTATGATTTATGACTTTGTTTTATGAAATCATGTCAATAATCTAAAGTTTTAGTCGGCTGATATCCAATATGAATTCCATGGCTTTGATAATTTGATTAATGCACTGAAGTTTGTCTTTTAGATGTGAATGCTCATGTTAGCTCTTGATGCCTATGTAGCCACTTAAATGTGGTGGTTCTTGCGCCCCTTTTTATTGTTGTTATCTGTTGATCAATGTAGTGATTTTTTATTTCCTTGCCTCCCCTTGGCAATTATATTAAATGCATTTCTGCGTGCATTTTTTGAGTGGTTATGGTACTTTGATTCATTCCATAGACTTCTATGTAATGCACAAGGACATAAATATATTCAGCTGGTCTTCCGCGGTTACCTTCTTCCACTTTTGACATTGTTAGTAATGTTTTCTTGTCTTTACTTTTGTTAGATTCTTTCGTTTGTTCACTGAACTTTCAGTTTTGTGTTTTGCACTTACAAGTCTACTCCTTGTGCTTGCAAGATGTACAAGCTGTTCTGTTGAGTGTGTGTTGTTTTAATTTTTAAAAGAGTATTTTTTTCTCGTTCCCTTTGTATTGAGTTTGTGACTTACATTAATTCCATGTGCACTGCTTTAGTTACCTATGTACCGAAACACATACAGATTCAAATTATTCGAGTTACTTAAATTTTTGTAGGTTTGTATTTGTTTGGGGGAAAGGAAGAGAGTGGCTTGCCTGTAGAGCTTTTCTTTGTACTGCTTTAAACATGTTCATGTAAATCAGCAAACAAAGTTATTTTTTCCCCAGTATTAACTGCACAGGGATTGTTAATTGTTGTGTTGTAAAACAGGGACTGTGTGGAGTATATATACATATATGAATATATATTATAATTTTGTTGTTAATAGGGGACCAAATTTGCTTGTCCCTTACTCTCTTGTTTGCCTTGTATGTACAGTTATGTTGTTTCCTCTCTTTGTTAGTAAATTGACCAAGTGATGCTGGGTTCCAGCCTTCTTCTTTGTTGTCTTGTTCTGTTGGGGAGAGTAGCTAGAACTAGATTATTTTCCAGTTTCGTTTTTGGTGCTAATGCATTTTGCTGCAAAACGCAGGAGATTGTTGTTAATGAAAGTATGGTTCCGATTATTGTTGTTGCCAATGGAATGAATTGTTGGATTGAATTGTATTTTATTACAAACAGTTAAAAATGTAAATGACGGGCCTAATATTAATATAAATCACATTGCATGTATTTTTTGTATGCTTTTAAAATTTTCCATGCTTTGCCTGTTTTGTGCATATCCCTTATTTTGTGAAGCCTGTAAAGAATTTACATGCATTGAATTGAAGACAGTTTTGCAAGGCGAGAGCCAGGCTGTTAGATAAAACCCCTGTTTTTTTCTTTTTTACTGTGGTGGGTTAAATGTCCTAAATCAACCAAAATTATTCAAGAATTGTGATTTAGTTATCATTGGGATTGATGTAAGTTTTCATTTATAGTCAAAGATTGTTGTGTTTATGTCTGCATTGCTTGGTGCATTCCATGTTCCACCAAATAGTGCTTTGATTGAAGGGATAGAATTAAGCAAACAGGGATGTGATTTGTGTATTGTTCTGACTTTTTTTTTTCTTTCTTTTTTTTTTTTTTGCCATAATGTAGTGTCTCTTATTATTCCATACTTAAAATATTTAGGAACACTGAAAGCTAATTAGTATGGGTTGATTGTTGGATTATGTACTTGCTGGCCCTCCTCAACCACAGTGATGTCAGGCTCGCACAATCAAGAGAGTTACCTCGCGTGGCCAGAGCCAGTGCCGCAAGACGGAGCATGTGCAGCCCGTCACGACCTGATCGAGTCAATGAATTTTGTACATAATCACTTTATTTACTTTATTATGGTTGAAGAGGTATTAAATTATTTATGTGGAATTTACAGTTATTTTATGGCTAGATCTTTTATATATATATATGAAATATATGAATATATATAAATACCATATATATATGTGTAGCTTTCATTGCAAATGAATGTCAGCATAAAGGAAATCCATAGGTTGTAAAGCAGAGCTCTTAAAATAACCAATGGATTAATCTGCTTTATATTATGAATGAATGAATTAATCGGAAAATTATTGAGAGTCATATTATTTCCAGAGATAGGCAGATGTCTTATTGCTGGATGGTACTAAAAGGATGAAAAGATAGATACTGATTGTTACTGGCCAGCTCACCTTAAAGGGAGCTAGAGACTATTGTAGAGAGATTTATAAAGGTATATATATCTATACATATATATTGTGCTGATATATATGTATATATATGTATGCAATTGCTATAAATAAAGTATATTTTATGTAAGTGGATCACTAATAACTCTTCTCCACAGAGTCATTTTCTCCAATAAAAGCAGAGTGAAAGAACATTATGGAATCCATGTCTCATTCTTCCACCTCCCATACCCACCTTGTTCCCACCTTACTTGCAAGGGGTTACACACGCAATAATTGGAGCACATCTTCAACTAAATTTTGACTAAATCAAGTGATTCAACACCCAAATCAACACCATTTTTATGTCGAAACGATGTTTCAGGATTAGGCTAACCATTCTGCCCTCAATTTTTTTTTTGTTGTACAAATTTGAAAAATTGGTGTCCCCATTAAAATTTGTGTTCCAAATCGTGCATTAATCGATATAGACCGAAAAAGGGAAGCTCTAAAAATGTTAAGGTACAGCCTGCTAAAACCCTGAATTGTTTTTTTGATGTTGTTTTTCGCCCAAGCGATTTATGGGAACGGGCTGGACATTCTTTTAGGCCCCCACATGTGTCATATCTAAACTACTGAACACCGAATGTTCAGCCCATTCCCTCGACTCGTACGAGCGAAAAATGTTTGGCGGGATTTTACAAACAAGGCACATTCATTTACTAACACGGCGTGCGGTGTGCATCGTATTCAGACCGACTTCTAGGCATGGTGTCGTCATGAACTTGGTGCCTCATGACACCTGAGAAGCCGAGAAACATATCCACGCCCAGGAGGTAGGCAGCCTAAGTAACAGCTCATGACACACACACACACGACAAAACTACGGTCGTTCCTGAACAAATAAGGGTGTCCCCGGCCATATCAATTTAATCAAAATCCGGAACACAAATATGAAAAATACCAATTTGGTTTTTTCGGCTGCAGTGCGTTTAGACCGAACCCTAAACATGGTTCCGTCTTGAAAATGGTGCGTCATGACACCCATGACCGCGGTAAAGCCGAGAATTATGTCCACGCCTCATGTCGACCGCCTCACACTACAAAACAGCTGTCGATTCTGATCAACTGAGGGTGCTCCAGTACTTTTTTACAGCTCACCTATCGACCATATCAATTTAATCAAAATCCGGAGCACAAAAAAAAATAGGCTTGCCATTTTTGTGCAGAGATATACGCCTGGAAGGTAGGCTGCCGAAACTACGCATCATGTCCAGCACCTCCACGACAAAACCGCGGTCTCTTCTGAGCAACTGAGTAAGACGCTCCTGTAATTTTTTTGGACCTCCCATGTCGGACTATATAAATTTAGGAGGCTGGATATTCATGTGGACCCCGCGTTGGAAAAAAACTAAGTTTTTAATTTTTACAAAATTGAGATACAGACCGACAGTTTGGTCCCAGCACCGTCCCTCCGGGCAGGATAAAGAGAGTACGAAAAATAGCACATAGTTTGTACAAGACCGCAGGGGCAGGGAATACTAACGACATTGGTCAAGTCGGTTCGCCCACTGCGCACATCGCTGACCTTCCAAAAAAATTTCCTCGAAGTTACGTGTCAGCTGCGTATCTGAACAGGAACTGTCCCGCCTGAGCGCTGCTCTATCCTCGGAGCATAGGCCACGTACAGGGTGTTCCAAGCTGAATGCCGCGGTCAGCCGGGCTGCCTTGGGGGCCGAGGCAGCAAAACTGTGGCCCCGCGCCCCCGAAGGTAGGCAACCCGCGCGGCTCGGCTCGCGCTGCCAGGGGAATACGTTGGCACGGGGTATTCCCGCCCAAGCTCTGAATAGCATACCAGGGGAATACGACGGCATACGGCGGGGGCCTGGCTGGCCTCCGCTGGCCTCCCCCGCCCGCCCCCGCCCACAACCCCCGCCGTCGGCATAGCCGGAAAAGGACGCCGATGGACACCGCCATGAGCGCACTCGGGTCGGGGGTTTCAGGAACAGCGGCACGCCTTGCCCTCGCCACAGTCGGTGGTTCCCCCGCAACAGACAACAGACAACAGACACCAGGCTGGCCGGGCAGGGTCGTGGAGGGTCGGCTCACGTTACCTAGAGGAAAAGGCAAAGGCCCCCAGCCAGACTGACTCAGAGATCCCCGTCGAGTCGAGAACGCGGAGAGCGGCGAGCACGCTTCAGTTCTCATCCTACCGCTGCGCCGACTGCCGTGGTCGTAGAGAGGTGAGTAGCAGCCATCCTGGGGACTGTGAAGTCAGTGACGCGTGTATCTGCGAGCGTCGCGAGCGTGCGTGTGAGTGAGCTGGCCGCGGAGTTTGCTATTTTCAAACCGCAATTTTATGGTTTCGAAAATGACGGGCAGATGGTCTGATGGCCGTGGGGGACAAAACCTATGTCGTCCCGGCTTCCGCCAGGACCCCTGCCTTCAACTTCGGTGATCTTACGGGAACCGGTGCTTTACGGCTGCTAGTTGGCCCCGGGACACAGCACTAGAACCCGCTACCCGGCTTGCGCCGGACGGATCTCCCGGCAACCCCTAGCCCGCGCCAATGCGCGAGGCCCCCTCCGCAACCACGGCCTCCGGGACTCCATTATACTGTAGTGCCCTTCAACCGCAGCCTGGTTTGGCCCCACTCATCGTGGGAGTCCGCCCCTGCGAAGATTTGGAGGACATAGGTTCCCTTCGTACACGGCCGAAGCCGCTGTACTCTACTCGCTACGTACCGAGTAGCGGCTGTCCGCACCTGCCAGATTCAGAGAGAGGAAAACAGAAGCTTCGAACCCTAGAAGCTCTGCACATCCCCCGAGTCTCCCCCTGGATTTCTCCAGAGGCACAGAACGCCCCCCGGGCGGGACCCTCGAATCTAGGGAATTGAACCCTAGACCCTCGGGACCGGGGGTTTGTGCCGGCGGCGCCTTAGCCCGCACGGTCGCTTGGACAGCCATACTGACGGCACGTTCGGAAGTATATTTTAGGCACTGTCCGCCAAGCTGTGTCACAAGAAAAAGTTGAGCGACCGGCAAGAATCGAACCACGGACCTGTCGGTCGCCGACCGGTCCACTAACCCATGCGGCTACCGGGCCACGATGTTGTCAACTGCGCTCCCAGCACTCTAGCTCCACAGAATAGAGCTGACATCGACGGACGCTGTCCCGGGATCAACTCTTGCCTACGCCTATAGATTTTTTTTGTCGATGTTCAGCTCTACTTAGTGTGTCTATCTAGCTCCACATAGTAGAGCTGAACATCGACAAAAAAAATCTGGAGGCGTAGGCAAGAGTTGATCCCGGGACAGCGTCCGTCGATGTTCAGCTCTATTCTGTGGAGCTAGAGTGCCGGGAGCGCAGCTGACAACACCGTGGCTCGGTAGCCGCATGGGTTAGTGGACCGGTCGGAAACCAACAGGTCCGTGGTTCGATTCTTGCCGGTCGCTCAACTTTTTCTTGTGACACAGCTTGGCGGACAGTGCCTAAAATATACTTCCGAACGTGCCCTCAGTATGGCTGTCCAAGCGACCGTGCGGGCTAAGGCGCCGCCGGCACAAACCCCCGGTCCCGAGGGTCTAGGGTTCAATTCCCTAGATTCGAGGGTCCCGCCCGGGGGGGCGTTCTGTGCCTCTGGAGAAATCCAGGGGGGAGACTCGGGGGATGTGCAGAGCTTCTAGGGTTCGAAGCTTCTGTTTTCCTCTCTCTGAATCTGGCAGGTGCGGACAGCCGCTACTCGGTACGTAGCGAGTAGAGTACAGCGGCTTCGGCCGTGTACGAAGGGAACCTATGTCCTCCAAATCTTCGCAGGGGCGGACTCCCACGATGAGTGGGGCCAAACCAGGCTGCGGTTGAAGGGCACTACAGTATAATGGAGTCCCGGAGGCCGTGGTTGCGGAGGGGGCCTCGCGCATTGGCGCGGGCTAGGGGTTGCCGGGAGATCCGTCCGGCGCAAGCCGGGTAGCGGGTTCTAGTGCTGTGTCCCGGGGCCAACTAGCAGCCGTAAAGCACCGGTTCCCGTAAGATCACCGAAGTTGAAGGCAGGGGTCCTGGCGGAAGCCGGGACGACATAGGTTTTGTCCCCCACGGTCAAACATGCCATCAGGCTTTTTTTCTCGCTGAATTTTTTTCGGAATCATTTCGGTGTCTGGTGATTGGAATGATTGGGCGGAAGGGACTGGACGTGATTGCACATGACACTATTCCGTTGGGTGTACAGTGACTTTGCCATGTGATGCACCCCTCGCCTAGGGACCGTGTGCCCCCCTGCCGATCACCTCATTGGGGGCACACCAGCCCTAGGGACCGGTAAGGATTTGAACAACGGACCTGTCGGTCGCCGACCGGCCCGCTTACCCATGCGGCTACCGAGCCACGATAGTGACCGCAGCGCGCTCCCATAGTACTCAAGCCACTGTTGTCTTGCAGAGCAGAACACCGAATACAACGGCACATTGTGCAAAATTATCAGTGTCGCCACGCCTTTGCTTTGCCAGCTCACTGTGTTTGAAATTGCAACGATATGACTGCAATATTCTATAATGATTTGTTTTGCATGAAAACTGCAAGAACACGTCCTTGCCAAAAAAAATTGCGATGACGCCTCATTAGATTAGTGCATACCGATAATTTCAAAATTGTTGCAATAACGCAACATTGCAAAATTTTGCACTCATCATTGCAATATTGCATTGATCACTGCATTTTTCAATGACCATTGCATTTTTTTTTTCGTTATATTGCAATTTCATTTACTGTGCACGCTCTCAGATATGTGCGTCCCTAACTTTACCGATCCCTGGGAGCGGTAACAACTTGATGTCACCTCTTCTGTGGGGTCAATAAATCCGCTCCAACTTTGCTGCGCACTGCATCCCCGTAATTTACCGCAGCAAAATTCCACTGTAAATCCTCCGTCATGGGACCGCCCCCTCTCTGGAATCCTGTTGCCATGCTTCCGAGTCCCAAACTCGGTTCTCAAAGGTCTTAAACGATTGGCAACACTTTCGCAACACGGCCTCTTGAATTGAAGTCCCTTTATCACCCCGAATTCGTGGCCGATGACCACACGTCTCCGTCATCCTGCTGGGCTACACGAGTAACGTGACGCCCCACCCGCCGGGGCCCCACCATGTGGCCCCCATGACGAACTTCCACACGGTCCCAATTCGTGGACCCTCGTTGACGTATCGCTTTAGGGGACGTTCTCAAACTACGTGGCCGATTGTGGACCACTTTTTGACCCTTCCCGCCTCATCGTGGCCCGGCTAACTTAACCTCACCATGCATTAAGGATAGAATCTTGACCGCAGGCTCCCGACCCCTAAAAAATATAAAATGATATTAATAATAAGAAGAATAAAAATTTGTCACGTAGTTTATGAACGTCCCCTTATCGTCCCGCCCCGCCCGTCCGTGTCGGTGAGCCCTCACCCATAGGCCTAGTGCTGTGCGCTGGTCACCTGCAGTCACCTGTTGCGTCACCCACAGCTGCAGCTGTGTGTGTGTGTGTGTGTGTGTGTGTGTGTGTGTGTGTGTGTGTGTGTGTGTGTGTGTGTGGTAGGCTGACCTAGGGGAAATATTCCATCGCTGAACATCCTACCGACCCCCCACCTAGTAGCAGTGCAGAGTGCTCACAGAGTGCAGCGGAATAAGCCATTATATTGCCTCGAGCCATGCGTCGCAGGTGTGCGGGTATTGGAACCCGCGGGCTGGTGCTGGTGCACTGACTACTTTTGTGTGCGTAGCCTTGATTCGCTGCTGGGGCATTGCCATCACGCTCTCTCTCTCTCTCTCTCTCTCTCTCTCTCTCTCTCTCTCTCTCTCTCTCTCTCTCTCTCTCTCTCTCTCTCTCTCTCTCACTCTCTCTCTCCCTCTCTCTCCCGTGCGCGGTGTCGCCTGTCGCCGTCGCCGCACGCCAATGTCAGACACGAACCTGCCCCGATGGGAGCGTTGACTCTGTCTCTCTCATCTCGGTATTGATTCAGGCCGCACGCAATAATGAGATAGAGCGCGCCTGCGGAGTGGCCGCAGCAATCGAGGTGTGAGAGAGTGAGAGATCGATACCATCTCTTCTCACAGGGCTCATAGCGGCTGCTGGAGGCTGGTGCTGCTGGAGCTGGACAAGCTGGACGCTACGCTGGACGAGGCGGCCGGTCGCACGATTTCCAGTTTACAACAGATCGTTTCGGTCGCGCGGCGAATTCGATACGACCCGAATCATCACATTTTCGATGTCTCTCTATGTCCCTCTCTGCTGTCGTTCTGAGCGTGGTCGTCTTAAATTTCTATAAAATTCTAAACATTGCGACAATGTTTCACCCGTTTACAATTTTGTTGTTGTTGTTTTTTGTTGTTGGTATTTTTCTGTACCAATAGGAGGTATCACGAAGGGCACTACTAGGTGACGTAAGTGGGGGCAACAGTAGGCAACGAGATGCAACCGTTGACTTTGACCCAGCATTGCGTGGAGTGGCGGGGGCGGGGGCGGGGGCGGGGGCGGGCAGCACAGCGTCCGCTGTGGGTGCCGCCGTCGCCGCCGGCTGAGAAGTTCTCCCAAAACAATGCATGTCGGTCCCGTCGGCAATCGGCGGCAAATCGCCTGCGGTAGGCAACAGTAACCTGCCCTCAGCCGCCCCCAAGGGCGGACAGTTACTCTAACAAAAGGACGCAAAACACGCGAAAATCAAGGTGCCCGATCTCGCGCGCGAGCGTCTGCGATCAACAGGGACTGGCCAAGTCAGGCTCGCGACAGAAAGTCATGGATATACTTAAGCAATGATTTCTAATCAATTGCACGCTCTTTAAAAAAAAATTAAATAACAAAAAAATACTTTTTAAAAGTGAGTGTGCTGATGCTGATAGTGTATGACGACGGCTTTCATCACCTACACTGGCTGCACCTTGCGTAACCCGGCGCCGTGCCCGGGCCTTAGTCCTTATCAACACCTCTCGGTCGTGTCGCGTTAATTCGGTGACCACAAAGGCAGGAAACTATCCGCTTGGAACAGGATGCCGATGCGATGCGATGTGATGCGATGCGAGGGCCACCAAGGGCGCAGGGGCCGTGCCGTGGCTTCAGAGGAAGCAATGCAACTTTTCTAAAAGTATATTTAATTTTTTTTTTTTTGGGGGGGGCACAAGTAGTGAAGTTTACTGACAGAGGAGTCCAATTTCAAAAATATCGAAACAAGAGAATTTTCACAACAATTGTGCAATATATTTCACAATGAGACGCATTCCCAAACCTGACGCAACCGATTGCGCGTCCAAACTTGATGTTTAGGTACTACGAAGACGAAATTTCTGAAATTCATGCCCAATAGTGGTTGTTGCTGTGCCGGGGGATTGAATTAGCACGACGAAAATGATTAATCACGACGCGTGGCCGCGCCTCGCAGACATTATGAGGTGGCGACTGGAGGTCGGTCACGCCCCCCGCCCCCCCCCCCCCCCCCCCGGCGGCCCCCGCCACGCCACGCCCCTCCCGGTTCGCGCAGCGACCCTAACCAGACCTACCGCAAGGTAATTTGCTGTGCGTGAAGATATACGTTTGACCTTGGGGGAGCGGGGCTGCGGGGCTCGTTACAGTCCTGTCTGGCGTCGTTGTCGCAGTGGAAAAATACGAGTATGAAAGTATAAAGTATGAGAATGTTGTCAAAGCATTTCTGAAATAACCGGAGTAGTAGTGGTCATGACATTTGCCGCTCTTGGGCACCGAGCGAGTATTTGAACCCGCGGCTCAGACTGGTGTACACACACACACACACACACACACGCGCGCGCGCGCGCGCTTCTTTTGGAGCTCCCCCGACACGTGACATATTTGTCGAGGACTTATCGGACGCCGCTGGTGTCGTCGTCAATGTGAACTCGAGCATGAAGCTGTAGGTGTTGGTAGTCAGGTGGGCTCCTACAACGCCCGTAGGCAAGTGATCGGCGTTCGATTATATACAATATACAATTTATTACTGATATATACAGGCACTGTACAAAGTCAGAGCACGGCGCGGTTGACGCAGGTGTCGCGGGCGCGGCGCGGTCGACGGCGAGGGTAAAGGCGCGTGCTGCCTCGCCGGAGTCTTGAGTCAGAGTGTGGTGTGGTCCTGGGGCTAGCCGGGCTCGACGGGGGCCTCTGGACGGATCCCCTGCACGTGCAGCCGCAGAACAAAGAATTCGGAGTAAATGAGTCAACGCGGCCCAGCGCGCTATTTTATAGCTCATTCGGCCGCGCGAGAAATCATAAACTTAAAACCCCCAAAACATGAGGCGGCGACTCTGGACGACTGGCGCCACAAAGTCACATACTACACTGCACGGAAAGTCGTCACAGAGCCGCCACAGGCAAGACTTTTCCTGATTTGCGTCAAGCAAATTCATATCGTAATTTATTTGGCAACGTTACGTCGTGACGCAATGGCAAGCAACGACAGAAGTGGTTCTACACACACTCACACTCACACTCACTCACACAAGGACAGGTCATATCCTAACCTTTAAAGCGCCTCCGCAACGCCCATATTGGCTGCTCTGCTTTGCCATGTGAACAGAACATCCACGCAGTTGGCCGCCCGGCCACGAGGCGCGAGGCTGTCGGGCTTTCGATATACATTATGTTAATTCAAGGACCGGCAGCCATACGCTGGTATATACGGCGCCTGGAATGTTGGCGGTCATTCCATGTACATATATATAAATGTGTGTGTGTGTGTGTGTGTGTGTGATAATATAAATGCCAGGAGACCGTAAACGCTATTCGACAGAGTGTGGGGGTTATCTGTATCACAGACACAGGGTATCCGCCTCATATTCGCTTGGCACCAGACGCACCCCCTTTTTCTTTTCTTATTACGCCATTATTCGCACACTGCGACGGTATTAAAATAATGTTGACGCGCTCTGTCCCCGCCTGCCCCGCCCCGCCGACATGAATGGCGAGTGGTCCATGAATGACCTGCACACCACGACGGCCACGCCGATGGCAGCCGATGGCTGGCGAGTAACTGCGCACCAGAGGCTATCTGGCCAGTGTCTTTGTACACATTTTATCTTATCGCCATTTCGGAGGCCGCTTTATTTCCTTTTCTAATAGTTTTGCAAGATGCCGGGCTGGGGAGGCTGGGAGGCTGGGGGTTGACGTGCCATGCGGAGGGCATGTGAAGCAACGCGTGTTCAGCAGGTGCTTCTGATTGGGCGGAAAACGGGGCTGAGATGAGATATGACCAGATATGACCCAATCACGGTTCCCGATGTCGTTCGTCTCAGTATCCGCCCGGGGAAAATGTGGCGAATAAAAAAGAGACTCACTTTATCTGCGTCACTCTCAGTACACCGCGCAGCAACCAATCCTGTTTAAGGTGACCCGTCAAATATCCTTGGGCTGTGTCGATAAAGAATCTGTTTATTTTAGTTGTTTATCCGCGTGAATGTAGGCCGCGCGCGGTCCAAGGTCAAATGAAGGGCTGTGCTTGCATCTCGATTTGTCATATCTCTGTCGGTCCTTGAACTTGTTCAGCAGCAGACGCCGCGGGCCGTGACTCAGCTCTGCGCTGCGGCCGCTCATTCTTTCGCAAAGTTCGAGTGGAAAACAGTGACGGGGTGGAATCGTAGGAGGAGGAGGTGTTATGACCCGGCTATAAGAGTGGCGGTGCGGGCCGCATGTAAACAACGCGGCGAGCGCTTCGATTCGTGCTTCCGCGCACGTCCGCACCCAGCGCTAGCAGCCGCGCTAGCAGCGCACCTAGCTGCGCTCAGTGAGGAAATTAACGGAAGTGTTTCGTCATAGTGTCCGGGTGGGTGGCCGCCAGCGACCACCTTTATAGGGGGCCGGTCAGAAATCGAGGATGTTTTCATTTTTCAGTCCTCCGTTCCAAACCTGAGCAGGAACTTTTCAATTCGTTTTTTTCTTTTTTTCTTTTTTAATTGGCCGCGGCACGGGATCCTCCTGAAATCGCACCTCGCCCACAAATGGTTGACGCGGCGTTGCGCAAAGAAAGTTTCCACTCGCGCGGCGGAAAGATTGTAATACACAAACGGAGTTCGTACTTTACCTCGATCCCAGCAGCCATATTGCGCCAGAGCTTTCCGATCTTGTGCAAAACATTCCGATCCTTGAGAGAGCGACAGATTTTCGATTGCGGTTCACGTTCGCCACTCTGCGGCGCTCTATCACCCGTGCGCACCTGCTGCAGGCTCACTCGGTGAGCCTTTGTCATGCAGCAGGCCCGACAAGGTGCAACCGCATTCATCGTAATAATTGCGTAATAATTATTTTTTAATTCTGGGTGTAAGTAAAGTCTCCTATAATGGAGTTTTTGCATTAAATTTTTTTTTTGTATTACATTCACACTGTAAAGCCCGGGAGAGTGCGGTTTTAGCGTTCGTGGCCTTCGGGAGTGCGCACAGTGCACAGTGCACCCTTTGCACGGGTATTTCAAGACGTGATGACAGTCTAGCGACTTACCAGTAGAAGGAGAAGGAAAAAACTCACCAAAAAACGAGTCGCCTGCCTGGCTGATTATCGCGAGAAAGAAGAAGAAGAAGAAGTAGGAGTCGAAACGTCAACGTCACACAGCGGCTGCGTGAAGGGCGCCAGTAACCTCGCATGCACCTGTCAAGCCCCGACACCCCCCGCAGAGCGGCGCTAACTCCGGGCTCATATCAGACAGATATGTTGCGCCCTTGCTAAATGTATTTCCTCTGCGCTTGTTTTTTTTTTTTTTTGGTCCCCGTCACTGGCCTATTGATTTAATGGAGGAGGAAACGTACAGAACATATATGTATGTGGTGTGTATCCCTGTCCCCTGCAGCTGAGGCGGCAGGGGAACCCCCCACGGAAAGATTCCTCTTGTGTGTGTGTGTGTGTGTGTGTGTGTGTGTGAACAGGGGACTCCTCACCGGACGCCGAGCACGCGGATTAGCAGCTTACACGGGGGTTCATTTAGCCGCGTTAACTGCGCTGCTGTATAAACTAGCGCGCGCTCGCGGTACCCGATTACCAAGCTGCTTAATTGCCATGCTTTTACTCTGGGCGACGGTGGCGGCGGTGGTGGTGGTAGTGGTGGTGGTGGTGGTGGTGGCGGTAGTGGTGGCGGCGGCAGCAGGTTGGGGGGGGGGGGGCGCCTTGCACTTTGACACCACTCCCGACCTGCTTTGACAGCGTTCGACCCCCACGCCAGTGCAGCTGGGTCCCCAGGCCCCCCCTCCCCCCGCCCCGCCCCGCCCGCCACGAGGACAGACGTCTGCAAAGGCGCTACAGCAGACTGTAGATGCACGCGGTGCGGCGGGGGATGACGGGTGGTGTGTCGACACGGGTCTCATTCGAGTCTCATGACAGTCGTGGTACCATGTCGCCGGCTGCCATGGGCTGCCGGGCGGGGCGTGGCCACGGCATGGGGGATCGCATCAGCCCAGCCCGCGGAGGTCAAAGGTCGTCGTCCCCTTGACACGTGCTCAGTCTGGCATATTACATCATTTACGGACGAACCCCCACAACAACAACTACATGAGCAAAAATAGATTCACATCATAGGAGAGAGAGAGAGAGAGAGAGAGAGAGAGAGAGAGAGAGAGAGAGAGAGAGAGAGAGAGAGAGAGAGAGAGAGAGAGAGAGAGAGAGAGAGAGAGAGAGGGAGAGAGACGACAGTAACACCTTAAAAAATAAACGCTCCTAACTCCCACGACTTAAGGTGGTTTATGGGCAACGAACTCTGGTTTTATGATCTTGTTTGGAGCACCATACCACCACCACAACAGGTCCAGTTCACCCCGGCGGCCGGCGGGGGTGGAGGAGTGGTGGCGGCGGTGGCGGGGCGGGCAGTTGCATTAGTAAAGCACATTGCCTCCCTCTCTGTCAGTGCGTGTCTCTCTCTCTCTCTCTCTCTCTCTCTCTCTCTCTCTCTCTCTCTCTCTCTCTCTCTCTCTCTCTCTCTCTCTCTCTCTCTCTCTCTCTCTCTCTCTCTCTCTCTCTCACGCGCGTTCGTGCGTGTGTGTTGTGTGAATGTCAAGCGCGTTGCGTCAGCAGGCTAAAACGGCAGCGTTACCACTGGCACATTGCGAGTGGACCGAGTGTTTTATAGTCTGCACCAAATGACTTGGCGGACCGAGACCCGACCTCCGGGGACTTCGGGCCGTCCTGGCCGCTGCGGGCTGGAGAAGGTCGAGCACTGCGTGTTGATGTACGACTGGGCTCCAGGACGTGTCCAGGTGCCCGAGTCAAATACTAAACGCGACTCGGAGGGCGTGTCTTACACATTGGGGCGCCTGGCGGGTAGGCAATCCCGCCCACCGCATGCACGCGTGCCGTGCGGGCTGGCCTACCCTGCCGCTCGCAGGCGCCGTGCAACGACCAAGGCTTTTGCGCAACGATTCGTCAGCCGGCCCTCCACGCCGTCATCACGGACCCCGCGGGGCCCGGGCTGGGCACGCCGGTGACGCACCCGCGCAGCTGATAGTCCTGCCGCTTCCACCTTTCTCCTCGGCCGGTGCTCTCGTACGCCTCCGCGCCACTTATCAATGAATTGAGGCAATTGTGCACGTCGTCGCGTTACGCGCGTCCACGTCAAGCCGCACGTAGAGCCCCCCCCGGGGGCCCCGCGCGCATGCGCGAACGGCCGCCAGCGCGCGCTCCGGCGCTGCCAACCGCGCCGAATTCAAACTCGAGTCCCGCCGGGCGCCGCCGGGCCACACACCCGCACCTCTCACCCGCGGCGGCGAGGTGCGAAGCCGCGGCGACCACCCTGTTCGCCCGCGCGCACCCCGCGAGCACCCCGGCGAGCACCGGGACTTTTGAACGTGCCGCCAGGCGGCGCGGCGGTTGGCCGGCCTGCCGCGGCCGCTGCGGCCTTCCCCCACCGCGGACCCCGCCGGCACGGGGAGGGGGAGCCAGCTCGCCCCGCGGCTCAGTCGCACAATGGAGCGGGTCAGAGAACGTCGCGCCTCCCGTGGTAGCTTGTAGGGGACGCCGGCCTGGCTTAGCCGAACCGTTGCCGCCTGACTGAGCCGAGCGAGCCGTGCCGTGTCGCGAGACGAGAGTGTTGTTCGAATCGAAACCCGACGTTCTGCGGTGGTGTTTTGTCCGCACAGCGCCCCGGCCCGGCCCGCTCCCTTAATACCGAGGCTGGATTTACATCCGAGAGTCGTCCGAGAAAGACCTTGAGCAGTCACGACGCCCTAGCAACGGTAAGCAGTGTTGTGTTGTCAGTTGTCGGCGAGTGGTGCAACCCGCGTGTTCCGATTCGTAAGTGTGTGTGTGCGTGTGTGCGTGGCCGCGGCGTGTCAACGCGAGGCTAGCGGGCCGAGCGGGAAGTTTGTACCTTCTGGACGGAGCCGGGGGGGTTGTGATATGCGGGTAGTTCCGGGGGGAGGGTTGGGGGGGGGGGGGGCGCGCGTGGCGGGCAGAAGCAGGGGGTCGGTGACGTCGACAGCCGAGGGGAGGGAAGCCAAGAAAGTGACAGTAGCGTTGCATCACGTTTGTCAAAAGGGAGCGCGCGGCCGTTTTTAAATGTCCCGCACCCGACTGCGAATAAGACGGCCCTTGCCGGCGCGGCGGGACACTATCGATTATCGACAGGGAGTCATTAACTTGCGGCCGGATGTGTGTGTGTGTGTGTGTGTGTGTGTGAGTATAAT
Organism: Odontothrips loti; assembly: GCA_038380765.1. Taxonomy (NCBI): domain Eukaryota; kingdom Metazoa; phylum Arthropoda; class Insecta; order Thysanoptera; family Thripidae; genus Odontothrips; species Odontothrips loti. The sequence goes on from CM076255.1 coordinate 7,183,094, forward strand.
TTCGCTAGGAATTATTGAGCTACGGCCCAGAGCAGCGTACGTGCCCCTGGGCGGTACCTGGTGCACGGTGGTGCACAGCAGAAGCCACCACGACCGTTGAGGGGAGGGGAGGGAGGGAGGGAGGGGAGGGGGTTCCCAACAGCTGTTCCGACCGCTGCGGGGAAGAAAAGAGCGCGACTTTTTGATAGGGTTGCGTCATTGTCTTTGGCTTTGTTTAACGGACAAGAGTTGAGTTTTAGTAGTGGTATTGCCGGTTGTCACCTCCTCCTCCTCCTGCTCCTGATCATTGTGTTTCTGTCCGCAGGTCCAACGATCGACCGGTGTCCCCTACCAGCGACCCCCCACACACACACAGGATATAAGCAGCGACGCAGCGTTTTTGGATTAATGTGCTGACGAAATAACTCAAGACCCGTGTGAAGAAGAGAAAGAAAAAAAAGTGCGAAAACCAGTGATTCTTTCGAAATGTATTAAATTTCGAGAAAAGTGTCTTCCCAATCGTGCGAAAAAAAATTATTTTTCTTTCCATACTACGAGAATAGTTAACTAATAGGAAAAACTTTTTATAATTCGATTTCTTATTTCCATAAGGAATCACCGTGATATTTCTCCTGTCCATATACATATACATATCGCGTGTGCTGTGAAGTGCCAGTGAGGTGTAGTTTCAATGCAAGAGGATCCAAGCAGCCGTTCCCATGAAGTGTCCCACATCTTCAGGACGAAGGAGGACGATGTTGTGCCCTCGGACGGTGGACCTGGGGAGGTCGCCGAGCCCGAGGGCCCCGACAGTGATGGCCCCGAGGCCATGGCGGAGGGCTCCGACGCCATCCGGGCCGCCCAGCCGGCGTCCCCCGGCCCCGCACCCCCGGGCCAGCCGTTCAAGAACTTACTGTCCTTACCCTCGTTCGCGGCCGTGCCGCCCGCAGGGCCTCTGGCCGGCCCCAAGCCCCCCGTCGTCCCCCACCCCCTGTCCCCCATCGGCACCGACAGCGCCAGCTCCCCCCGCATCGCCCCCGTCACGTTCGTGGCCAACAAGTACGTGCTGCTGGACAAGGTAGACGGCAGCTCCTTCTTCAACTGCATCGACGTCCACACGCGGGAGCAGCTTGTTTGCAAGGTGAGTGTCGCACAGGTTCCAGGTTCGAATCCCGGCCGGGCCCGAGGCTCACACCGCTGCTAGGAGACCCGCTTTGGCGCATTTGGCAAGCTCGGCCAGGAGACGACGCTCGGCCAAAACACTCGCGAGAAAAAAAAATGGAGCATGTCACTTCCGGACGGGGGGATTTGAACCCGCGCCAGGTATTTCGAGACTCGTTTTGGAACAGGGCAAAGGGAGCGGCCAGGCCGCAGGACGGGGGCGGGGCGGGGCGGGGCGGGGCGGGGCGGGCCGGTGTGCCGGGCCGGCATGTGGACGTGCCGGCACACACCGAGCCCAGCCCAGCCCAGCCCAGCCCATGTCGGGCCCAGCCCATGACTGCCCATGGCCGCACCTTGGCCGCCCATGGCATGGAGCCGGGGCGCTGAGCGGCGCTGAGCCGGATGCGTTGATGAAACGGGAGGATTGTCGGTCCGACCCCCGCGCCGCGCCGAAAAGCAAAGCATGTTCCCGATCCAATGCGCGGTATTCGAACCAGCGGTGCGTTTGTAGAGCGAGTCAACTCCCTTTGGCGTCCTCCTAAGGCTTGCAGTGTCCGTGCATCTCATTCGCGCTGCGACTGGCCTTGGCTGGGGACCATGGCGCTCTTGCAGGCTCGCGGCACGGCGCGGCGCGGAGCGGTGATACCATCTCGGTTTCGGACAGACCAGACGGAGTCAGAGGTTGGGTTCGCTGCTCTGGCGTTTGGTAATCACAGGCGTTTTGTTGTGTCCCCGTGGCGCCCCCGCGAGGACCCGGAGGACCCCGAAGGACCTACAGATGCATTAGAAGAATTTTAAATTCATTGTTTTTTTTTTTTTTGGAGGGGGGGGGGGAGGCGGTCTACAGGAAACATTTCATACAGAAAATGTGAAAAAATTCACAAAAATGTCCGATCAGTTTGTTTTTTTTTAGTGTAGAAAATGACACCTCTAGGACCGCAAACATCCGGAGGGTACTGAAAGGAGGGGGAGGGGAGGAGGACCTAGGATTCGCCTCAGATCCGCCGACCTGGGCCTTGAGGAGGCGGGCAGCATTCCAGGGGGCCTTGAACCCGGCGACTCCGCGAGCCAATGCCCGCCGCGACTCCCCTCCCCTCCCCTCCCCTCCCCTGCTTCCACACCACCTCCACATGGGGGCACAGCGTGCGCGCGCGCGCGCCCAGGTAATAATTGGTTCCCACTGGGCCATTTGCTGCTATCGTGTTGGTGAATGGTTGCCGAGTCGTACCGAACCGAACGCTACAGCGCGCGTGCTGTGCTGTGCCGTGGTGTGCACTGCCTGCCGTTTTGCCTTTCAAATCCTTGAAGGAAGGAGAAGCAGGCAGGGCAGGGCAGAGCGGAGGCAGGGCAGGCCAAACGGTGACACCCGCCGTGCCGCTGCTGCTGCCGCTGCTGCTGCCGCTGCCGGTGCCGGATGTTGGCCCATTTCTCGAATACATTGCTGCTGGCCGGGCCCTGCCGCCTGCTGCTGCAAGCGCTCCCTCCGCTCCACAGGCCCTGCCGCCGCCCTGGCCGCCCTGGCCGATGACGAAAAAGAAGCCAGTTGTTGTCGCTACGGGACCCGAGCCGCCGGGACCCGACGAAAGCCCGCCGTTTGTGAAGTCGAGTCCAAGTTGGGAAACGCGATTGGGGGCCGCTGGCTGCCTAGCTGCCCCCGGCTGCCCCCGGCTGCCCCCGACTGCCCCCGACTGCCCCCGGCTGCCCCCGACTGCCCCCGGCTCCCGATACCCGCCTGGTATCTCATCGTCATCTCGCTGCTTCCGCCGCACACAGAGACGCGGCGGTCGCGGGTTCGAATCCCTCCCGGGGGCCCGACTCCCGGCTCATCCCCGCCCCCCGTCCTGTCCCGTCCGGCAGGCCGGTGTATTTCTGTGGCTGCAGCGGGTGGGGGTCGGCGGGGCGGGGCAGGCGGCCGGCCAGCGCCGACCACAGTCGGGATTGCGTCGCGCCGCGTCGCGCCGGGTATAAATACGCGCCCACGGACAGGAAAGGAGAGCAAAAGGAATAGAAGGCTGAAGCAGAGGGGACAAGAATGGAAAAGTGAATCGGCGGCCGCTCTTCGGCTCTGCCCGGCCTTCCGCCGCCGCCGCCGCCCCCCAAGTGCACCGCACCGCACACCTTGAGCACACCGGTGAACCTTGGCCCACATGGGGGAGTGGCGGCGGGGGCAGCGGGGGCAGCGGGGGCAGCGGGGGCCCGGGCCGCCACCGCCACCGCCACTCACGTACTGCCCTTCACACCGTCTCTTAAAAAAAAAAAAAATGTGAGCTGCGGCGGCGTTGTCGTCCATTGTACCGCCCGACCGCCAAAAACATTGGCGCGACAAGCAGCCGTTCAAATATCACGTAACGCACGCGGCCTCCTCCACAGAGAGATCAGGTCAAGATCCGTAAACAGTGGGGAAAAAAGAAAATACTGTCAATTAACAGTGGCGAACACGAAAAAATCGAAAGTGATATTTTACTCGTGGTGTCGTCCTGAGCACTCCCCACGCCACGCCGGCGGTGAAAGTGCCTCACGGAGTACGACAGAGTACGGCTCCGGTCAGGTCCGTGGCGCGGCGTGGCGTGGCGTGGCGCGGCGTGGCGCGGCGTGCCATTGACAGAATAAGGGACAGGGCTGGACGCCGTGCCCATGCCATCGCCATGCTCATGCTCTCTCACGGATGGCCTCATGCGGCGCTCTCTCTCTCTCTCTCTCTCTCTCTCTCTCTCTCTCTCTCTCTCTCTCTCTCTCTCTCTCTCTCTCTCTCTCTCTCTCTCTCTCTCTCTTCTTTTTTTTTTTTTTTTTTTTTGTCCACGGAAAGCTTCTCGCGCACATACGCGACGCCCCACGGCCGATAGCGTGTGGCCTCCTTCTCCTTGCCCTGCCCCCGGCCCCCGGCCCCCTGCCCCCGGCCCCCGGCCCCCTGCCCCCTGCCCCCGGCCCCCGGCCCCCTGCCCCCGGTCCCCGGCCCCCGTCGCTGTTCACCTCCTCGTACTTCCCTGACGCCGCCCGCGTTACGCCAACCAGGGCGGGCGCGCTCTGCGTGCAATTTCGGCAGCGTGTCCCTGGTGGGTGTGCGCGGCTGTTATCAACTCCTTTATCAGGGCGCGCGGCCGTGTGTGTGTGTGTGTGTGTGTGTGTGTGTGTGTGTGTGTGTGTGTGTGTGTGACCCGGGGAGTATGTAGTGCGCAGGGGAGACGGAGACCGCCTGCCTTACTTTCGCAACTCGCCAAACTTCCGAGTCGCTGGCGACAACGACGACGCTCGACACGTATCAGTGGCGTAGCCTCAGACTTGAGTTTATCGGAGGGGGACGTGCCACGCTAATTGCCTGCATTCAGGCGTTTGCTATGCGGGTTGTCTACCCTGGTCGCCGCTGGCTACGACGCCCCTGACACGTGTTTGACTTTGGGTAGCTGTGCTAATGTTCCCACCCGCATACACGCGTCGGTTTTTAGTACACACGTATTTTTATTTCTTTCGTGCGGGTTTGGAACCTCGCGAGGTCAGAGCGTCTCGTTGTGACCACCATCCGCCCCGCCCTGCCCCGCCCCGCCCCGCCCTCACCTTGCGGTCCCCACGCTCCGCCGCTGTCCCCGCTGCGGCCCCGGCACGGGCCCCGCGACACTAAGTCACGGCTTGATGGACTGCCTTCGGTTTCCATACTCGGCGCACTGTGTGTATGTGTGTGTGTGCGTGCGTGTGTGTGAGAGATATGAAAGGATAGGCCGGCCCTTTCTCTTCGTATCGCGCTCCCCCGCCGCGGACTATGTCCTTGCGACTTCACCTTGTTGCCGGGGAGTTTCATATTTTCCCCCACCAATAGGAATTTGAATTTCACTTTCGTTCTTTCAAATAATTTTTTTTTCAGAAAGCTTTTTCTTTTGTTGCCCGGTCTTCTTTTATCCATTTTTTTTTTCGATCGCAATAATGTGTGTGCGCAATATACCACCCCTGCTGTGGGAACCGTTCGTTGGTCGCCTTGTCCAGTCGAGCTGGCCCTGCCTATATACGTACAGTCGACTTCAATTAGTCTGGAATTATATTTGTCGCACGTTGCGGCAGTGTTTTTTTTTTTTTGCTTTTTTTTTCTTTTCCTTTTTTTTAATTCGCTCTACACCGGCCCATGTGCTAGTCAGTATGGCACGGCCAGCAGGCGGTGTACATACGTGGGTAGTGGTCCCACTGCACCGCGCTGTATCACGTGATGTGACGTGTGCCTTGCCAGCGGGGCCTATGTGTTGTGCGCGCTCGTGCAGGATTCCAAATCGTTGCACTTTTTCACTACGACCGGATTTTTACAAGCGTTGGGTTAGGTTAGCTTGCTAAGGTAAAAATGAAAAGTATTTTGTTTGAATAGGTTAAGGTTGCTTGGGTTATTAAATTCTTTTTCGCGGACAAAAAAAAAAAAAAAGTGGACTTTTAAAATCAAATGGGTATTTGTGAATCCCCGGATGCCTCCGAACTCGTGGCCCATGCGGAGTGAGGGTGGAGGGGCCACTCGTCCGAAATGACATGATGCCGTATCTCGGCTCCTTATTCGCGAGTTTGCTTCCCGCGCACGGGGGCCGCCGCCGTGACCTGTGAAAGGTTTCAGCCCCCGCGAAGCCTGGCGAAGCCTGGCGAAGCGAAGCCCTGCGAGACCGGCGGGCTCCTATTGGTCCGCGCGGGGACCAATGGGCCAATAGGGCAGCGCGCCGCTCACGTCAAACTCAGGGCGGCAAAAATTCAAAACGATGGGCTTTCGTAACGCGGCGGGCGATACTCCACGCGCCAGGGGCGGGACTCGAACCCGCGCCCATTTCACTCCTTTCACTTAGCCGCGCATCTCTCCACGCGGAGCCCCCCCCCCCCCGTGGGTTCACACTGCAGACATCGTGAATGGAAAGATTTTGTAACCTGGAGCCGGCGGAGGGCAGGACCGTGGAAGGGAGGGGGCGGGAGGGGAGGGGGCCCAAGGTCACCGTTTCGGCAGCACATTGCACTCTAACATTGTCGGCGGCGGGCCGGCTGCGGGCCCCGGGCTCCGGGCCCAGGCTCGGGTACGGCTGCACCAGACGGGTCTCTCTCCGGGGCCTCCGGGGTGACCTTGTGTCCAGAACATTATGTAACCACAGCAGCGCCACGAGCCCCACTTGGTAGTGCCATGGCGGCAGCAGCTGCAGCAGCAGCAGCAGCAGCAGCAGCAGCAGCAGCAGCAGCAGCAGCAGCAGCAGCAGCTGCAGCAGCAGCAGCTGCAGCAGCAGCAGCAGCAGCAGCAGCCACAGTTAAGAAGACGGTATTTGCAAGCTGATATTAATCTCTCGATGAAGCGCAGCAGCGGCGCGAAAAGCGCGCTCGGCGAAGAGAGAACAGAACGCGTTCAGCAACGTCAACGTCACTAACAGTCTGCGCTCTGCTCGGCTCGGCTCGCCAGGAATGTCCAAACACGGCCGCTCAGATTCCGCGCACCGAGTGCAGCAATCGCTTATTTGCAGAGCGGACGTCCGTCCCGGAATCCGCATCTGCCAATAACGACCCTGCTGTTGTTATTGCGATGAGCCGCGTCCATTCACACAGCGCAGCGCGCGCTGAGACTGAATGAAGTGCGTCACTCGTTGTTTGTCCAGGTACTCGAACCCGCCTCGGCCCGCCACGGTCGCGGGTTCAAGTGCCGGGAGGGGGTTCGCTAGCCGGCACTATCGGGGACAGGGACAGACTACCCGTCCCGACGTTATCGGAAGTGCAAGGGAGAGCGCTATAGCGCCGCGGACCTCTCATGTTGTCCTCGTCGCACCCGCTGGTGTGGAACGGCGTGGCGGCCGGTGAGAGGGGAGGGAAGGGGGGAGGGGGGTTCTGGTCAAAACAAGATGTGACCGAGCCCCCCACCCCCACCCCCTCCCCCACTCCGGCCGGGCTAGAGGCCATCCCGAACACACCCCGTCTCTGTCGCACTCACGCGACGGAGCTTCACGTCTCTCTCGCACCTACAAGTAGACGAGGACGGCCTATCGCGGATGCTGATTGGAAAAAGAGAGAGAGAGAGAAGGAGAGAGACAGAGACAGAGTGACCGGGGAAGTGCAATGGACGCTGACCTCGGCTCGCGGGCAGACAGGGAAACCCGCCTTGCCGCGGCTTCGCCTCGCTCCGCGCTAGTGACATTCACTGAGGTCGTGTTATACGTTTTTGCGATGTTCCGCCTCGCTTCTTGTGCCCGCGGCGGCGTCTCGGATGTCTGCCCGTCTGTCCTTCCTTGTGAGGAGAAGAAGGGGGAAAGGGGGGGGGGGAGCAAGGCTGGCGCCTGTGCGTGTGTGTGTGTGCGTGTGTGGCCCGCAGCTTCAAACTTGACCGACAAAGCCGAAATAGAACTGGGGCTCATTGCAGAGTGCGAAACCCGTATAGCTCCCAACGACCCGCACCGCCCGCACCCGTTCGGTCCTCTTTCCCAACCGTCTCGTATTTCTTCTTCCCCTTTCTCTCTTCGCCCCAGGTGACCTGCTCGTCTCTTTCTCTGTTTCTGTCTGTCTCTCTCTGACACACACACACACACGCACGCATGCGTGGCGCGTGCTGCAAAGCTCCCATAGGGTGACGTCGCCGAGACGACAGGTGTGCTCGGTTTTGCGTAAAATTGTGCGACAGGTGCGGCGGCGGTAGCGGCGGTGGTGTCGGCAGCGGCGGCGATGTCGCAGCCGTGCAGCCGTGAGCTTTTGCGTAAAATTCGGCGGCAGGTGTGGGGGGCCGTTGGCGGTGATCTTGCAATACTTGTTTCCGTTAAATTGCGGAGCGAATGAATCACGGGATGAATATGCTAATGCTGCTGCTGCTGCTGCTGCTGCTGCTGCTGCTGCTGCTGCTGCTGCTGCTGCTGCTGCTGCTGCTGCTGCTGCCGCGCACTCCGATCTGGGTCCGATGTCTGCCCTGGCACGGGCCCCGCGGGACCAGGGCTCGGGGGGCGGGGGCGACAGTGTAGCACGTTTGTACCACGGCCGGCGGCCGGGTGGCCATCCTGGCTGACGCCGGCACGGCCGTCTTGCTAAACGGCCGAACAGCGCGCGCGCGCACACACACACACACACACACACACACACACACACACACACACACACACACACAATCGCGCGCTGCCTGCCGTGCCAATGCCGAGAAATATCTTCCTAGGGGACGGTGGCTGGTTGGCAGTAGGGCCGACCCTAAAGCATTAGCGGCACTTCTTGGCGGCGGCGGCGGAGGCCGCACGGGGTCTGAGGTCCCCGAGGACCCAGAGGACAGCACGTGGCCGTCGGCACCGCGGCGGTACGGCCGGCCCCGGCCCCCCTAGCGGTGCCGTGCGCCTGCCGGCCTGAACCACTTTCCGGCACAAGTGTGTCAAGTTCATCCCATTCACAGACCTGCCGCCGTGCCGTGCCGTGCCGTGCCCAGCCGCGGCCATGCGGCTGCGGCGGTCTGCTCAGCCTCACCGGCCCCCCACACAGGGCCCCCCAGGCCCCCACCGGGGCCACCGGGGGCGCTCCGGAAGTACCAACATGCAAACACACCCCGTGCACCGCGCTGCGCGACCGCCATACGCCACGTGAGGTTGGCCTTCCCGGAAAAACAATCGCCATCGGGGTGGCCATGCGCGGGCTCGATTACTACGCGGAACGGAAAGTGGCGTTATTCCCTTTCCAGGACGGCGACGGCGTTTTCGCCGTTTTCGCCGGGTCATCTCGCTCGGCTCCCTGCTCTTCCTAGAGATGGGCGACGTGTCAGTGGTAGCGACCCGCTGATGCGCAGTTGTCGTACCGGGAACTTCCGCGTGTGTGTGTGTGTGTGTGTGTTTGTGACGGCGGGGCGTGGCCGCTGACTCGTGTTCGCGTGTCCCGAACTGCGCCCCGCCCCGCCCCGCCCCGCCACGCCGGCCGCCCCGCCCCCGCCCCGCCCCCGCCCGCACGGGGCCGATGGCGAGTCGTCACGTATTGCGCCACCGTGAGCCATCTGCCGGCTGACGCGCTGGCGCGACACGCGGGTTCGAATACTGCCTACTTAGAGCTTCCGTTGCGCGGCGGGAGGTTTCCTCTCGTGCGGAGGGCCCCGTGCGGGGTAGGCAGCCGCGGTGCACGTCTGCTCGGCGGGACTGCCTACCCCGCCGGGGGCTCCGGCCGGGGACGTCCCGGCCCGGCATGGCCCCGGCTGGTGTTGTTTATGGTAATTGCCGCTCCGCCGATTCGCCAGACTGTACCACGCCATGACGTCGGCGGCTACGTCACCGAGGACCCTGGCCGTGGTACAGTCCAGGCAGGAACCATCCGCTGCCGTGGCGTGTGGCCGCGGTGACCTTGGCGTCATCCTCTCCTTGGGCGCGGGGCCGAGGCGGTGCCGGTCATCATGCTGCCCTCCCGGACCCGGATGACTGCTGGCACGCGTCACGCCCCCGCGCGGCCCCCCGCGGCCCCCCGCGGCCCCCGCCACGGCGTAGCATTATCAGTAATAGTTTGTAGTGTTCGCGATGATTCGCAGAATGAGTTTCGCGAACTGCAGGTGGCCGGCGGACGGCCTCCCGGGGAACACCCGGCGTGAAAGGGAGAGGCCGCGCGGCGCCCACGCGGGGGGACGATACTGCTCATGGTGATGGTGGCTATGGTGATGATGGTCATGGTGGTCATGGTGACCATTGTCATGGTGAAGATGGTCATGACACCGATAGTCACTGTGAAGAGATGGTCATGGTGGTCATGGTGACGATGGTCATGGTGGTCATGGTGTTGATGGTACCCATGGTCACGATGGCCATGGCTGCGGTCGTGGTGGCGATGCTCATGTCGATGGTGTTTGCAGGTGGTAGGCCGGGAGGCGGGGTCGCTGCTGTCGGCGCACTTCCGCGTGGACGGGCACCCGTCCCTCAACAGCGTGCGCGAGGTGATGCTGGACTCGAAGCACACGTACCTCATCTTCCCGCCGGCGCACGGGGACCTGCACACGCACGTGCGCACGCGGCGGCGGCTGCGGGAGTCGGAGGCGCGCCGACTGTTCCGCCAGATGTCCGAGTGCGTGCGGCACTGCCACGACAACGGCATCGTGCTACGGGACCTCAAGCTGCGCAAGTTCGTCTTCACCGACCGGCAAAGGTGAGTGTCCGTGTTGTCAGCACTGTTCTTGCAGGTGGAGAGGACCCCGGTAGCGGGTTCAAATACCGGGAAGCATTTTTATTTCCCGCTGATGTAGTACATTGTGGGGAGCGCTAGGCGTGGCCGCGGCCGGAGCCCGGACGCACGGCTGGGCGTGGCATGGCGGCCGCACCGCGGACTCGCTTCAAAAACAGCGCCGGTCTCTCTCGCTCCGGGGGCTGCGGCCGCTGCGGGTGCGAGTGAGACGGGGCGATGCCCTCAGGGCTCCGCCGGGCTCCACGGTGACAAGGGCGGAGTCGGGGCGGAGACAATCATGGCCAAGTGAATGTCAGCGGGGGAAACGCCCTCGGAGCGTCAGCGTCATGAACGGCATGGCATATCTCTCTCTCTCTCTCTGTCTCTGTCTCTCTGTCTCTCTCTCTCTCTGTCTCTGTCGCTCTCATTACAGCTCGCGCTCACGAACAAGCCGATCGGGACGGGGGAGAAGGGAAATAGTGAGACGAGTCGGCCGCGCGGCGCGATTTTGCAAGTTAATTCTTTGTGGCCATCGCGCCATCGAGTGGGCATCGCGTGGCCCCTCTTATCAGCCGCGTGTCCGGGGGCCTCGCCGTGTCGCTATCGGCCCAATTCCGTGCGCCCCGCCCGCCCCGCCCTGCCCCGCCCGCCCCGCCCCGCCCTGCCCCGCCCGCCCCGCCTCGCCCCGCCACAAGTGCCGTCCCGCGCAGCGGATCAATCATTGATTGCGCGGGACACTTGACTTGCACGAGTCGCGTAATGCGCGTCTCCATGGGCTCAACGCGCTGCTCAGCTGTTCGCTCAGTCAGCTGACGTGAGGCAGAGAGGAGGCCTGGACAGGCCGGACCGAGTGTCAGGCGACGTCTGCTACCGGGGTCTACACCACAAACTTAAATTCAAAAAAAGTTTTCAATAAAAAAATCCGACCAAAAAAATCAAAATTCACCAAAACAAATCTTTACACATTCCAAAAATATCAAAATTTTAAGAAAAATCACCAAGTATATTTTTTAAAAATCTAACATCCAAAAAAAAATGACGATCCAAAAACCGTCATGAAAGCAGATGATACTGTGATGTTTTCCTACTTTCCTTCATGGTGTGACGTTGTGTTTGCCCATACCCTTCCTGGCCCCCGCCCCCTTCTCCCTTTCCCGTGGGTAACGTTTAACTTTTAATTGTTATTGCGCATGTTAAAATACCATTGTGCTGCCGCAAGTAAGTGTTGCTCAATGAAGAGGGTTACGCGTCTCGGCTCGGCCGGGCGGGGAAAGAGCAGAACCGGGGTATCCCTGAGAGAGAGAGAGAGAGAGAGAGAGAGAGAGAGAGAGAGAGAGAGAGAGAGAGAGAGAGATTTGATTTGATTTGATTTGATTTGATTTATTTCAAAATAGGTATAAAGAGACTAAGAAGTCCCACGAGAATACCGCTGCTAACATAAGTAAAACAACAGATCAGTTCAGAAATATGAAATATACAAAGCGCTTGTGCTTAAAGAAAGATAGTTGTACATAATATGACGCAGAGAGAGAGAGAGCGAGAGCGAGAGCGAGAGAGAGAGAGAGAGAGCGAGAGCGAGAGCGAGAGAGAGAGAGAGAGAGAGAGAGAGAGAGAGAGAGAGAGAGAGAGAGAGAGAGAGAGACGCAGCGGAGCCCCGCGCTGCCCGCGCGCCGCGGCTCGGCACAACGAAGAGGTGGGGGTATGTGCGGACGGCACGGCGCGGCCACGGCACGGCGCGGCCACGGCACGGCGCGGCGCGGCGGAACGCGGCCCCCCATGCGGTATAATACTTCTGCGCGCTCGCCTACCTCCGCATGAGAGTACAAGCCGCTGATACATTATCTTTATATTATTGTTTCTTTTGAGGATGTAGGTGATGATAAGTGTATCATCTGCTAAAAAACGTTAACGCTAACGCTAACGTGAAAGCAGATGATCGGAAACTGGAGCAGTAATTGACGGCGACAGTCCCGACGACCGCCTGTGGCATACAGTCCACGAAAAACCATTTCAAACGGAACGGGAACCATACGACGATAAGGTCTCACTTGCACACGCACTTCACGGGATGGAGTGCCACAAGACCCTTTGTTTATTTGGCCGGGCGCACGCTCAGCGCGAGCGACTAGCTACGGGACGGGCCGCGCGCTAACCGCGCAGCTCGTCCGGCGGCGGCAGGGACCTTCTCTGCGCATTGAAATGTGTGTGCAAGCAGATGCGCCAAGATCAAGCAATGATTGTCGGGAACAGGGAACCCGAGAAACAATGCTTGTCGAACTGCATACAGCGACGAATTTTTGAAATTGGAATTTCGAAAATCTGAAAAATCCATCTCATTTCTGGACGGCCCCTCCTCGAGCCCAGGCGGTGCGCGGTGGTGGCGGTGGTGGTGGTGGTGGTGGTGGTGGTGGCGGTGGTGGTGGTGGTGGTGGTGGTGGTGGCGGTGGTGGCGCTGTGCCCCGTTGCGGCAGGCAGGAGCAGCCGTACAGTCAAGGTGAACGAAATGCGGGTGAAATGCTCTGGTGTGCACACAAGTGGGAGAGAGAGGGGGGCATTTCTCCTCTCACTCTGTCTCTCTCTCTCTCGCTCGCTCGGCACGGAGCGGCGCCGGGCAGCTGCAGCCGTTGTGGGGCTGATGACAGCAAAATGGCTGTGAAGCCCGCGGCCCTGCCGCACCATTCCTAGAGCGCCACTGTTAGAGGTCTAGCTCTAGCTGCTCTAGCCTAGAGCTTTGCTGCAGCCATCGCATTGCGTACGAGGGCGAGAGAGATGAAAGAGCGAGATGCCAGCCAAGATTCACTCTTCGGTCAGAGTTTTGCAAACAAGGCCTAACCAGTTCAGTGGCGCGGAGCGCGAGAAACCACTTTCGAAATGCGTTAAATTAATATATCGAACACGGTTTTGGGTTGTATGAAAGCTGCCGCGGCGCGCGAGAAGGAAAGTCTTTCAAAACTTTCGGGGCTAGCGCGTTGTGCGAGAGAGTGAGTACTATAGCGGGATGTCCAAACGGCGCGGCCGACCGGCATGGCATGCCATTGGTGCAATTGCTCACAGCGTGTGAAGCCGATGCGGGTCAACGCTGTGTGCGTGTGTGTGTGTGTGAGAGAGAGAGAGAGAGAGAGAGAGAGAGAGAGAGAGAGAGAGAGAGAGAGAGAGAGAGAGAGAGAGAGAGAGAGAGAGAGGTTTCGGCTAGGGGGCGTGCGTGCTGTGTGTGTGTGTGTGTGTGTGTGTGTGAGTGTGTGAGAGAGAGAGAGAGAGAGAGAGAGAGAGGTTTCGGGTAGGGGGCGTGTGCGTGTGTGTGTGCGTGTGTCATCATAGCCATGCGGGCGGCCGGCATAAGGGTATCGAATCGTCCCATGACGTCATGTGACACGGCCCTAGCATTGACGTGTGTGTGTGTGTGTGTGTGTGTGTGATGCAAGCGCCCTTCGCACCTGGGAGGGCTGGACAAGGACCGCGTCTTCGCTGGGGGCCCGAGGGTCACGGTGCTCGCGGGTCACGGGTTCAAATACTGCCCAGAAAATAATTAAGCCGCCCCCCCCCCCTCCCCATTTCACCCGTTGTCGTGCGCGGGGCGTTTTCTGTCTGTCTGTCTGTCTGTCTGTCTGTCTGTCTGTCCGCGCACCTTCGGTTCCATGCCGTGTAGTCGTCGGCGACGTCACCATGGAAACGGCACGACACAAGGGCGCTGCTGCTGCTGCTGCCGCAGCCACCGCGCGAGAGAGGGCTTTCGAAACCATGGGTGCGAGACGCCGGGGGGCGGCCGGGGGGCGGCAGAGAAGGCCTAGGCCACACTTCATTGTGATCCTCCGCCACGCCCCCCCCCCCCCCGCCGCGACCCCCAGCAGACACAGTAGCGCCGCCGGATATTGGCCACACACCGTGAGGACGCGGGTTCGAATACACACCGCGATGCGAGATATGGCCGCGCCGAGACCGCGGCTGACCCCGGCCGGAGCTGGGTGCAGGGGAACCCGAGGCGGCCCTCCCCGCCCGTCCCCTCCGCTGTGGTCCAGGGTTACCACAAGTCTGGAAAACCTGGAAAGTCATTAAAAATATGGCCATGGAAAAGTCATGGAAATACTTATGTGGTCATGGAAAATTTGAAAAATCGATACATTTTAAACGATTTTTGAAAATCTCGGGGCCGCCATGAAAATTTAAAAAAAAAAAAAAAAAAAAAACAGTGTGGGAACGCGGTCATGGAAATTTTCGAATTTTTGCTTTGAAAGTCATGGAAAATGCCATGTGAAAATTGGTGGTCCTCGTGTGGTCCAGCAGCGGCCGTCTCTATTACATGGCCGCCAGCGCACGGACCTGTGTGGCCGTTGTTGACCTGACCCAGTTGCTGACCTTACACCGGGGCTGGCCGGTCCGTGCCGGCTGGGCTCACATCCATCTCGGCGTGGCGCTGTGCTGCATGCCTTGTAATTGTATAGCCGACGTCGATGGCCTCCAGAGGCCCCCGGTGAACCCCCTCCCCCCTCCCCTCCCCTCCTCCCGGTCAGGTGGCAGCCTGACCTTCGTGTTCGCGGTGTCGGCGGTCGGCTGTGCTCGCGGCTTTGTGCCCACAAAGTGCACACAGTACGTCAAGCTGTCATGAGAACCGAGCCGGGCCGGGCCCGGAGGTCGCGGGTTCCAATACCGGACGATAGTGTTTTCGCGCACACTCCCGTGATGGGGAGAGCTGTGGGATCAGGTCGGGGTTGACATGCCACAGTCTCAGCGCCTCCGCCAGCCCGGCCGCCCAGGCCTCTGGTCCGGGCACGGCTGTGCTCATGGCTGGCATGGTGTTGCAACGGGCATTGCATCGCTGAGCGGGTCGGCTCGGCTCGGCTCGGCTCGGCTCGGCTCGGCTCAGCTCGGCTCGGCTCTGCTCGCTGCTCAAGTGGAGTCAGACTCGGCTGGGCCTTGCCTTGCCTCGGCGGCGGCCTGTAAGGGGATTGCTGCATCGTGCCCAGAGCCAGACATTTGGCGGGGCGGGGCGCTCCTGGCCGGGCCCCCGGGCCGCTGGGCTGGGCAGCACTACACTTCATTTATTGGAAAGTCCACTCGACAAGCGCTCTGATCCATTTCCGAGATATACACATTCCCGTTAAAAATGGGGCCGCGCTCGAAAATGTCGCCCAACGCACCTGAAGCCCCCTTCCTTCCCGTCCCGTGCGTGTGTGGCGTGTGCGTGCCCGCGTGCGTGTGTCCTCGCAAGTGTTTCGCACACAAAAAGGACTTGCACCTGACCTTCCCAGCGCCCCCCCCCCTCCCCCTCCGGGTGCCCTCGGGCGCCGTGGCGGTGTCCAGTCCTAGAGTGGAGAAGGGGGGCGGGTGGGGGGGGGGGGGGAAGTCATCCACTGGGCGCTGCAGACGACGAGACGACGGCATGGTGAGGGCCGCCGGGGAGGGACAATGGCCGCCAGCTGCCGGCGGCGGGGGTCAAGTCGATGTTGTTACATCTCCTTATCCGCTGTGGATCGGTACGGGTGGCGGGGAGGGGCGGGGCGGGGCGGGGGGGGGGGGGCTCCTGTTTTCCAAACATAATTAACAGAAGCACACAGAGGTCTGTCGCAAGGCCGTCAAGGTCCTGGGCGGCAGAGCCTCGCTGCTGCCGCCGCTGCTGCAGGCTCGCGTGAACCTTCAGCCTGACACCCAAGTCCCGCAGGACCCCCCCAAGAAGGCCCAGGACGACGACGGCTGCCGCAAGCGTCCATCATGAATACATAGTTTGGCCGGACGGCGTCGGACGGACGGAAGGCCTCCCTTGTTTCGACACAGCGCGGGGCCCCCAAAGTTTCCAACTCGACAAAAGGACACAGTCGGGTCCTGCGAGCCCCCCGCGGGGCCACCGCGGCCGGCCGGCCGGGGCCCCCAAGGACCCCTCTCGAGGGCTTGTCGCCGCTTGCGTTGTGAGCTTTCGTCAGCGGCTGATCCTATCATGCAGCCACCAACAGGTGGCGGCCGAGGTGAGGCCTCCGCGGCACGCAAGACTGGCTATGGCATGATTAACGTGACTCATCGCACAGGAACACCGGTGGAACACCGGCGGAACACCGGCGGAACACCGGCGGAACACCGGCGGAACACCAGTGGAACACCAGTGGAACACCGGCGGAACACCGGTGGAACACCGGCGGAACACCGGCGGAACACCAGTGGAACACCAGTGGAACACCAGTGGAACACCGGTGGAACACCAGTGGAACACCAGTGGAACACCAGTGGAACACCGGCTGAACACCGGCGGAACACCGGCTGAACACCAGTGAAACACCGGCTGAACACCTATGACAGCCAGATGACACAAGCCTGCTGGGGGCAGGTGGCCGCCATGGCCGCCGCCACAGGGCAGGGTTGGCCAACCTTGCGGTGCATCTGAGACGGCTGCGCCCTTCACAACGCCGTGGACAGATCGTCCCGTTGGATATTACCGATTGTTTCCAGTCCTTGTGTGTGTGTGTGTGTGTGTGTGTGTGTGTGTGTGTGTGTGTGTGTGTGCAATACGCGGCGCAGCCAGCCTGTTGCCATGGAAACCAGGTCATCGCTTCTTCCCCCGCCCACCCCCGCCGTGCGCCTATCCCGAAACTCCGCTATTGTTGGTGTGCGGGTGAACTTTGACGGAGGCCTGGGGGGCCGACGGCGGGGGGCACGGGGGCATGGGGGTCCGGGGGGGGGGGGGGGGAGACGACGAGGACAAGCCAGCGCGCGGCGGGAGACAGAAGAGTGCAAAAGTGAGGCGTTCGGAAGCGAATTAGCCGGATATTGGTAGTTTGTTGGGCGCGGCCGCCGGGGGCGCTGCTGGGCTGCGCTGGGGTGGGCGTGGCCGTGTGACCCCACCAGAGAGAGAGAGAGAGAGAGAGAGAGAGAGAGAGAGAGAGAGAGAGAGAGAGAGAGAGAGATCCGGTACCTTCCGCGGCGGCAGACGCCTCGTCGCGGCCGGCGCTGTGAGTGTGTGAGTGGGGGGGGGGGGGGGGTAGGGGAGGGGGTATTCCGTACTGAGAAACCGGCGTCCAGCTCTTGGAACAAGGCGCGGGCCCAGTGGAGTGTGATGCCCTCCCCACCGGCGCTCATTTGGCCGCGAGATAAAGGCCAGGCCTTGAGCACGGGTTAAACATAATCCAGAGTTAAGCACGGGTTAAGCATGCTACGGCCTTAGCGTAGCCCGGACTCGGCTCAGAGGTAGGCGGGGACGTGTGGGCAGAGCCGGGTGTGTTCGGCGGGTGAAGGTCTGCTCCATATGACATCCGCCGGTGACGGTGGTTCTGGCCACCGCTGCTGCTGCTGCTGCTGCCGCTGCCGCCGCCGCCGCCGGTCCCCGCGGCCCTCCGCTTGCAACACTGCGGCTCCTAATCAAGAGGCAGTGAACGCCCAAGAATGACGCTGACCTCCAAAGCGCTGTCCAGCGGCTGCGGCGGTGGCAGCGGCGGTGGCAGCGGCGGCAAGATACTGACCGCTGCTGATGCAACTGCTGCAGCAGCGGCGGCAGCAGTGTCGAACACTATCGTCGCCGTATCGCCAGCAGCAGTCAGCAGTGGATGTTTGGAAATAACAAACGCCCGAAAGGAAAAGAAAGAAGCACGGGCGTTCTGGGGGAGAAAATATACAAGCGACGCGGCAGTTAGAACAGTTTTGATATTGATGAAAAAAATATTTAAAAAAAAAATACGGAGAGACAATTGGGTGCGTTTTGTTGGTTCGAAAATAAAATTATTGGATGCGGCTGGATTGTTATTCTCCCTTCCGGATGCTCCGACGAATATTATTGTGCAAGCGCCCCCTGGCGGCCATCGGTCGGAAACTGCCTATTTCTACTCGGCCAAAGTCCGACCGCTGCAGCCGCAGCCGCATCGCGCCGTCTGCCCTTGGTTGCTTACACTATCCGAAAAATTGAAAACACCGCGCGCAAACAACTCGTGGAAATGTTGTGCCTTTGCCACCTTTTTATTACTCTATTTTTCTAAGGTCAGAAACGGCGAAACCGTTCATCGTCATTGAACAAGGTGCGCTCCGCCCTGCCGACCTGACGGCTCGGGGTCACGAACCACTTGATTTATATATTTATGCCGTATTTTTTACCGGCCTTGACATTCAGAGCGCGCGCGTGGCGCGGTGGGGGGGGGGGGGCGGGGATGCGAGAAGCGGATCAAGAACACGTTTCTCACGCGTCACCAGTACTTTTTTTTTCTTTTCTTTTGTCCCTCTGCCTCCTTGTTTAGAAATTATTCGCAGGCGAGGATGGCGCCGTCAGCCCGCGAGGCGCGCGCGTGTATGAGAAATTGTCTCGGCCGCTTCTGCACAGCGCTGCACCGCCCCTGCCGTGCTCTGCTCTGCTCCAGCGCTACACTTTCACAACAACGCCGGCGCGATGCAAACCTTTCTCTCCTTTCACCGCGGCGAGGCGAGGAGGCCTGTTGTTTCGAATGACGACGATAAGCAGGAGTAGTGCTGCTGCTACTGTTGTAGCCCGAGCGAGAGAGACAGAGAGAGAGAGAGACAGAGACAGAGACAGAGAGACAGAGATCACGTGTGGTGTGTGAGCGAGCCGAGGCCAAGTCCGCCTTAACTCGACCAAGTTCGATACCTGCTCAAGTGCTGCCTGAGTCGCGCGTATAAAAGCAGCGAACAAGTTAAGACAAACTCAGAAGGCGTCGCACGCCTGCTTAAGGCAAAACACGCGTCATAGCACCCTAAGTGCTGCTTAAATTACGTTGCTCATGCCGCCTGGCTGCCTGGCTGGCCGCCTGTGTGCAAGGCCTGCTGCCTGATGCTTTAAGGTCTGTCCGAAGCGCCTGTTGCGACACTCGCGCCTCACTCGCGGCAGTTTGCGTCAACACATTTGCCGGGCTGTGCCGGGCTGCTGTGCCGGGCTGTGCTGGGCTGTGCACGGCCACAGTGGGAGAGCGCCTCGCAACGAGAACGATTGCTGTATCGCCGGCTTTTCTATGCTTTACTTCTTCGGGAGGTGCACTTCTTTCTCTATGTCTCTCTCTCTTTTTTCGATGACGACGACGCGGTGTTCGAGGCCTATCGCCGACAAGTGCGCTGCTTCGGCGGGAACCGAGGGAACGTGCCGCGGGTCTTCGGCGCGTGCGCACCAGTGCACCGCTACGCGCTACACTGTGAAAAATATTTTGGTCGGAACTTTTCCAAATAGTTTGTCCCGAAAATTTTTCTGTGATTTTGCTAGAAAATTGCCAACTATTTTTAAAAAATTCCAAGAACGTTTTGAAATTTTTCGATGACTGAAAAACTTTTTGTTTGTTGTTTTCTAGTAGGATAACGTCATGAATTGTAAAAGTTTGGGAAAATACCAAACAACTCTTGCTGCAAATTTTTCTATTAGCTCGGTTGTTAGAAATCCCCCCTCAAAAAAAAAAAACACAAAAAAAAACAATCAGGTGTACAGAGTGCGGTCGTGGCTAATACCGCTACAGCGGGCGCCAAGGTCGTGTATGGGGGCCGGGCCGCGTGCACTCGTTGTCTGCTTCGTGGAAACGGCGAGGCGCGGCGCGTGTCAAGCCGGGCCGGTACTTGAACCCGCAGCGGAGTTATCTGCTGTCGGAGGTACTCCCGCAATGCACCGCACACCTGCCCCGCGACGCGGAGGGGAGGGAATGACTGACTTACCATTGAATTCAATTTGAATCAGAGTTAAAAGTATCTGAATTTTTCGTGAATTCTGTTTAGTTTTTGATTATTTTTTCGTGACATTTTTTTGGAGTTTTCTGATTTAAAATAAAATACTTTCGAGTTTGTATTGAGGGCGAACAGTCGCGAATTACTGTGAATGAATGGGTTTACCTGGCGCACACCTGGCGGGGAGGCGCCCCGGCGCACAGTGGGCTGGCGCCGGCGCCCCCGTGGTGCGGGCCGACGGCCAGCGGCATGCCGTGTCGGATGAGTTATTCTCGGCGCCCCCACGGCAGGGGGTGTCCCCACGCAGCTTCCTGGCTGCACCCGCGGGCGGCGCCGTGACGTTGTCATCTCAGCGGCCGCGGGGGATTTGTGCGGGTTCGAATACCGGAGAGTTTTATTTTTTCTCTCTCTCTTTTTTTTTTATTTTTCTTCTCGGAGGAGGCGACCGGGTGGGTAACGCGGAGGTAGGTAAGTCCCCAGGCGCCGCTCCTCCACGGCTCGCCGTGTCCGCGCATTGCCCCGCTGCGTGCCCCCCCCGCGTCCGGGCAACGACCCACCGTGCCGAGCCGAGCCGAGCCGAGCCGGGCCGTGTGCAGCGGGCCCGAGCCGAGCCGGGCCACCGGCCAGCCAGCCGGATCCGCACTCCGCACGAATCGAAACGGCTGTGATGTTTGCTGGGGGGCGAAGCTACCGCGAGCTGTGTGCCCCCCGTGAGAGAGGGGAAAAATATTTAGCGGCTGCTGTGCCAGGAGAGAAAACAAGCCGACTGACGTGACGGGCGTGCGTGCGTGTGTGCGTGCGCGTGTGTGTGTGTGTGAGAGAGAGAGTGCGTCACCCGCAGCTGCTCAGGGGGTGACAGGGTCTGGTACCAAAGCGGCGACGCAAGCAGCGGCGGCGGTTGCGGCAGCGGCGGCGCTAACAGGTGCGGCAGCTGCCGCCACTGCCGCCGCTGCTGCTGCTGCAACAAAGTCGGTGAAGGAAACACTGCACTCGGGTTGCCAAGAGGGACGGTTGCGATGCAGCGGCAGCCTGCAATGCGCAGCCGTCGGCAAGCCGTGCACTTCCTGCATGCGGCGGGCGGCCAGCCGCGGGCACCGGCCTCTGGTCTGGTCTGGTCTGGGCACTCACTGCCTCGGTACCTCGGTACTCGAACCCGCTACCGTTTGTCGTATGCCTATAGCAATGCGCGCGCGGTTCAGGGATTTTTTTTTTTTAAATTTTTTTTTTGCGTTTGCAAGGATGCGTCACCTCTCTTCTGGTGATGTTTACTCCTCAGTGACGCGGGGAGAAAGCCCCGGCCGGGGAAAGGAGGGGGGGGGGGGGGGGGGGGGTTCTGAGGACTTCCTACTACGTCCACGTAACACCGCGCAACACAACAAGCTGGAGCATTGCCCTTGCGCCGTCTCCCTCCCCCCTCTCCCTCTGTCTGTCTGTCTGTCTCTCTCACCCATACCCACAACACCCCGACCCACGCCAACACACATGGAGATCGCGCAGGGTATGCCGGGCCGGGCCGGGGCTGTCCGCTCTGTCAACCCCGACCGGACCGGGTCTTTGACTCTTTGGCAGGTCAACTCTGACCAGCCGCGAGGTCAGCGACCCTGTGGGGCCTCTCTCTCTCTCTCTCTCTCTCTCTCTCTCTCTCTCTCTCTCTCTCTCTCTCTCTCTCTCTCTCTCTCTCTCTCTCTCTCTCTCTCTCTCTCTCTCTCTCTCTCTCTCTCTCTCTCTCTCTCTCTCTCTCTCTCTCTCTCCCTCTCTCTCTCTCTCTCCCTCTCTCCCTCTCTCCCTCCATTACGCGTACCGTTACCGCACCGGCGGCGGGCGGTACCGGTACGGGACCGCCTCATCTAGGAGGGGCGATCAGCAGCGACTCTGTCTGCGCGGTGCTCTGCGAGAGCAAAGTGCATCGACCGGGTGGATGTCCTGCAGGCAGGCGGGTGGGAGCGGAAGGCGAGAGAGCAACAGCAGTGGAGCCAAGAGGCAGCGGGCGGCAGCGGGCGGCAGCGGGCGGCAGCGGGAGGGCGTTCACCTCGGAGAAAGGTGCTCCTTCCGCCCCCGGCGGCCCCCGGCGTGCCGCGGTCACCGCGCGGACTGAGGCCCCACCACCCCGCCAACCCCCTCCGCCTCGCTGAGTGGCCCCCCCTCCCCGATCCGTCCGCGTGCACTTTCTTCTGGTGGCGGGGGAGCACCAGGAACTGGAGGAGTCGCCGTCATCGAACAACGGCACGCCATGGCACGCCACGGGTGTTGCAGCGCGAGGCCGTTCACCTCTCTCTCTCTCTCTCTCTCTCTCTCTCTCTCTCTCTCTCTCTCTCTCTCTCTCTCTCTCTCTCTCTCTCTCTCTCTCTCTCTCTCTCTCTGCCTCTCTCTCTCTCTCTCTGTCTCTCCTATCTGTCTCTAGTCCGCCTGCTGCTGCAACCTCCCCTGCAGGAACTCCTCCCCGGGCGCCACGATCGGGCCGCGCGGGTTCGAATACTGGCACTTAATCGTGCGTTTTGCGCTGTGCGCGCGTGTGCGGGCAGTTACTGACCCCATACATTGTGTGTGTGTGTGTGTGTGTGTGCGTGGTGGGGGGGGGGTACACGCCAAGTAAATGAGGTGCGACCGTCTTGTTACCGATTGCTTCAGCGAGAGAGAGAGAGAGAGAGAGAGAGAGAGAGAGAGAGAGAGAGAGAGAGAGAGAGAGAGAGAGAGAGAGAGAGAGAGAGAGAGAGAGAGAGAGAGAGTGACGCAACGGTCAGGGCAGAGAGCAGGGCGATGTGGGGCGGAGCCGGGCGGGGCCTGCTGTGTTGTGATGTGCGTAAAACGCCGTGTGTTGTCGGAGTTGCCTAATCGACGGCTCCTGCGCTGGCTGTCCTTTACTGTCGCAGCCGCCATGTATGCGCTCTCTCTCTCTCTCTCTCTCTCTCTCTCTCTCTCTCTCTCTCTCTCTCTCTCTCTCTCTCTCTCTCTCTCTCTCTCTCTCTCTCTCTCTCTCTCGCTCTCTCTCTGTCGCTCACTCGTACACATACACTCACACACACAGACTGTTTCTGCAAAACGATGTATGAGCGTAAAGCGGGCTTGGCGCCGCTTGGCCTGGCAGTCCTCCCCCGCTGAGGACTGGGCGGGTTCGAGTACCGGCACTGCAGCGCACAACATAACAACCTCGCGACGCGCCCAAGACGTCGTCGTGGAGCGCCTGCGAATGCCGGGGTAGGCCAGCCCGCACGACACGCGTGCGTGCCGGAGTCGGGATTGCCTACGCGCCAGGCGCCATGCGTGCTGCTCAGGCCGACACACGGAGACGTGTCGCGTGTGTTGCTGCTGCTGGATCCAGGAAGGAGACGCCGGCTCATCCACCTCCGTGGTGGGTTCGTTGTCCTCCACGATGTGTGTGTGTGTGTGTGTACAGTGTCATTGTGCGAGCTGCTCCGCTTATGTACCGCTCTACCAATTACCGCAATAAGAGGCAAGAACGGAGAGCGTTAGCCTCCCCCCCTCTACAGCGCTGCATTACACCAACGCAATGCACACGGTGGCCATGTAGCCAGGCTAGGCCGGGCCGGGCCGCCTCCAAAGGGTAACCACTCTTACACTATCGGCCCACTTCGCTGGCTCTCCGGGCAGCGGCGGCGGCAGCGGCGGCGGCAGCGGCGGCGGCAGCGGCGGCGGCGGCGGGCGGCGGCGGCAGCGGCGGCGGCGGCGGCGGCAGCGGTGGCGGCGCGCTCAGCACACGCTCCTGGCCGCCGACCGCCCCCGCCACACCGTTATAACGGCGAAGATCACCGCTAAGCAGCTCTCTTTCTCGCTCCCTCGCTCCATCTCTTTTTCTCTCTCTCACACAATATTGTTAAGAAGATAGGGGAGAGAAAAAAAAATAGGTATCGTGGAACACAATGAGGGTGTGCAACACCGCGTGTAATTGGTCTGAAAACGGAGGCAAAGTGGCAGCGGCGGTGGCGGCTGTGGGGAAGAAGATGACGGAGATGGCCATCGGTACACCCGCAGCAGCAGCAGCAGCAGCAGCAGCAGCAGCAGCAGCAGCAGCAGCAGCAGCAGCAGCAGTAGCAGCAGTTGGCCGCCACTCGCGTAGCGTTCGGGTGTGTTCCGGCGGGTGTTGTCTTCGGACGATGCGACAGTCGCCTCACCCACCTCGCCTGGCCCTCCGCCCTGCCTCCGCCCCTTCCGCCTGCCCTGCCCTGCCCTGCCCGCCGTCCGCACGGGGTTTGCGACACTCTGGGTGTCTGGGCTGGGCGTGGTGTCTCTCGGTGTGTCCCCCACCGGCTGGGTGTGTTACAATGGCCGCTGCGCTGGCCGCCTTTAAATTGCTCTGAATCGGCGTAACACTGCTCATTTCGCGTCATGACACACACACACTCACTCACACACACACACACACACGCACGCACGGCTACTGCAGCAGCAGGTAAAGCCCGCACGCCCGTGGTGCAACGGACGACTTGCCTGCAAAACAATGTATGGCAGCAGGGCTCTCTCTCTCTCTCTCTGTCTCTCTCTCTCTCTCTCTCTCTCTCTCTCTCTCTCTCTCTCTCTCTCTCTCTCTCTCTCTCTCTCTCTCTCTCTCTCTCTCTCTCTCTCTCTCTCTCTCTCGTCGTTGAAAAATTACGTAACGCACTTTTGCAGACGTTTCGCGCCCAAGAAAGAGCAACCCCCCCCCCTCTCCCTTCCCACCAAGCAGCGACTGCAGCAACCCGACTGACTATACTGCGGCCCAAATTATTGGCACATCGTCGGCTGAGGCCGCTGGGAACTCGGAACGTTGGCGTTCTGCGTGCGAGAGATGGGCTGACGTTCCTTGTTGCAGTCCCCGCCTCTGTTGGGAGTTCTACAGTTTTATAGACCCCCCCCCCCCCCCCTCCTCCACCTAGAGTCTCTTGTCTTGATGCATTTATCTCAGACTAACCGACTTCTTTTCGTTCTCTGTTTCAGGTGAGGCTCAGAGCTCAGATGGCCAGGGGCGACTTTTCAAGGGCAAAAATGCGGGTAACGTAAGTGGCGTGTGTGTGTGTGTGTGTGTGTGTGTGCGCGCGCGCGCATGTTGAAAGAGTTAGGACAGCGTATAAGGCGTAGGGCAGGCCGTAGTGTGTGTGTGTGTGTGTGTGTGTGTGTGTGTGTGTCACGGTGTGAATTGCAAATGGCGTGATGCAAGGGCCTAAGTCGCGTCAGTCAGTCGTGTGTGTGTGCGCGCGCGCCCCGGTGGTGCTCCGCCTCTGATTGTCTTGCGTCACTTTGCTTTGCTACCAATCTGTCTTGGCTTGGCGGATTCCGTCGGGGCAGCAGGGCGACCGACCGGGGCTGATGCCGGCGGCAGGCCAGAGACCCCGGCCCCTCCCCGCCCCCCCCCCCCCCCCCCCCCCCCTGCAGGCTGCACCGCGACGCACCCGGCCAGCCGGTGCCCCCCCTCCCCCTCCCCTCCGCGCACTGCATTCAGCAGACGCCCACAAGCGTCTCCCCCTCCACAAGAAACCTAACCTCCGGTGCGGGTTCAAGTACTCTGGCACGCGGGTTCGAGTACCGGCGGGGGCGCGCGGTTGGTCCGCGGGCGTGCCGCTAAAGTCAGGCAGCCGCACGGCACGGCACGGCACGGCACGACACGACACGACCAACGAGATAAAGTGATTATGCGGACGATTGATTCGCGCGCGGCCGGCGATTACGCTGATGCAGTTGCTGCAAGAGGCAGGGCCGAGCTGGGCCGAGCCGAGCCGAGCCGAGCCGAGCCGAGCCACGCGTCGTCGCATGACCCGACCCCACGCGGGGGCAGCTGTGGGCACCTGTGCGCCTGCAGAGCCTACGGAGCGTGCGCAACTCAACTCCTTGCCATCGTCCGTCAGTCAGCGGGAAGGCGTGGCAAGCGTGTGTGTGTGTGTGTGTGTGTGTGTGCAGCAGCCAGCAGCAGCCAGCGGTGTGGTGACAGGCTAGCCGGGCCGGCCGTGGGCCCCGAGGGGGGTCTGGGCCCGTGCCGGGGGGCCTCCAGGGGCCTCCGCGCAGCCGCCGAGGTGCTTGCGTAGGAGTATGTGACGGTGATTACCTCCTCCAGCCTCCAGAGAATCGCGGCTTAAATAATCACGAAGAGAGTGGGGGCATAACTACTCTGTCCGCTAAAAATGCAAACTCGTTCAATAAATTCGGCTCATATTGTAGAATTTACCCCATTTTTTCTTCACGAAACTTAGGCAAGTTTTGAAAAACCCTCGGAAGCATAGAAGAAAACAAAATCAAAATCGCAAAAAAAATGTTCTCACATAATTCATGAAAAATTAATTTACTTCAATCCAGACCTAAAAACCAACAAAGGTCATTCAGATGCACGGGCAAGCCTTAAGTTTTTTTTTAATTTCGTTTCCACATGGTGAAGACGCGCGATCATCTTGAAAGATAAAATGTGATTTATTAATTCCTGTTGTTTTGAAGCGGATCGGCACGCTGATGGCGGTGTAGGTGGTGGGCCTGGCGGGCGGTGTGGGCAACAGGGAAACGAGATCGGGACACACCGGCGCCGGCTGCGCCGATGTGTTTCAGAACGCCCCCTGGCTGCCCCTGGCTGCCCATGGCTGCAGAGCTCTGCCCTGGCTCTGCCAAGGCTGTTGCCCCATCGGACAGTCACTTGGGTTTGTAATAAGAATGAAATAGCGGTCTGGGCCGGGCCGGGCCGGCAGAGCAGAGCAGAGCAGCTGCTGCTGCAAGGGTGTGGGCGGGTCCGCCTGTGAACGGCAGGGTAGGCAGCCCCGCAACGCAGCCGTGCGCGCGGCGGGGCAAGGTGGCCTACCCTACCCCTGCTGCTGCCGCCGCTGCTGCTGCCGCCGCTGGACCCTGGACCAGCACGGGGCTTGGCGGAAATGGGATCCCCTGTCGGTATTCGAACCCGACCTCTCCGCTCACCCCCTCGTCGCCTTTCCTTCCTCCTCCTGTCCCGGTCATTGCTCCCAGCGTGATATAAGCGCGCTGGAGCCCTGTGCATACTCTCGGCGCCCCACCCGGCGCCCCTCTCTCCGCTCTCTCTCTCTCTCTCTCTCTCTCTCTCTCTCTCTCTCTCTCTCTCTCTCTCTCTCTCTCTCTCTCTCTCTCTCTCTCTCTCTCTCTCTCTCTCTCTCTCTCTCTCTCTCTCTCTCTCTCTCTCTCTCTCTCTCTCTCGCTCTCGCTCTGCCTGCAGCACCGGCCGCCGCTGGTCGTTGAACCGCCTGGCAGGCAGAGGCAGGCCGCTCTCCCCATCCATCTATCTACCTCTCTAACTTTAATTTCCGCGTTTGTTTTATACCTTCCAAACGAAACAATCCATCCAGACTGCCCCCTTCCCCCTCAAAAAAAAAATTAAAAGAAAAAGTCAAAAAATGCACAAAACTGTTCGGGTTGTGGTCCGAATTCCGGGGACTTTGGTCCTGGAACGCCGCGGTGCAGAACTGTCTCTGTCTCTTGTGTCTCTCCCCGACCCTCCCCACGCTGGCCAGCGCTGCCAGTGTTGGTTGGGTCAGGTCCGGGGGAGGGGGAGAGAGGGGAAGGAGGGGAGGGGGTGCTCCCAGTGGGGGAGGCGGACGAACAGGAAGTACCAGCCTCTGGTCGATGCGAGTCCGCTGCGTCCGGGATGCTGAACGTCTCTCTCTCTCTCTCTCTCTCTCTCTCTCTCTCGCTCTCGCTCTATGTGTGCAAACCTCTCCCCTTAGCAAACTGTGCCTGCCTTCTCACCGAAATAGACCGCCTTGCCTCACCTGAGCTTCAGCCCGAAGCCCTCGCGGCACGGTTTATTCGCATCGTCATGTTTCGTCGAGACAATGATGATGATAATGATGATTATGATAATAATGATGATGAAGGTAAAATGATGATGATGATGATAACAATGATGATAATGATGGTAAAAATGGTGATAATGATGGTAATAATGACGATGACGATGATAATAATGGTGATGATCGAGCTGGCCGTAAATGTGGATCCAGATGATGATGATGGAGATGACTCGGGGAGAGGGGGCGTAATGATTAATTCGACCCGGGACGCTGCCCGGCCCCTGCCCTGCTGGAACAGGTTTCTTTCTCGTGTCGGATCGAAGAATGAAACTCAAAACGTGCGACCAGGTTGTGCCAGAAAGCGACAAAACGCGGCGCGGCCGAGCGCGGGCGGGCGGGCGGCGGGCAGCGGCAGGAGGGAGAGGAGGGGGGGGGGGCGTACCGGCCGGCCAAAGGACTCACTTGTGTTCGTTTCGTAAATGTTCCATGTTTCAACACGGAGTTTTATCGGCGTTGCGCTTTGCCAGTCGGTGTGTTGGTTGTGTCGTACCGGCGTTGGACGTTCGACCCGGAGAGAGAGAGAGAGAGAGAGAGAGAGAGAGAGAGAGAGAGAGAGAGAGAGAGAGAGAGAGAGAGAGAGAGAGAGAGAGAGAGAGAGAGAGAGAGAGTCCTAGGCTTTCTCACCATACGGCTTGTCCATACGCGCACGCGTCCACCTGTAAAAGCGGTTGCCTCACCGGGTCAGACGGAGACACCGGCGTGTGTGTGTGTGTGTGTGTGTGTGTGTGTGTGTGTGTGTGTGTAAATGTGTAAATGTGGTGCACGGCGGCGGGGGGTCATACGCGTACACCGTGACATATAAGTGGACGGTGCCGCGGGTTCGAACACCGCGCTCGGTCGCAGTGCGGTGCGTGTGGGTGTCTGTTGACCCCCCCCCCCTCCCCATGTCCCCCCCTCCTATGTCTCCCCCCCCCCTGCCGCCCCCCTCGGTTCGGAGTGACCGCAAGCCGACAGGCGTTTAATTAACAACGGGCCGCAATCGCAAAGCCGCGTGCTCAGGGGGGGGGGGGGGGGGGCGTCAGCCGTCGTGGACCGCCAGCAATATCGAAAAGGCTTCGCACGCCGCCACTGCCGCCGCCGCCGCCACCACCACCACCGCGCCCGGCCGTGCGTTGGCGAGGTTGTGTCAGGGTGGTGTTGGTGCAACGGGCAGGGGCAGGGCAGGCAGGCAGGGCAGGGCAGGGCAGGGCAGGCAGGGCAGACTAGGAGTCGTCGCGGCGGTGTGGCCCACAACCATATCGGACGAGCCGGTGCCCTCGCCTGCAGTAGCGGAGGGGCCTGGCTTTATTCATCTCTCTCTCTCTCTCTCTCTCTCTGATTGCTTACGTGAGTGTGTGAGCGAGAGATAGAGACAGATCCATGGAGTAATCGAAACTCTCTTCAGGCGTCGCCCGCGCCTGCTCCGTTTCCAAACTCGCGGCCCCCGATTGTCTGTGCGGGCGGGAGGCGCCTGCCGGGTAGGCAGCCACGGAGTCTGCATGCGCGCGTGTGGAGCGGGCGGCCTACCCTAGAGCTCGGAGGCGTCACCGGTTTGCGGTTGAAGGTGCGAGAGGAAATTCGGACGCAAATTATGGGCGACCCCCAGGGCGTTGTTCGTTTCGTTGCTTCACACCCACGTCATCGTCGTCTTGGCTGCGGTGTGTGTGTGTGTGTGTGTGTGTGTGTGTGTGTGTGTGTGTGAGAGGGGGGGGGGGCGACAGAAGCCAGCGTGTTTCAAGGGCAAGGGGCAGGGTGAGGAGAAAAAGAAGGGGGGGGGGGCTTATTGACACACACACATATGAATTGAGACAAGACTGTGAGCTGACTCGCAAGGATATTTTTTCATTTTTACTCGTTCTTTACCAAACCACATATACATATTCACATATGTGGGTAAGATGCACGAGTAATTGTACCGGGTAGGTGTGCAATTTAGTCGGTCACTTTCAGCTGTGAAAGTACAACAGCTGCAAATGAGTGTGAGGTATCATTTTGAAGGTTGTGATCCGATGACAAAGAAATGATAAAGGTTTTTTTTTGTTGTGTATACATTTTTAAAAGAAATTTGTAATACAAAGTTTTGATAGGTTATAAAACGCAAAGGGAGAACATAAACTGATTTTTTTTTTTGTGGAATTTAGAGAGAGGTTGAGCATCTATCGAATTTCAACGGAAATGCTGAAAAGTTTCATACTTTTTTTGTGAAAAAAATTTTTTCTAAGTCTCAAACGTCTCAAACCTTGGAAGGACGTTGGTGAGGTGGCAGCTAATGGAACTAAGATGACAGATACAGTGTCGCCATCTAGCGGCGAAACTAGCGCCACTAGCGCCACTAGCGCAACTAGCGCCAACTACGACGGGAGCACGTAGCCAAGGGATAAAACAAGGTCCTGTCGCGATGGATTGTCGGAATGCGAAATAGCTACGAATGAAAGAAACTGGCATTCTAACCCAAAGAATGATGGTTCGAAGTCAACATGGCAAAGAAAAAGTTCAATTTATAATGATTTTTTTTTGTGAAACAATTTGAATATTTTAATTTAACTTTTGGTGACTGGAAGTTCGATTTGGAGAAAAATAAATCTAAAGAGACTTGCGTTGCCATTAAAATATGTATTCGAGTGGGAGATATAAACTTAGATTGTTTTTAGTATTAATCACCTTTTTTAGACGGTGGGTTACTTTACATAAATATACGCTAAAAGGAAGGTGGGTACGATGTGGAATGGGAATGGAGTGTAAGGTCACAAAGCACAGGACATATCTTTTTGCACAAACAGGGAAGGCCAGGGAAGGCCGCCATGACATCACAGACGAAGGACACAACGCGCAGGCGCGTTATGTAGCGGGTACCAACTGCTGGGACCCGAAATCCTCTACAGTTCTCCGAATGTTTAATGTTGTCAGGTTGGTAATACCTGATCCTCCAGTTTTAGTGAATCGCTAAAACCGGGGAGTTTCCTAGCACTGGATGGCTGTGTTGATGACGACACCTAGCGGCTACATTTGTAACCACGTGACCACACCCCTGGTGGCCGGTTTCCGAACTAAGACCACGCACCCACTAGCGTTCCTACCGGTTGTGGACGAAACTAAGTTGGGGGAACGCCGTGGAAGAAGTTTTTTTCCTGGCATAAAATTCGCGGAAATTGAATGGTATAAAAATGAAGTAGATGCGTAAAGAACGAGCACCATTTACACCATTTTTAATGGTTCATTGTCTTCTTGTTTTTTTTTTTTTTTTTTTTTTTTTGGGGGGGGGGGGGGGGGGGCGGAGAGTGTAAAAATGTAATAATTGTAGTCGTGTTTTCATTCCATGAGCTTCGGCAGTTTTATTTCTTCGCAAAAACAACAACAACTAAAACCTAAAAAAAAACATGTCTCTGTCTGGAAGTCCTGTTGCGTCGGCGGTCTGTATTAATTGTCGTTTTTCTTTCTTCTTTCCTTCCAGGACATCTCTGAAGCTGGAGTCGCTGGAGGACGCCGTGGTGCTGGACTCTGCTGAGGACGACCTGCTCCAGGACAAGCGGGGGTGTCCGGCGTACGTCAGCCCCGAGATCCTGCGCAGCCACGCCCAGTACTCGGGCCGGGCGGCGGACATGTGGAGCCTGGGGGTCATCCTGTACACCACCCTCGTGGGGAGGTAGGTCCATGAGAGTTAGGCCGCTTGTGAGATCTGATCTGAGACCCGAGCTAGACTCAGCTTGGCGCTAGGACTGGGGTCACACGACCTTTTACGATTAGTGGTAAGTCTTTTGCGAGGATTCGAACCCGTGACACGGCACTGACACCCCGACCCTGTGCTTGCAGGTACCCGTTCAACGACACGGAGCACGCGTCGCTGTTCGCCAAGATCAGCCGCGGCCACTACGTGATGCCCGACTGGCTGAGTCCGCGGGCGCGCTGCCTCATCCGGTCAC
The DNA here is from genome assembly GCA_038380765.1 of Odontothrips loti. Lineage (NCBI taxonomy): Eukaryota > Metazoa > Arthropoda > Insecta > Thysanoptera > Thripidae > Odontothrips > Odontothrips loti. The sequence goes on from CM076255.1 coordinate 7,214,637, forward strand.
TGTTACGGCGGGACCCCTCCGAGCGGCTGACCGCCCAGGACGTGCTCCGGCACCCCTGGCTGCAGCAGGGCCAGGGCCACCACGGCCTCGACGAGTTCGACCACCACGGCCTCGGCGGAGACTCCGCCGGCGACCAGCTCGTCCCCGACGTGATGTAGGCCGTCGTCGTGCCGGCACCAGCAGCCCCACCACCCGGACCCTGCCGCACCCGGCCGTCCCTTCCATCTCAGAATGATTTATTGTTTCCCGTCCGTAATGTGTACGGTCGGAACTGTGAAGAGTATTTATTATTGGAAGCCAATGATTGCCATACGAAAAGTGTAGGTGATGTTAATGATTGACTCGTGTTCATTTGTTTAGGGTCAAGTACAATGTGATGTAGTACTGTCGTTGTGTGTTGGATTGCTTTCTTTGGTAATTGTGTTCAGCTTTTGAGATATGTCTGCAATAGGTCTAAATTCATGTTCAGCATTCACATCCCACCTGTGTATTCTCATTAAACTTGCAGAATGGTCATACTTGGTGATTGCCTATTATGTCAATTGGCTTGAGGTATTGCAATTTTTTTTCCCGTGTTTCTTTTCTAATTGAAATTGTGATAGATTTATGTGGATTAGGACATTTTAAAGATGTGCTTATCCTTCCTGGTCTCACCATGAACATTGTGATTTTGCATTATTAATTTATTGATTTATTATTATTCTAGTGCTTACAAAATTTGTGTCATAGAAAATCTATTGATGTCAGTTTGTTTCTTAGTTAGAATTGTTGTGGAAATGGAATCCGAAAATCCTGGCAAGGGAAAAACAAAGCATCATCAGGAAGGATAAATTGCTCATCAACACATCACATTGACCTTTCAAATAAAACAAGTGGTATCCAGGTATTTATTTCAAGAATGTAGAAGTCATCTGTTTGTTGGATAGAGATATTTGTATGCAGGCAGTGCCACTGTGTCTCTACATTCCTCGTGCATGAAAAAATTCTACCAGATAATACCTATTGATTATGATGCATGGAAAGAGGGAGACTGTCCTGTTAAGTCATACTTAAGTTAGACCCTGATCTGTTTTGTGTGGACCACTCAGAACTTCCTCATTTCAATGGGATGGTGCTGATTCTAAATCAAGCTGAATGCTACCATTATTAGAATTCCATTCTTTAACTGCCTCTTTTTAAAGCAGAACCTCATATACTGTTTTTAAAAGCTGAAAGTAAAGACATTTTGAGTTTTGGTGATTCAGTTAACTAGAACGTCTTTACAGTGCAATGTTTCTCATACCGCATTTACATTCTGTAGTTTGCATGAACACCAACATCTTCAGATGCACAATTCTTGGACCAAATGTGTCAGTTGAGTGTCACCCAATTTAGAGCATAAATAATTAAGCATTAGACATAGCTGCCTGCATGTAACTTATTTATTGTGTTCAAGTGGACAGAATGAGATCTCAATTTGTTTTAAAATTGTGTTGTTCCTTTATGACATGTCTCTATTGAAGTGGATTAGAAAGTCATATTCTACAACTTTTCTGTACTTTATTAAGCTCTTTACATTCTACAAAATATTTATCAGTGAAAATTGGGTTGAGATCCAATTACTATGTGATTGAATTCAATGTAACAACAGTGATTGGGGTTCAAGACAAATTGTTTCACTTATTAGGCAGTTATAAAAATTTGTTCTTATTTATTTAAAAAGTAGTGAACATCAGAAAGGCACTTATTAGTAGGTACGGAATGTTTCCAAACAGTTAGCAAAAAGGCTACCATTTCCCAAAACTCTATATATGGTACTGCAAACAAATAATTCTATATAATGTGATACATAATTTGCATATATGTAATAAAACATCCGTCTCTGGAAACTTTTCAAAATTGTCTCTCACTATACTGATATGGATACTGTTTGAAAGTTATAAGTAGCAAATATGAAATGAACAGAACATGAATACTCTTTATTAATAATAATTAAGAACACTCAAGACTGAAAAATGCCAAGGGTGTGATAGTGCTCTTGATTTCACACCAAAAATTTGAAGCACTTTGTCTGTTTGGAAAAGTAGCCAACTTACACTGAAGCCTTTCTTTGTAACCAGAATTCCAAATAGACTTGTCCATGCATACTACTCCTTCAAAGCCAAGTTTTCCCAACTGCTACTGATTTGCATCTGTGTCCACATTTTTACTGTAAAAGTAAAGGCATTTCTTGTGAATATTTGATGAATAATAAGAGTAATATGAGTACACTGTCTTCTTATCTTGTCTTCCTGACCCCAACACAACAAAGCAAGTACCCAATGCACTAGAGATGCCCATGCAAGTTTCTGAACATCTTATCTTGATGTAAGAGTCACATAATAAATATTCGACAGAACACACATTATCTAATCCAGTTACAAACAAGTTTCACATTTTAATCTATAAAAACAGTGGCAAAAAATTATTTATCAATCTCACAAAACTACTCTTCTCCTTTCATCTGTACCTCAATCCGCAAACGACATTCCTTCTCAAGGGCACTGGCAAGGTTGGATTCAGCATAAGCTGCTATGGCTCGAATGTTATTCATCACCATTCGTTGATGGCGAGAGTTTGATGCTATCACACTTACTTCAACAGCACATTTTTCTTCATAATCTTCTATGTACTTTAACTTATACTGTAGCATGTAAGGGACCTCTTCCTTAAGGTAGTCCAAGCAGGCTGCTTTTACAAAATTCGTTGCCAACTCCTGACGATTAATAATTTGATCTTTACTCTTTATTAACCAAGGTCCTGGAATAGCTTGCTTGAGGAGATACTCCTTAACATCTCCTACACCATCTCCGTTCAGACCCGACACCATGAAAATTTCATCAAAGTGCGGCCATGATAAGATTTCTGCAGCATGTTCCATTACCTGTTGCTCAGTCATTTTGGTTGAATCAACATCAGGTACCATTACTTTTTTAGTTAAAGACTGCACTATTTTCAAGATGGTATATTTCTTCCTTACGCAATCGACCTTGTTAAGAAGAAGAAAGCTTCTTTTCTTCCGGTAGAGAAGAAGAAGGCGAGCTATTAGAGGATCAATGGTGTTTGACTTGGGATATGACGCGTCATGGAGAACACCCATAATATCTGACTCCCTTATAGCTTCCTCCACACCACGTAAAAATACAGGGTCAAACTTATACTTCCTAACTTCACCAGGAGAGACAAGTCCAGGAGTATCCAAAAATACAAGCTGGGTATCACCTTCATTTGTGAAGGACTTTACTTTCGATCGAGTTGTGTGTGCTCCCATTGAAACAGGGTTTGAAACTCGGCCAACAATTTGGTTAATGAGTGTGCTTTTCCCAGCATTAGGGCGCCCAATCAAGGCCACCTTCAGTACTTTGGTATTGGATTCCAAGTCCAGATTGATTCCCATGGCCTTTTCTTCTTTATTTTTGATGTCTGATGAACTTGCATGGTCGACGTCGGAATGATAGCAGCTCTGTGCCAGGGACCTCGCACTCAATAACAGCACTTCCAGCCCTTGGCAAGTTTTTGAAACGCTGGTAACACGCGCAGGGAATGCCAGACGTGAACACAACATCATTCACACAAAAATTAAGACTTTCATAACCTCACGAAATGCAGATGGCGCACGATGGCGCAACAAAACAAAAATTATATCGGAGGGATAAAATATGCTGCACTGTTCTCAGTTGAACTCCAATACACTTTTAGATCACTTGAAATTACTCAGGATAACTTGTCATGAGCTAGGTTTTTGCCGGCTGCTGAAAATATTCATGCACCAGACGACAGTGCTAAAGTTGTACTGCAGTGTCTATCGCAATTGCAATATCGCATACGAGAGAGGCCCTGCCGCGAGGCTACGGGTCTCAAACATGAGAATTTATCTGCAGGTGTGGTGGAGCCGGAAGTGATTCGGGACCATGGAAGACCGCGAAAACTGAGAGGATCGTACTAGCCAAAGAGGCTAAAGAAGCTTGAGAAGCTGAGTGTTGAAAATGAGAAGCTTAGCGTCGTTATTTTTTGTAATGTCTCTTTCCACGACTATTATATGTACTGCAATGTACTGTTAGGTGGGAATGGAAGTCAAATCAAAGAGAGTTATAATTGGTTTTGTACTTTAATACTGCACATAGCACATGCACATGGAATGACGAAAAGAAATCAATAATTCCATTTGATTTCCTGAAGTGTCTTAAACTGCTCTTCTCCTTCGCTTATGTGTGAATCAGGATGATCATGCTTTTCCTTTGCATACAGGAGAACCATTATTGCACAAAAAATTCATATTCCCAATAAGGTAATAGTAAGCATTTCATACAACAGTTCAACAAGCTTAACTAAGCAAAAGATGTGACACTGGCTTGTAGTTGTTTCAAATCAAAAAATAAATAAAATCCTCATTATATTTGTGGCAATGATTTGGTTGGATGAGAATATTATGATAAAACTGACATCCTCATACTTGAAAGTCAAGTTATGAAATGACTTACGACTTTTATCATCATGAATAACATATTTTTTTTAAAATGACTGTGATTATACATACAAGAGAGGAAGCAGAAAAAGTATTCTTAATTTCAATGAGCTTAAATAGTGTTTAAAAAAAAAAATTAGAACTTCTACTGCTAGATAAGACTTTCAAATGAATACAATTGATTTATGTTATATTAAATGTCATTTTTCATCCAGGAGAGACTGAGAGCTTCTCACTTATGTTGTCAACTCTTGTTTTGAGGTGAGTAAAGATGTCTGAAGCTAGTTCACCGACTACTGTGTATCGTGACTTCTGAAAGCTGAAGACATCTTGCAGAAGGCTCATAACTTGATCCTGATAAGAAAAAAGGGAATAATGAAAATGCATTAAACTATGCAGCGGACTAGACAGTAAATTAAACGTGAGTTGTGAAAAAAATATAAGGAGAACTTACCCGGAAGTAGTAGCAAACTTCCCTAAGTTTTTCATCAGGTCCCAAGAATCCCCAAGCCATTAAAGGAGACATATGCTCTGAGATGGAGTAAAAGTGAGCCATGAAACCATATGGATACTTCAACATTCTCCTTTTAGCTTTCAACACAGACCATACTGCTGTAGCCAAAGCCTGCAGGGTGCACAAGACAATGTACCAAGTTATAAGTTTGAAAATAATATTATGTACTAGGAATCCAGAGCAGCCCAACCAAAATACAGTATTCATAAGTTCCAGAGAAAACATGTCATTGTTCTGAACTCACTGTCTCTTTGAACCCATTAGAAAGCCATCTATTTTGAATGACTGCTGTTACTGATGATGGTGGATTATCCAGATCATCAAACGCATCCATTAAGATGTAATCCATAACAACATCAAAGAACGTCATGGCTTTTACCCCTTTCAGACTGAGCTCTTTCTCTACATCTTCCCAGTGCTTAAGTTCTTGTAGAAATTCAAGCATCTCCTCGTAGGCAACAAGGAAATCTTTTGGGTCCTGGAATCAAAGGGAAAAAATTAATTAAAAAAAAAAAAATATGATAAAAGATATTGTGCTTTGATTCAGATTATCATAGAAAAACTCTCGGAAAAACTTCAGCACACATTACCTTATCAGCAAAAAGTAGGAGATCGACCAACACTTGACGACCTGCATCAGCACACCATTGCCAGGTAGAATGATCCAGAAACAAGTATTGGAATGCTAAGCGGACACAGTGCAACTTGCTGAGGTACTCTGTATCAGAGTTGCAGTTCACCATTTCAGTTCGGAGACATCTGAAGCATGAAATTAATCATTTAGTATCTGTGAGTAAAGCTTCAAATTCCACTGAACACTAATATCAACCGTTTCCTTACCTGTACGGAATACCTTCATCTTCCAATTTCTTCAGAGCGTCTTTGTAGAGTGGCAGTGTATCAAGACCAGGAAAAGTATCCTGGAATTCATCAAGGTCCCGTAAATCGGCCACCTGAAACACAAGATAAGATAAGACATTTATGAGAGTTCTGTTCGCAGTTATCAAGTCCTGCTCGCTACTTTCCGCCCCTTTTCCTCAGCGGAACTTTATTTGAAAATTGGGCAATGACTGTCACAGAGTGTTGGTTCTTCCTGTCCATCTCTGTCTCTGTCACACTCACACACCGCTACCCCCTCTCTCCCTCTCTCCTTACCCCATCTCGCCCTCCAGAGCTGCCGTCGCTGTAGCCGCTGTCGCCGACGCTCATCCTGAACACAATCCGAGCACCCAACACCAACTTCAACTCGAACCCACGACCGAGCGACGCCGACGGGTACGGGTGCTGACGGCGTCTCCGGGCATCACCTCCGCGTCGGTGGTCGGGGGCGCCACGACTGCGCCGTCGTCCGGGTTCACGGGGGTAACGGGGGCCGCCGGCTCACGGGGCTGCGGGACATGCTCCGGGTACGACGGGGAGGAGGCAGCGGCGAGCGTCCACCAGGATGGCCGTCACGTCACTGAGGCATCACGTCGAACCGCCAAAACGGAGGGAGCGAGCCGCTGCACTTGCACTCGGACCCGACCCGACCCGGGGCCGAACCAAACGCACCTATCTGCGAGGGCACCGGCGGGGAAGCTACGCGGCAGACTCTCTGACGGGGAGATAAGGAGTAAGGAGGAGCTGGGGGGGGGGGGGGGGCGATAGCGCACACCGTATAAATGCGGACGATCGTGGACGCGGCAGCCACTCGGAGAGCGAGTGAGTGAGACTGCCGTACTTGTTGACAAAGCCTGGGCTCCCTGGCTGCGGGCTGAGCCGGCTAGCTGTACGCCTGGGTTTGCCTCAGCTCAGATCTAACACCTCCCGATAAGTCCCGCCGCCCGCCGTCTCGGAGGATCGGGGCCGCAACTAAAGCAGCGGCGCAGCGGCAGCGGGAGGGTCGGCCCAGCGACGCATAATGGTGGAAGGGAGAGAAAGAGAGAAGAGGCTGGCAAAAAGACACGAGTGACAACAAAGCTATCGCGGTACGGTCCGGTCATCGTTCCAGACGCTGGCTGCGCTTCAAGCCCCACGTCGGGGCGGTGCAGCTACAGTAGTGCGACCCCGGCCCCGACCCCGGCTCTGACCCCGGCCGTCAAGACTATACTACACTGTTCGACGGCGGCCAGGAGCCGCCGAGCCGGGGCCGGCGTCAAAGCACCAGGTCGGCGACGGCGTCCACCATACCCACCTCGTCCTGCGCCGACACGAACGACTCCGGCGTCGAAAGGACCCCCGAGTTGGTGTTGGTCCGGTACTCGGACAGCGAGGCGGCCACGCTGCCGGCCCCCCGGGCCGAGCTCTCCGCCTTGAACAGGATGGAGCGCTGCAAGGAAAAAGAAGAACAAAATTAAATAAACAGTAGTGCCGAAATGGAAATAAAACAACACTGAGAAGGTGACAGTCGTAGATATCAGTGGTGGCAGGTAAAGTGGGTCAGGAGGGAGGGCCGAAAGAACGTGTTGGGGGCGACGACAGTCGACTGCTCAAATTTATTTTCTATTTTTTCTTAAATGATGAAATTCATTTTTTAAATTCTATTTTTTTTAAAAGGATGTCGGGCTGGGGGTTACCGGTTTGGGGGGCGGCGGGGGCGGCGCGGTCCTCAGCACCCCGCACAGAAGGACCGCCGCCACGCGCCACGTCCTCTGCAGGAGCAGCGGCCAGGGGGGCGGCTTGGGGGCGGGTTCGGGGGCGGCTGGGGGGCGGGCCTGGGACAGGAAGCGGACCCGCTTGCGGCACAGCCGTGGCAGCTGGCCGGGCGGGCGGCCGCCGGGAGGGAAGCAGAGTGAAGGGCGCCCGGTGGGTAGGCAGCCCATCCGACAGGGCGGCGCGGCCGGGAGCCGGGCTCCAGGCGGCGAAGTGGGAGCGGCTCTCCACGGGGAACTCCCTGCGCCAACGGCATTACCCACCGAAACCCCGCCACTTCCCGTACCTCATCGTGGAAGAGCTGGTCTCCCTGGTCCTGCAGGCGGTAGGCGTCGTCGAGCAGCTCCTGCAGGTGCGCGGTGAACTCGGCCTCCTCGGCGGTGGGGATGGCGAGCGCGGCGCCGGCCCGGCTCTGCTGCTGGTACGCCTCCAGCACCTCGTACCAGTACGAGATGGCCGTCTCCAGCGCCTCCATGCCTGCGGGACAGAAAGGGACACAAGACAGCATGAGAACGCGGGCAACTCCATGGCGCCTGCCAACTGCAGGGTAGGCAGCCCCGCAACGCACCGGAGCCCGGCGGGCTGGCCTACCCTGCGGGCGCTCTCCGGCCGCGGGGCGGGGAGGCAGAGATCGGCTCAGCTCGGCGGTCCCGGGTTCGAGCACCGACCTCAGCGCGGCTACCGTGCCACGACTCGCCTCTAATGGCGACGGGTGCCCCGTTATACCCCCATTAGAGGTGGGCCCCCAGCGGACGAGTAACCCCTCCCCCCCCCCCCACCCCCGCGGTAAGTTGGTGCACTTTACTTGTAGCTCAGAGGAAGCTGCCCGGCTCCTCGTCAACCACCAGACTAGACACCCCTCTCCCCCCACCCCTCTCTGCGACGCCTCTATAAAGACGTAACGACCCGATAAACGGTGGTCTCCTGCCGAGCGAGAGAGAGAGAGAGAGAGAGAGAGAAAGCGAGAGAGAGAGAGAGAGAGAGAGAGAGAGAGAGAGAGAGAGAGAGAGACTGTTGTTCAACGCCATAATGTTTCAGCAGCACCAGGATCGTGACAACGCACAGGTCTCGGTTGGACCGCGGCTACTGCTGCTGCGTGGTGTGTTCGGGGAGCGAGTCGAGTGGCCGCCAGCCCAGCCCCGGCCCAGGCCCGGCCCGGCGCACATATTCACAATTGACCCACATCGGGCAGCTCGTCTTGGCCCGCTCCGTCCTGCCCGCCCCGCCCCGGCCGAGATCCCGATCCGACTCGGGCCTCTGCACACGACAGCCTGCGTATTCGAATAACCCCGGGACGGCTTTTCTTGTTCGGTTCGCGGGTTCGAATACCGACGCCGCGCGCTGCCCCTGGCGGGGCCATTATTTTCGTTTCGGCCGCTCCACTGCTCCGCTGTCGGCACGGGGAGAGGCCCGGGCCGGAGCCCCGGGGCTCACCAGCCAGGCGAGTTAAAGCGAAATGTATGAGGTACCCCGCCCCCGCCCCGCCCCGCCCCGCCCCGGAGGCTGCAGCCGACGAGTGTTTCCGGAGCAGGGGCAGGGGGCGGGGGGCATGACGTAGGTTTCAAGGTCAGGGGGGAGGATCGATCCAGGTCTGAGCCCCCCCCCCTTCCAAAGGGGTGGGGGAAGGAGGGGGCAGACAGTAGGGGGCTCCCGGGCGCCGGCAGCAGCAGCAGCAGCAGTCAGCCCCCACCGAACAGCCCCCATTAGCTGGGCAGAGCCGACAGAGCCGGGCGGAGACCACAAGTCCCATTCTTTGGCCGTTCCGAGGACCCTCAGGGCTACCGCCAACAGTACCAGCAGCAGCAGCAGCAGCAGCAGCAGCAGCAGCAGCAGCAGCAGCAGCCTAGCCTACTCGGCCCGGCGAACACAAACAAAAGCAGGGCCTGTCAGCCGGGGCCCTACTCAGGTGCGCACAGCACAGACCCACCTCGGCAGCCCGGGTTGTGTTTTCAGACCGGCGCTGTATTTCGCAGCGTTCCTGGTACAGTTCTGGGAAATTTCTCATCCAGTGAATCCGCCGATGGTTCAGAGTGACGACTACTGCTGGCAACCTCTGGAGAGAGAACTCGTACGACGTGTGAGATAGGGTAGGCCAAGCACTGCGGCGGCCAGGATAAGGCAGTTGGTGCCCCTGCGGGCTGCTGGCGGAGCGGGGCCCCGCGGGGGGCGCCGGGGGCTGCCATCCCTGCGCAGGAATGTAGGTCACCCTGCCGCGCTGCTGGTAAGCGCGTGCCAGCCGGGGTGGATATGACGGTGGTACCCGCAGGGTAGGCACTGGGGGAGGGTGAGGGAGAGAGGGAGGGAGGGAGAGGAAGAGATGGAGGGACAGAGAGAGAGAGAGAGATAATGTGTGTGTGTGTGTGTGTGCACGGGGATGATAAAGAAGATCGAATTAACGAGAGAAAATACTATAGCCTAGTTGGCCGCGCGAAAAGCGAGAGACCGCGATAGAAACAAAAGGCGAAGGAGGGTGCTGGTGGAGGGGGGAAGGAGGGTGCCGGGGGATGGGGAAAAGAGGGAGAGGGGAGGGGGCAGAGAATGGCCTGGAATGGCCTGGTGTTCGGGCAGCAGCGGGGGCGGGAGGACGAGTCAGACTAGTGAGAGAGGTCATGGCGGTGGCGGGGGGTTGGAGAGGAGGGGAGAATCAGGGGCGCGGGCGGAACGGTTGGTCGGAGATCGAGAAGAAAAAAAAGAACCGAAAGGAAAAAGAGAGAAGTGCTGAGAAAATATGAGTTCTCGATAATAAAGTCCGCGGTGCGCTGTCGCCCGGAAAACGAGAAAAGCGCCGCCTCGCAGCGCTAGACCTTCGCGGCGGCGGCGGCGGCGACGGCGGAGTTTCAGGTCGAGAAATCCCGCACTGCCGAGCTGGAAAATAATTAAACGAGTTGAGGATCATCTCCAAACAATTATTTTCTTTTCTCGGCGGATGGTGAGCGGCCCCACGGCCCCCGCTCCCCGCTGCAGTGGCGGCCGGCTGCACGCGGCCGCAGTGACCCCTTCCTGCCCCGCCAGCGCCTTCTAGATTGGCCTGATCGGATGATTGGGGCGACTTCCCCTCGCCGTGTGTGTGTGAGCGCAGGCATAAGACAGGACAGCCCCGGCCGGGACCAGCCGAGACGAGATCACAGCAGCCGACCACGAGGTTCGAGACCAGGTTCGATTCCCACTCGGGCCTTAAAAAAGAAAAGTTTTTATTTTTATTTGCCGGCTGTCACGTTGCCACGTCGTTGTCTCCATCGGACTTTGAGGTGACCTCCGCGATGCCCGCTAGATCGCATGACCGAAACGGTCGCTGTCCCCGCCCCGGCACTGCCCTCTTGTTGTTGTGCACGGCTCGGCTCGGCTCGGCTCGGCTCGGCTCGGCTGCGGGCAGGTGCATTGCTTCCAGCGCGGCATGCATGCATCCGCCGGCCTGTCCCATATACCCGCGGTGCTGGCGCCAAGCGTCCGAGCGCCACGCCGCGCCACGCCGCGCCACGCCGCGCCACGTCTGCACGGCGCTACGGGACAGGACTGAACGACGGGGTCAGCGCTGTTCGTCACGCGCGTCCAGTCAGCCAGCCACCACGCAGGCAAAAAAAAAAACAAAAAAAAAACAAGATTTAGCATATTCACCGCGCAGCCGTGCAGGTAGGTATTTAGAACCCGCGATACACTTCCCGACAAACTGGACAACCCTCCCTATTATTCCCTTCATCCCCCCCACTACGGCAGGGGTAGTCCGTGCGCGTCGCCTCGCCGGGGGCTGAGGTGGTGGCTCTGTTCCAAACCGTAATGGCCCTGATAGATGAGCCCGGACTGCTTGTCCTTGGAGGCGAGCCGAGCCCGTCCACCGCGGAGCCGGGGCCGGGGGAGCCAGGCAGGTACGGGAAACTGTCTGCAACAGGTGCTCCCCGACACAGACTCACCTGCCCGCGCCGCACATGCCGCAGCCTCCCCATTCAAAGGGCACTCAAACCCAAACTCGTTTCGCTTCGCGCGGAGAGGGGCAGAGAGCGTGCCGAAAGAAACCAAACGCGGGCAGCGCGCGCGGTAATTCGCGAGGTGGAAATTGAAAGACGCTGTTATAGAGTTGGAGGGCGCGTTACCCATTCAGCCCTCGACAGGAGAGAGCGAGTTCTGAAGAAGGCGCCAGTAACCGAATCGCGACGAAGAGAATAAACCGGCAGGAGGAAACCTTTCGGGGAGTGTTATGGACGCGGCACTGCTACTCTGGATAACGAGGCACTGGGCAAATACAGGACACACACACACACACACACACACACACACACACGAGGAGTGACGGAGGGGATGAAATACGAGCAGGAGCAGGGCGCCGAGGAAAACAACGTAATTTTTCGGTGTCGGCGACCCGATTCGCCCACCGCCGAGGGATCTGGCCAGATCTGGCCTAGCCTGGCCTAGCCTCGGGTCCAGCCAAGGCAAGGCACTATGGTGCTGCTCGCCCCACAGCCCCCGGCGGCGGCGGTGGCGGCACCCCTTTCCATGGTAACCCCCTTGAGGGCCCGCCACGCCCCGCCACGCCCCGCCACGCCCCGCCACGGCCGCCCATTCGAGGCAGACGCCGGCCGCGCCGAGACGGCGCCGGTCGTACAAGGACCCCGCCTTACTCCGCCCGGTGAAAGGGGCGGGGGCGCCGAGGCACGGCCGGACGGCGACGACGGCGACCTCGCGGTTCGCCAAATAAACAGGCGCGCACTCAATCAATATTTGGGCGACGCGGCGCCGTCCGTCCGGCCGTCAGCGCGTGCTCGCCGCGTGCCGCTCCCAGCCGGGCGCCCGCCGGGTAGGCAACCACCACTCTGACACGCGCACGCGCGTCGTGCGGGCTGGCCTACCCTGGCGATCGCAGGCGCCCGGGGAGGGAAAGTAATTGAGAGAGCGGGCGGACAAGCGGGCTTCTGTGGACGGACGGGGCGGGCACGGGCACGGGGCAGGCAACGGGGCAGGCACACGACGACAGCGCGAGCACAGAGGACGTGTGCCCTCGGCTACATCTGGACTCCCCTATGCGGGCGGGATGGGCGGCGGCGCACAAAAGAGGACGCCGACATCGGCGAAACACGGTTTACACACACACACACACACACACACACACAGGGCCTTTTACACATGGAAATCTCGTCCCCCACGGAAATGACGAATTTCAGCGAGGCCACGCCGCGGGGCACACGGCGAGGGGGCAAAAGGGGGTCGCGGTCAAGGACGCGATATGGAGCGAGCGGGCGGTAGAATTAAAACGCGGTGCTGCTGCTGCTGCTGATGCGCTAGCGGCTGCCAGGGAACACCCAGCCAGACGTGATTCTGCATCAAAAGATCGAAAGTCTGCTAAATTTCGATGAAAGGTTCAGAAAAAAACGGGATTATAAAGTTTCAATGACAAATTGAAAAATTTGAATGAAAAATCCGAATGAAAAAATTTAAAAGACAAATTTCAATGAAAAATTCGAATGACAAAATTGAAAAGACAAATTTCAATGAAAAATTCGAATGACAAAATTCGAAAGACAATTTTCAATGAAAAATTTGAATGTACAATGTGAATTTGAAATTACAAAAAGGTTCAATGACTTCAATTCAAAACTTGAACCCGCGCGGCACCTCACCAAGCGGCACGCGCTGCCCCGTGGCCCCCACGCCGTGACCTCCGTGACCTCATCGGCCGGCCATCGACTGCCAACTGCCCCCCGCCGCCCGGCCCGGAACGTTACCGGGCCACGACGGCACACTCTCATCGCGCTCGTAAAATAAGAAGGCCTCCCTCCCGACATTTAAATACCGGCGCCGCGCGTCCTGCTGGACAGGTCTGTCTAGGGGGCGGTGGGCGGAGGTCCAGCCTCCGCGCTGTGTGCCTCCCGATATTTGGCTGACTCAGCTTCACCAGTTCCTCGCGTCCTGCGCGCGGCCGCCAATGCCGCGTTTGGCGCACTGTTGAGTCACCGCCGGCAGCAGCGGCGGCGGCAGCAGCAGCAGCAGCAGCAGCAGCAGCAGCACAGGGTCGTACAGTGGCCGGCAGGCCAGCAGGCCGTGTGCGGCGTGCGAAACCATTACGGGTATTCGAACCCGGGGCCGTTTATCACCGTCAAGGTTTCGTCGGCGAGGAGAAGCGGCGGCGATATCGGCACTGGAATCGTCCTATATCCTTGGCAACAGCTAGTGTGCGCGTGCGCGCGCGCTCGACTCGTTTCATTACACTCGTTACGAGTTTGTTTATTCGATTCGAATATATATTTTATTCTCTGGGCTGGAGGTACATAATTTTTCGGAGTGTGTGCGTAGAGAGCCAAGGACAAGTCCCTGCCCTGCAGGGCCAAGCCGCCGCTGCTGTGGCGCGGCCTGAAACTAAAACCGCGGAGAGGATCAGAATGGGCTGCTCTGCGGTGCTCTGCGGTGCTCTACGGTGCTCCGCGACCGTGTAACCAAAGTAGTGCGAGGCGGCGAAGGGTGCGTGAGTGAGACACACGGAGAAAAAATACATTACTGGTCGCAACTCATTTTTAAGTTGATTTCCAAACAAGCAGTAAATCTTGGTTCTAAGAAAAAAAAATTGAATTTTCGTTGGGCGAACTAATTTTTAGTTGCACCAACGAAAAGATTCGTTGCTGGAGCGAAAAGGCAGAAAAAAATTGTCTAGTGCCCGCAACGAATCTCTTAGGTGGAGCGACTTACTTTTTGTTGGTGCAACTAACAAAGTGTTCCCTCAACAAAATTTTAGTTCTCAGAACAAAAATTTACTGCTTGTCTGAAAATCAATTAAGAGATTAGTTGCGACCACTAATATTTTTTTTTCTCCGTGCAGGCCGCCTCGCTGTAACCTCCTCTCCCGCAACACACACACACACACACACACACACACACACACACACACACACACACACACACACACACACACACACACATTGTGTCCACATACTTCCCCGCGGCTAGGATTTTATTCTCCGCAGAGGCCTCCGCACGCCGCACCAAACGCGGCTGCAGCCGAGGGTCACTACGACAGGGCTTGGGTGAGGTCACCCGGCCCGGCGAGGTCAGCCCTGCACACAGGCTGCCTGCGGGGTCCCCCGGGATGACTCACCCCGCGGGAGCAGCGGAGCAGCGGAGCAGCGGCACAAGTACTCGGAGGCGAGCAGGCGAGCTCCCGCCCCGGGTACCGCCACCGTCGTCCCTGCTGAGCGCAGCGCGCCTCCGCCTCCGCCTCCGCCTCCGCCTCCGCCTCCGCCTCCGCCTCCTCCTCCTCCTCCTCCTCCTCCTCCTCCTCCTCCTCCTCCTCCTCCTCCTCCTCCTCCTCCTCCTCCTCTCCTTCTCCTTCTCCTCCTCCTCCTCCTCCTCCTCCTCCTCCTCCTCCTCCTCCTCCTCCTCCTCCTCCTCCTTCTTCTCCTCCTCCTCCTCCTCCTCCTCCTCCTCCTCCTCCTCCTCCTCCTCCTCCTCCTCCTCCTCCTCCTCCTCCTCCTCCCCCGCCCCCGCCCCCGCCAACAATATGGTTGCCAGCCGGTGCAAACACACCGGCTCTGGTCCTGCTCCCTGCTCCCTCCCCATCCCGGCGTCGAAAAACAGGCGGAATCAGCAGCAGCAGCAGCAGTGCAGCGCATCACAGCCTGGCCGAGGCCCTCGTTGGGGCGGACGGGGTGGACAAACCAAACACACGGCACACGGCCATCCTCCCTCCCCTCGCACCGCCTGCGGCCACAGGATGCCGCACAGCAGGCAACAGCAGGACCACCGGGGGCGTCCGCAAACTGCGTAACACAGTGC